>CM076584.1:1563199831-1563599226 GCA_034641835.2 Pinus albicaulis
AAAACTAGAAATGGTTGAGATAATGGCCTCAAAAGATATCTGCTACAACACTGAATCAAGCTAACAAAATTTGAACAAAAAACAATAGCTGCAACCTGTGAATTCTGGATGAATTCACAAAGGGAAGAGTTGGGTGCTCGCCCACTCTCATTGAATCACCCGAGTGTTTCCGTCATGGGGCTACTACTGAAGTAGAGAACTGAGTTCTCAAAACCTCACCACAAAGACAATACACAAATTCAAGATATCTCCAAATGACCTCCTCTTCCTCTTTTATAGATCTGATGGATATATCTCCAAGCCTCTAGAAGCATCTTATTTTATTATTTTATTATTATTCAAGAAGCTCCTCCATTGAATTTATCTTAGTGACATTTTAATTTTATTTTATTTCACTTACGTCACTTTTGGGCTTTTTCCTCTAATTAATTAGTTTTCCTTAATTAAATGATATTTTTTATTATGGAAAATGATAAATTGCCCACCATACTCTCTCTGGCCACTACAAGTGACTTCTCATCATCCCATCCTATCGATTTTCTCATTCTAGTTCCAACGAGGTATTATACTGAGGTATTCCATCAAATAATCTTCTCAAAATACCACCTTGAGCATAATTAATTAAGTTAGGCCCCATAATAATGCTAATTTTTTAAAGTGGCCGGAATACGACGGAACGAAAGACAAATTGTGCAGATGATGAAATATGCCAAGAGAATGCCATCAAATCCCGTAAAAACTCATCAAAACTCCCTCGGAACCCCTGATGACATGAAACTTCTCCAATGACCTAGCCATCCCCTGCCCTGGAAATCCACCCTTGCTGTACTATGGAGAAAATAAAAATGGGGGCATTACAAATTCTCCCGCCCCAAGATTACTTGCCCTCAAGCAATTTGCACTTGTCCATTGTAGAGGCATCTGCAAACTGATACTCGGATCCCATATGAACCACTTGTGAAAATTCTTGTTACCCGGAATCCTACTGCAACACTGATGAGAAATCTCATATCTTGTTAATTCCTTTTAACAGATTATTTATGGTTTTCTACTATAAACAACGAAATATCATACACTACAGCCTTCCCAAATAAACTGCAGAAAAATACAAGTGCAGAAACAAAATTTGAACAAGAGTAAAACATAGACACATCTGACACTGTTATTTTTGGACCAATGTCCCCAGAAAAACCCATTGCGGGAAAATTTGTGCAACAGCTGAGGGTTTATATATTATGCAGTAATTTTTCTAAATACAAATTGGATGCCTTGCTGGCTATCCTCACAGAGAATCTGACTGACAAGAAATCTTGTGAGATTACCTCACACACTGACACTAGAATCCCAACTAGCCAAAACCCCGGAATGGCAAGCCCTCCACTGCCTCTACGTCACTCTGCGTGGGGACTGCATGGCTTCTGTGTGCTTGCTCTTTCGTTGGCTGAATCTGACCCTTTGGCCCCTTTCGGCCTCACATCTCGACTTTCCAACACTGGATCTGACTGATCCTCAATTGAATCACGAACTTCCTATGGGCTACTGCGTTGCCTCTGTTGGTACTGCTCTGTCTTCTCTGTTGTGTATTCTTCGTCTCAGGAATAGACTTTCCAACCGGAATTACTGCCGCTCTTTGCAAAGATCTCTTGATTGATTTTCTCCCTTAGCACTGCTCACTAAAGAATTTCGATCTCTTGATCCTCTCTCTGTGTTATTTCCAAATGACCCTTCAAGTCCTTCTTATAATCTTCTCGTTGAGACTTCAATGGCCGAGATTAAATCGTTAACCAATGACTAAGATTAACTTTTGACTTGATTTTCGCTTCCTCTAGAAGATTCACACTTTGTTTTATTTTTTTTTCTAAATAAGACTAATTTCTATTAATGTAACATAAAATACATGGAGGCTTGGGCCTCTGCAGTCCTAGCCTATTCCAAAGGCATAATTCTCAAAAATAACAAAATAGGGACTACCCACGAAGGGGAAACCAGTCCAATGGGTTGTTTTATCGCTACCCACAGAGAGGAAACCAACGTCGCACATGGAAAAAAGTTAAATGTTTGCAGTCCTCAAACAGACCTTAAAACCAGATACCATATAAAAAGGCCCAAAAAACTTGGAACCAGAAACCAGAGTCCAGAAAGAACCTGAGTGCTTAGGTGTCATTTGGAGAGGGAGGTGTCTCTTCCACAATCAGACACCTATACTCATCGGTGTCGTCTGCTAGCTTGTCGTGGGTGGCGTCCGCTGCGTTCTGGGACTCCATGGTGTCACGGGCTTTGCCAAGAGCGTCTTTACCGCTCTTCCATTCTTCGCTGCTGCTGTCGAAGCCTTTACTTCTGCTGCTAGAAGCTGGGTCACTCTTCTCTGCTGCAGATGGAACGCCTTGGTTGGAGGACTTCTGCAGTTTTCTGGGTCGAAGGCCAGCCACACTAGTGCGTTCCTCTTTGAAGGAGATGGTGATGGTTGCAGTTATGCGCGAGCGGTCCAAGGTGCACAAATAGTGAAATTGAGCAGAGTGGGTGGGTTGCGAAGAGGCGGTTGTTTCCAACTGAGGCAGTGGCGGGGATAAGGTGGTGGCGGAAGGATGCGGAGGTGGAGAGGGGGGAGTGTCAGAGTGGGAAGAAGGAGAGGAATGCGCCAAAGAAGAGGGGGGAGTGTCAGAGTGGGAAGAAGGAGAGGAATGCGCAGCTCTGCCTCTGCTGCTGCCACGGCGACAGCGCATTCGATGGCGAAGACGGGGCATTGTGGAGCAGTGGGATGAATGAGAGCTTTGAACCGAGGTAGCAGTAGGGTGAGGGACCAGTGGAGCCGAGAACTCAGAAGCTGGGGAATGTCTGTCCACAAGGATGAAATTCAGATGGTAGAGAAGACTCTGAGAGAAGTGCAGGCCGGGAACCACCTCAATGCAGCAGAGGAGACTACAACGCTGCCCTATAGGCGTTCGGGAGCTCAGCTCCGAGAATCCAAGGGGGCAATTGCAACTCAACGGCAAAGGCGAAGGAGGAAGACAACTGGCGTATTCATTTTGATGGGCCGACGATGGCATCGACAATTGAGTGGAGTTAATTTGCAGTTGTGGGAGCGGTTGAGGCAATTTAATGCCCGCCGCTGAAACCTGTGGGTGGCCATGTGGTTGTGCCACTTGCCAGCTCAAGAGCCCGCCAAATAATCTCCCCTCTTAATCACCCACATGCGGGATCACACTTTGTTTTATTAATACCCTTTAATTATTTTATTTTCCTAAGTTTAGACTTAGGGTCCCTTTAAAAATAATTAATTATTTTAATAAAACATTCTCTGAGTGGAATTTTCACAAACAATTTTTGGGTTCTTTGGAATACATGTGTCTAAGCCTCCCTACAAATTTTGAGACTTAGAGCACATCCGATGCTACCCAAATTAACACTCCCTCTTAGTGAAGAATGTGCTCTAGCAATACACCCTGCTGAGTACTGCTCTGATTCTGCAACATCTCCCTCTGCGCTGTTGATGTTTGACACTGCTGCCCACCAACACTGTGTTGTTGCATCTGTGCTGCTGCTGACCCTGCATGTTGCTGCCAACTGCCACTATAATGCAACTGAAAATCATCCAATACTGAACTAAGTGTTCAACATGATGCATCTCGGTGTTGAAGATCTGACTACTGCTAGTCTCTACGTTGTCCCTCTAAAGCTTCTGCGTTGCTGCTGACTTCTGCATTGTGCCTTCTTGCACTATTGCCAACTCTGCTCTGCGTTGCTCAGACTCTAGCGCTCACTAACCACTACATTGTCATTTCTGCACTCCTCTGCACTAACTGGCACTCATCCATCCTGCTACATCTAATTTGGGCTCCCGTAGCAAAGTATTGATCCGAGAGGTGGACTCCTCAAGGATCTTACCCAACTACAACTCTGCTGAGCTACAACTCTAGATCACCCCATTACTCCCCTGGCAATATGTGAGCGATCATGATGAACTCCTCCTCATCAATCCTAGGAGAAGCATCATGTGGATCATTTTTCTCATCCTTGTCTCTCTTCTTAAGAGGACATTGTGTGGCATAATGTCCCATCTCGCCACACCGAAAGCACTTGATCTTCGAAAGGTTCTTCTTCCTCCTGTGTTGCTCCTGCTGCCCTTTTGATGCAACGGCTACATTCTCCTCCTCCTTCTTCAGCTTCTTCCCACTACTGTTGTTGCCCCCAAGTTGGCACTTGATCAAGTTCCTCCTCATCTCTTCCTGTTGAAGAGCTGCCCACATTGCCTCCCAGTTCAGGAAATTATCTCTGCCCAAAATGCTCTGGACAAAGACTTGATAGTCTTCAGATACTGAGTTGATGGCCAATCTGACCATCTCTGTGGCCTAAGGAGTTGTTCCTATAGCTGCCAACTGATCTCGGTTCTCTTGAAGTCTAAATAGGAACAGATCAATGTGCTCACCCTTCTGCATCCTTGTAGTCCGCAATTTATCCTCTAAGAACATCTTCCACTACTCGAAAGATCCCTGATATAGTTTCTCCAGGGCCTGCTACATTTCTCTAGCAAACCCTTTGCTAGTGATGTGACACAGGACATGATCCCTCACTCCGTCGAGGATCAAGCGCTTTGCCTTAGCTATATCTTTTTTAAACGCTTTCAGAGGATCTGCATCTACAGGTTCAACTACCACACCATCGATGACGGCTTTGAGATCATGTTCATCCAACAAGCATCTGATCCTTGCCTGCCAGATCACATAGTTGGAGGCTCCCTCCAACCGATCTTGATCTCTCAGCCCACTTGTTGCCATCTTTGTCGACTAAAAAAATAAATAGAACTAGATCCCTCTCTCTCCTCTGCGCAGCTGCTGGCCTGGCCTACACACTCCCTGCTGGAGATAGTAGATCTGCCACCCAATACTGTTGCTCAGCTATCAAGAACTAGAATTCCCCGGCTAGGAATTCTCTAAGGAAGATAATCCCCCACACGTAGATATGTTGCCTCTAACCCTCTGCGCAGTTGACTCTACACACTCCCTGCTAGAGCAAGCCAAATAAGTCACAAACTCTGATGCTTCTGCACGAGAAATCGGAGTTTCTTGGGCATGAAACTCTCTGAGGTTAGAAATCCCCAAAATGTCTTCAGTTACTCTTCCTGACGCTTCTACACTAGCAATCACTATTGCACAAACACTGCGTCCCTCCAGCTGTTGATATGCGCTGAAACTGTTGCGTTGCTCCCTCTGCCTTGGACAAACTAAGATCTGGAAAATCCTACCTCTGTCGGCTCACTCAGAGAGAGATTTCCTTGCAGAACTAGCCCTCCTGGCTTGGATTGCGCAATCACCTAAGAGATTGATTTTCTTCTTAAACAACTCTTTGATCCCCGACTTCTCCTTCAATGTTGGATCTACTCTTTTGCTCCTCCTGCACTCAACTTAAACAAGCTCTGATACCATGTGAAAATTCGTGTTACCCAGAATCCTACTGCAACACTGATGAGAAATATTCTATCATGTTAATTCCTTTTAACAGATTATTTACGGTTTTCTACTGTAAACAGTGAAATCTCATACACTAAAGCCTTCACAAATAAACTACGGAATAATACAAGTGCGGAAACAAAATCTGAACAAGAGTAAAACATAGACACATCTGACAGTTATTTTTGGACCAATGTCCCTGGAAAAACCCAATGCGGGAAAACCAGTGTAGCGGCTTAGGGTTTATATATTATGCAATAATTTTTCTAAATACAAACTGGATGCCTTGTTGGCTATCCTCACAGAGAATATGACTGACAAGAAAGCTTGTGATATTACCTCACACACTGACACGAGTAGCCCAACTGGAAGAAACCCCGGAATGGCAAGCCCTCCACTGCCTCTGCGTAGCCTCTGCGTCACTCTACATGGCTTCTGCATGTTGGCTCTTCTGCTGGCTAGATCTGACCCTCTGGCCCCTTCCGGTCTCACATCCCGGCTTTCCGACACTAGATCTAACTAATCCTCAGTTGAATCACGAACTTCCTCTGGGCTACTATGCTGGCTCTGTTGGCTCTACGTAGCTTTTACGCTGCCTCTGTTGGTACTGCTCTCTGTCTTCTCTATTGTTTATTCTCCGGCTCAGGAATAGACTTTCCAACCGGAATCACTGCCCCTCTCTACAAAGATCTCTTGATCGATTTTCTCCCTGGGCACTGCTTACTAAAGAATTTTGATCTCTTGATCCTCTCTCTGTGTCATTTCCAAATGACTCTTCAAGTCCTTATAATCTTCTTTTTGAGACTTCAACGACTGAGATTAAATCGTTAATCAATGGCTAAGATTAACTTTTGACTTGATCTTCACTTTCTCTAGAAGATTCACACTATGTTTCATTAATACCCTTTAATTATTATATTTTCCTAAGTTTAGACTTAGGGTGCCTTTAAAAATAATTAAATATTTTAATGAAACACTCTCTAAGTGGAATTTTCACAAACGATTTATGGGTTCTTTGGAATACATGTGGCTAAGCCTCCCTGCAAATTTTGAGACTTAGATCACATCCGATGCTACCCAAATCAACACCACTAGTCGAAATTATGCCTTCAAGTAATCCAAACATGACTAGATCCCCCAATGCCTGGATCCCAAACCGATCTCTGACTATACCTACCATCAACCAATCCTCTTGGATCCCAATGCCACCATGGCCAATCATCGCCCAAGTCCCATGGCTCAGACTGTGCTTTGTCTCTGGCTATAGTTGCTACTCCATGAAGCGAATACCAACTCATCAACTCTCTCCAATCCAACCTCTAACATAGGCCGAGGTCAACCCTACTCTGCTGATGTTGGGCTAGTGCTACTGAAATACTGATGAACTGTCGGTCCACAACCCACTGCCCACTGAAACAGGCAATAACCCTCCCATCTAAGGGCCCCTGTTATACTGTGCCTAATCCAGGTGGATATTGGTGGCCACCCACCTATTCCACCTAAACCTCCAGTCAATTTCATCAGTTTCCTTGTTTATAGTAGCATTTACTATTTTTAGCAGCTTTTCAAGTACTAAACTTCCAGAACAGTTTTGACCCCCTAAACAGTGTTTTTTTGAGGTCCACAGTAGGCTCATAGCCATAGGCAGGGGCCTATGGTTAAACCTGTAGTACTCAATGAAATCTTTCCAACGATATATCGTATGCACCAAACAGAGATAATATGACCAAGTTACGACTCTGGGAAGTTGGTTGCCCAACTAACCCCAGCGGGGCCCACAAACTCTTGGTGTTCCATGTCCTGGGGTTAGGGTTTTGGTTGTTTATGGTTTTACCATGTTGTTCAATAATAAAAAGGCCCTTGAGCCTCATTGTAACTGTTGACCACACTTTGTCAACGACCCCATAGCAGTACACCCCCATTTTTTCAAATGAGACTTATCATGTTCGAGGCTCGTGTTATCCAGATTTCATCGACAGACGATAGTTTTTATAAATGATTGTAAACCCATTTTGCATATTATGATGTAAATGATCTAAGTAAGACCATCAATGTATGTAACAACCTAGGTAAGCCTAGTATGTTGTTGATGATCTCTATCCTAGGAGGTTTTTTGTCTCACTAATTCACGAAAGTGATTGGCAGAGTTTTTCCCTCCAGCCTCACCCCAAAGCTAGGATGGATTTTGTCATCAGCATGCTAAGTGAGTCCTAGTGTTTTCTATCGAGTCCTTGTAAAAGTAGTTTGAGCTATTTGGTCTACTAGATCATGTTTTGAATCGCAGAACTAGGTATTTGTTTGAGGGTCTATACAAATGGGTATTCCCCCCTTCATGTATGTAAATGTATTATTTCATGTAAAAGAGGGTTGGGAAAATAATTAAAATCCCCTCTCAGTCAATTAATTAAATTTTCTGGTCAATTAATTTAAAAAAATCTTAAACCAGAAATTTAATTAATTTAGGGTCCTAAGTTAGGATTAAATCTTTAAAGGCAAAATTTGTGGGTCCTTGGAAAATGATTTTGGAAGCCCCAGGCCAAGGGAATATTGAGAATTTTAAGAAATTTTGGACCTTTGGGCCTTGGTGGTTAAGTCAAAGTCAAAATTTTGGGGTAATTAACTCAAAAATAATAATTTTGAGTTAATTAAAATTGAATTAAATGATAAATTCGTTTTTTCCCCATAATTTTAATTTCAACGCTCCGGATTCAAAGATGATTAAATCTTTTGGATGGTTGAGATTATTTTGACAAGGATCATCCAAACTAGTCGTTGGAGATTTTGTCCTATAAATTTAGAGGTCTTTGTTAGTATTGAGGATCCGATCTCAGAATCGTGTACTGGTCTTGGAAGCTCTTGTGAATTTTTCTTGATGAATAAAGCATAAAGACTTTGGGGTTACAAATCTTGATGTTCCTTTTCAGATCTATGTGGTGAATTGTCTCTAAACTCTGCTACTTTGTTTCTTGCATTTTATGGTTGATGGCCTTCATGGATTAATCTGCATACAGGTATCTTGTGCAGTTTTCGGGGTTTATAAAATAACATTATGATTTCTCTGAAAGGGTCTCATGTTGTTTTCTTAAATCTCTATCGATATAAGGTTCAGATCTAAGTGTGCAGGGAAATATTTTTAAGATTGAGCGTCTGGGGAAGTCTTCGGTTGGACCAGCCAACTCTCAATAAACATAAGTCTGAAAAGCTCATTATTTGTTGAATTCCAAGTCTATCTTACGAAATTGGTGGTTTTGCAGGGTTTTCTAAGGCTTGTGCCTCTCCCAAAAAATTTTAAATCTTTGAAAATTGTGCTAAAATGGATTTCAAATTTGACCATGAGGGTTTTAATTTGTAAACTAGTTGTAAATTTGTAATTTTTCTGTAAGGGTTTAATCGTTTCTTGGTGTGTGTCTACAGATCTGGCTAGTTTCTTGCAGATTCAGGGTTTAAATCAATTTTTTTTTAGATCTGAACCAGATCTAGCCTCCAAAGGCCAGATCTGGTCTCAAATTACAACTGTGGATGAATCTGGATATTGTTTCGACTTAAGGGAGCATAAATTGGAGAAAGTTTAAGTTTGTTGGGCAACATTTGTGTACTGGGTTTAATCACTGTAAAATTTTATTTTTGTCCAACGTCTTCCTCAGATCCAAACGTATGCCATCAACTCTCTGCTTGTCAATCTACGTTTTCAATTGAGTTCCTTATTCATCCACGTTGTCTTTCGATTTCATGAATACTGTCTTCCTCCTTCGCTGCTCCATATTCTCTGCATAACCCTCGATTTCCTTAAACCGTCCAGCCTTCTGTCTGCCCTCCCTTACGTCTTCATTTTCCTATCTGCCCATCCTCATATCCATCTCCAGCAGTCGTCCTTCAACATTTTACCTGTCCAATCCTTGTTGCCGCCATCCAAATTGACCCCGCCATCAAGCTTTGCCGTCAACCTCTTCTCCTGTTGTCCAAACTTCAATTGTTTCCCTCATACTAATCCAATTCCCTTTCAAACTGCGGAACATACAAGCGACAAACGCAAACATAAATTGAAACCCATGTTCTACTCCTCACGTCGACTTCTATCTCTCCACACGTGGTCCTTTCCGCTCCCGCCGTCAAGAGTCATTACCCTCACTCCAGTTCTCACGTCTGACCTGCAAGTTAAAACAAACGACAACCAAACGCATACAAAAATTCCAAACTTTACATATGCGTTCGAAAATTTTAATGCGTGTTTGATTTAGTTAAGATTTAGTTAAGGTAGCGTAGGTTTGTTAGATTTTTAGATTTCATTTAGCCTTAGGATTTTAAATAGTTGGTTTTAATTATTAGCGTAGGTGTATTTGTGTTTAGTTTAGTCGGTGTTCACTTTAAATTGTAGTTTTAATTTTTAGCTTCTTTTTTTTGTTTTTAGTTGGTAGACTTTAAGCTTTAAAAAAAAATCTAACGTTAGTTTTAGTTAGTTTGAATTTTTATTTTATTTAGTTTAAATTTGATTTTAGCTTTGTTTAGATTTTAATTTTGTTAGTTAGATTAGTTTCTTTTAAATTTTAATTTAGATTCTAGTTTAGCTTAGTTTAAGATTTAGATTAGAGCTTTTATTTCGTTTAGGATTTTTTTTAGATTTTGATTTAGATCAAATAAAAAATTATAAAAAAATATATTTTATAGTCAAATGAGCTTTTGAAATTTTTATCTAAAGTTTTGACTATAGAAACATTTTCTGGATCGAAATTAATTGAGGCATCATAAATCTGGAAATATTGCAAATATCTGGCATTTTCATCTTGTGATAATATTGCTGTGGGTTTAAGATATTTTAATGCATGGTTGTGGTGTTTTTCAATTGAATATCATTGTGATCAATCGTGTTTTAATAAGCAGCAGTTAATCGTCACTTACTTGTTTATAATTGCATTACGGGATCTTGTTTGACTCCATAAAGCACTAGCTGTGTCTCCTGGATTCTTCATCCTCATTCATAATAGGGTCTACCTCCCTTAGCTTGCAAGGAGACAGCTTAAATAGAGAGATTGGGGATAAAGGTGACAGCCCCCAATCTGAGTCGTTGTCGCGGTGCCTGGACAATCTGTGCGACAACAATAACACAGTTCAAAAGCATGTAGCCGCCACATCTCTTCTCAGAGATAAGCTACCATCGCCCAAGCTAGTTTATTTCCAATTTGTCTGTAAGCTTATTTCAGTTATTTGATATTAATGAAATGAGGTATATTTTTGTTGCATATTTGTATTTATGTTTATTTATGTATTTTATTGCCTTCCTGCATAAATCGGGATGACTACCCCGAACTAAGAATGATACTCCTTAAATGGGATACCAACTCATGATCTCCCGCCAATCTATCTCACAAAAAGAATCAAATGCAACGACACCTATATATGGAACAAGTCTATTATGTTGTCGCTGGTCCATGCTCAACTCATGCTGCTATGTCCAGTCCATCAATGAGACCTGTCTAAGGAAGTGGGCCCCTCTCTCTATAATAACCAAAGTGGGAAAGATGTGTTGCAAGCCCTGCTTATGTACTCCTAGAGAGTGCTACTCCCTGAAAGTACAACAACTCTACCAACTACCCGTGCATCTACTTGCACCTCATTAGTGGGTTGGCCCAAAGATGGATGCACAACCATCTCCAACAACTCCTCCCTCATCTGATCGGAAATGCCATGCTCCTGTTGTCTACTAACCTCCCGCAGAACTACCCTGTCAACCTCCAATACCTCTTGAGGATAAGTGTTTGCAAATACTGTCACCCTGCTAGACATTCGTACATCTGTATGCTCCTCATCAAAGAATGACCCCACGGGTAGTTGCACATCCAACACAGGCTCAATATGAACCTCCAACTGGCTCTCCCCAAAAGGCTCATCATGCATACTATGCACATCATCCTCCTCGGCTGACTCATGCTCCACCATACGCTGCTCGTGTTGAATCATCATTGGTGACTCACCATCCTAAATGTCTCCCATAGGGTCCACTGAGTGCTCATCATACACATCGGAATATAAATCTGATTTGTTGTCAATAGCTCCACATGATTGCTCATGCTCCCCATAGGCATCCTTGTATGACCCCATGAACTCGTCCAAAGAAAAATCCTCATCCTGAAAGTTAGAAGGAATCCCCTCCTTCTCTACCTTTGTCATCTCCTCTGCATCACTCAAGCATGAGTGGTCATGTCCCCAAGGTTCCTTGCAGATGAAGCAAAGACCCTTCCTCAGCTCATTCTTGCTTCATGGTTGGTCACCACCAATCCTCCACAACTACTCCTGGGTCAATCGTTTCCTGAACAGTTTTAATTTTTTCTTAACCAACCTTTCAGCGAGTTCGTAAGCAACCAGCGAGACAGACTGTTCCTTCCTCCAAATGGCCAACAACCTGGATTGCAGCATCCTACAAATGTCATCATGGTTACCCATGACTCCGGCCATGATTTCTAATGTCTTGAGCCTCTTCTCAATGGCAAAACCCAAGATGTTACATAGATCCTGAAGATTCTCTTCTGTTAGTTGGAAACCTTTCCCCATAATATAATCATTATAAGGAAGCATAGGTGAAGTTATTCTGATAATCTCACTGAGACAAGAAGCTACTATAAGTCTGATGCCTTCACAAGGATGCTCCAAGAATCTTGGCTAAATCAAAGCAAGCATTGTTGGTTTGAGTACCCAATTTAGGACTCTCAAATCTGATTGGCTCACTTTAGAAAGATGTGAATATAGCTTCTCTAAATTAAGGAAAGTTTTTGTGTTCATCTTTAGGTTCTTCAAATCATATCC
Organism: Pinus albicaulis; assembly: GCA_034641835.2. Classification (NCBI taxonomy): domain Eukaryota; kingdom Viridiplantae; phylum Streptophyta; class Pinopsida; order Pinales; family Pinaceae; genus Pinus; species Pinus albicaulis. Next base: position 1,563,212,077 of record CM076584.1, read on the forward strand.
AAGTGCAAATAGCCAATTCCCTACCTCCAACTCTTTTTGCAAATCCCTTATCTGCTCCAGCTATAAGATGGCATGTATCCCCTTTGAAAAGGGTTTGGTGTTCGGTTTTGCTCCTTGATCCAAGGAAGCACTGCAGCTCCAAGCACCTACTGCAAGTGATTTTTCAAACTGTAGCTGGTACCGACTTCTTTCGAAGTCATTCAAGGCTTTTCTGAGATTTTCAAAAGTCTCCTCAAATCCCATGATTTTGCAGCAAGGGTGACAATGTTGTACAAAATTTGACTCAACCTTTACTCAACTTTACATGGCATCAATAATCAACATACTCAGACTATGAATATACAACACACATAGCAATATAGGGCTACTATAACATGCCAATATAATCATTCAGCCAACACATACAACCTCACAATGCTCACAACAATACCCGACAAATAAATCTAGCTCCGACAAATAAATTAGGCTCTGGAAAATAAATTGGGCCCCAGTAAATAAATTAGGCTCCAGTAAATAAATTGGGCTTTAGCAAAATAATTTCCACACAACAAGATGAATTGATCCGAGCAAAATAATTTCGATCCAACAAAATAACCCAAATAATTAATTCGCACTGCCAAGAAATTATGTTGCTGCTACTAAAGATGAATTGTTGTTTCTTTCCTCAATACTACTCCAAATTTTCTAAAAATTTAACCTGGAGATCCTCACACCAAATCCATAAAAATCCAAAAATGGTTTGGCTTAAATCCAAACCAAGATCAAGTCCACCAAGTAGTGTGAATTACCCAATTTACCAATAAAACGCTCTGTTGAAGGAAATACTTCTCGGAAAATTCTAAAATTTTAACCACAGACTCCTCTCATAAAACCCAGAAAACCTAGAAAAATCTTGGGTAGATTCCAGAAGATACAGAAAGCCCCAATTTAGTGCAAGTTTCCTACTCTGCCCAATTGTGCATACTGCTCCAAATAAGATAAATTTGTACCACAATGCTCCTACACTTCAGTGCAACAAATTCACTACAAAATCACTGACTCAAATGAGATAAATCTCTTGCAAAACCTCCGAAAAATAAATTGCGTTATGACAGATAAACTTGGCCCAACAAATAAACTCAACCCCAATAGATAAATCTGGTTCTGGCAAATAAACTAGGCTTGGGAAAATAAATTGGACTCCAACAAATAACTTTGGCCCATCAAGAGAAATTCAACACAGTAGAATAATTTTGTCCCCGCAAGATAAATTTGGCCCAGCAAAATAATCTCGGTCCAGAAAGATAAATTCAACCCAGCAAGATCATTTTGGCCCAACAAGATGAATTCGGCCCAATGAAATAATTTTGGCCTAGCAAAATAATTCCAACTATGCAATCAATTTGGTCCAGCAATTTTATTTTTTTACAACTACAACAATTATCCTCCGACAAATAGATTAAAAATTTTAATCCACAAACTTGGCTCCCTTATTCTTCAAGAACAATATGGCAATACAACAACTTTGATTTTAACCCACACTTGTCCAAAATCATGCTCTGGTTTCTCTGACAAAAATATATTTTGTTGCGGAATTACTGCAAATAATCTGAAACTCTCGAAACTGAAACCCTGCAGGTTGAGCCAAGACCAAGTCTCTGATACCACTATAATGTCCCAAATGCCAAAAATTTGGAACGTTCTTGAAATTTTAACTCATAAATACTTCAAATACATTTTCCATCCACAAACAGAAGCTTGCCATGTAAAATTTGTGGAAAATATCTTCAAAAATTTAAGTTATCAACACCATAAACAATTTGCACAACATAAACCACAAAATTTACGGCAAAACACGAAATCGAATGTGCAACTGAATATTAGACAATATAAACATGCGGAGGATTTCAGCCTTATTTTATTAATATAGAAAATGTTGGTCCAAAAACTGGAAATGGCTGAGGTAATCGCCTCAAAAGATATCTGCTACAACATTGAATCAGGCCAACAAAATATGAACTAAAAACAATAGATGCAACTTGTGAATTCTAGATGAATTCACCAAGGGAAGAGTTGGGCGTTCGCCCACTCTCACTGAATCACCCGAGGGTTTCTGTCATGGGCCTATTGCTGAAGTAGAGAACCAGGTTCTCAAAACCTCACCACAAAAACAATACACAAATTCAAGATATCTCCAAATGACCTCCTCTTCCTCTTTTATAGATCTGATGGATAGATCTCCAAGCCTCTAAAGCATCTTATTTTATTATTTTATTATTATTCTAGAAGCTCCTCCATTGACTTTATCTTAGTGACTTTTTAATTTAATTTTATTTCACTTAAGTCACTTTTGGGCCTTTTCCTCTAATTAATTATTTTCCCCTAATTAAATGACATTTTTAATTAAGGAAAATGATAAATCACCCACCATACTCTCTCCAACCACTAGAAGTCACTTCTGAGCATCCCATCCTATAGATCTTCTCATTCTGGTTCCAACCAGCTATTATACTGAGGTGTTCCATCAAATAGACTTCTCAGAATGCCATCTCGATCATAATTAATTAAGTTGGGCCCCATAATAATGCTAATTTTTTAAAGTGGTCGGAATGCAATGGAATGAAAGACAAATTGTGCGGATGATGAAATATGCCAAGCGAATCCCATCAGATCCCGTAAAAACTCCTCAAAACTCCTTCAGAACCCCTGATGACATGAACCTGATCCAATGACTTGGCCATCCCCTGCCCTGGAAATCCACCTTGGTTGTACCATGGAGAAAGATAAAAATGGGGACATTACAAAAGATGTGAGACTACATGGGTACTCTGATGTTGATTGGGTCAGTAACTCTGCTGACAGAAAGAGCACATATGGATGTTGCTTTAGCTTGGGATTTTCTTGGATGAGTAGAAAACAGAAGTCTGTAGGCCTTATCACAGCTAAAGCCGAGTACATTGATGCTAACATAGTTGTGACTCGTGGGGCAGTATGGCTGAGGAAGCTCTTTGGAGAGTTGTTTAAGCATGTACTAGATACGACAGTAATATACTGTGACAATAAGAGTGGGATTTGACTTGCAGAAAATCGCGTGTTCCATGACAAGTCCAAGCAGATTGAGATTAAATATCACTATATCCGGGATATGGTGCAGAGAGGAGCAATGAGGCTTCATCATATTGCAATTGATGATGAGATAGCTAGCATTCTTACCAAGCCTTTGCCAAAAGGGAAGTTCTTGGTATTTAGGGAGTAGCTTGGGCTGACGGATGTGCCCCTTCCCTCCAGTTTGAGCTCACAAGTTGGGAACGAAGCTAGGAGAGCTCCTGAGGTTGAGGGAAATCTTGACTGTAGAATGTGTGTGATCCTTGTCATGTGTTGACAAGTGGCAATCCCCCATGCCATCAAATTTGGGACTTGCCAAGAGTATACCCCAATATGCATCCTACCAACAAGCTGGGTTTGTTGGGATTATCACACATCTGGCCAATGGGTGTAGCTTTGTAGCGTGTGACCCTTGTCATGTGTTGACAAGTGAAAATCCTGTGAAAATTCCTAGATCTAACAATCTCAGGAATCCTACTACCACCAACTGAATTTACTTCTCGTATTTATAAATTACATTATAGAATTATTTCAGATTTCTTCATGAAATATTGAAGTAAATCACTGAAGCAGCCTACACTTAGTTTCTTATGATCCTGAAACAAGGAAATTGAGCAAAGAAAAATAGACACATAGGACACCGTTATTTTTCGACGAAAGTCCCCGGAAAAACCCAATGTGGGAAAACCGGTGCAGCAAATCTAAGGGTTTGATATTATTAAGCAGAAGCAATTTTTGAATACACCATTGAATACCACAAAGGTTATTCAGTTACAGAGAGAGAAATACTGGCAGAAAAATTGTGAGTTTTACCTCACTCAGTCACTGAAAAATCCGGTTGATCCGGACATTGGAGGAGATGCCCTCGGAGGTCCTCTGCATTGGCATTGCATCACCTCCTCTTGGCACTGCGTCACCCCAGCAATAGATCGATCTAACTCCCAAAATATCAGATCTCAGCCTCCTGGTCTCACACCCCGGCTCCCGGCTTCTGAAATTGATCTGACAGCAAAATCTTGGAAACCCTCTCAGCCTCTGCACAACCTCTACGTAGCCCTGCATGGCTCTGCACTAGCTCTGCGTCATCCTGTCTGGATCTGCGCTGGCTCTGTTGGCTACCTCTCTGCTGATGATTCTCTAGCTGAGAAAATCTCTCTCTCCGGAAGCTATCCCTACCCCTCACTGCGCTAGAATCACTTAGATCGAATTCTTCATCCAAACACTTGCTCCATCTGAAAAATCGATCACTTAAATTCACTCGGTGTGTCTTTCCAAATGACCTTCAAGCCTTCCTTTATAGTCTTCTTGTTGAGACTTCAATGACCGAGATTAGATCTCTAATCAGCAGCTAAGATTACATTTAGATTTGATCTTTGTTTTTTCTAGATCATTCACACTCTATTTTATTAATACTCTTTAATTATTTAATTTCCCTAACTCTAGACTTAAGGTCCCCATTAAAATAATTAATTTTTTCAATAAAACATATTCCAAGTGGAATTTTCATAAACACTTTTTGGGTTCTTTGGAATCCATGTGCCTAAGCCACTCCACAAATTTGGAGACTTAGAGCACTTCCGATGCTACCAAAAATCAACAAATCCCCCCAAGCAGAGATGAGACTTGGTTGTGCAAGATCCTCGTCATGTGTTGACAAGTGGTAATCCCCCCAAAGTCTGTGGATGCAGGTGTTCTACCACTTGACTCTTATGGTAAAGTTTTGATGAAACTTGAGCGTGATCTGTGTCATGTGTTGACAAGTGGTAATCCCCCCAAGCAAAGGTGACACTTGGTTGTGTGCAATCCTTGTCATGTGTTGACAAATGGTAATCCACCCAAGCTTGTGTCAATATGGGAAGATCAATGGATATAAGGTGATAGATGAATCTCCCATATGATGATTCTTCTTCATTAGATTGAAACATCATTGTTCCAAAGCAGAAATGAATAGAGATGAGCAGAGAAAGTAGAGATCTTTGTTGCAGAAAGAAATTCCTCCCTAGTTGAGAGGGAGTGTTGAAAATTGGCAGCTCAAGGAAGAATTTCCTTTAATAAAATTTCATTTCTGACAATTCTGGACTGACTTTCTAAAAATAAAAAGTCATGTCTAGCATCTCAAGTATGACTTTCCAAAAATAGTAAATCACCTTGTATTGATTGTTAATCAAGTATATTTGATGGAAAATTACTCAACTTATCATTAATCAATCCTAATAGTTCAATTTTGACTTAATTATCAATATTATTATTATTGTTATCATTATCCTTTTGATACTATGATATTATTATCAAAAAGAAATTCAAGTCACCTTACCTTCATACTTCGCACCCCTCTCTCCTTAATGTCTCACATGACTCTACGTTACACTATCTCTTACTCTCTCATTAAAGACTCGGCATATTCCTCTTACACACTCATTGAAAGCATGTCATAAAAGATTTCGCTTACGCACTCTTTAAAGCATATGTTACACTCTCTTAAATGCATAAGTAATAAAGGCACACATACCTCTCCTTAAATGGCATTTGTTCCCCTCTCTCCTTAATGGCACGAGTTACTCTTCTTAAAAGGGCATGAGTTACACTCCTCAAGGCATGTGAGATTCCTGCATTGAAGGCATGCGTGGCCTCTCTCCATAATGGCTTAAGTTACTCTTCCCTATTTGGCATACGAGTTACTCTAAGGCATGCTACTCCTTTATGGCATGAATTCATTGCTCCTCCTATATATTTGTGCCTCATATCTTCTCCCCTCACTACTTGTGCATTGTGAAAGAAGGATTCGAAATTGAGAGAGAGAAACTGAGGAAGAGAGACTTGGAGAGTAAGTGTAGAACTTGAAAGTTGACTCAGTTGCATCAATCGCTGCTATTTGTAATCTTCATGCTATAGCTTGTTCATATTTGGGTGAACTTACTCATTCTATTGATCTCTCGTTGTACTTTATATCTCTACTGGAGAATTGATATCTAATAGAAAATGGATCTGGTTGGGTTTTCCCCTTGTGGGTTTTTCCCTAGTCATTGGACCTAAATTCTCTGTGTCTCATTTTGTTATTGGTCATCTTTCATTGTGCATTTGGTTTATGTTCTAGCTACAATTGCTTAACTAATATTGCAACATAAAGAGTTTTGTAATAAGTGATTGTTACAGCATAGAACATCAGATTTTAACACCACAAAGACACTCGTGGGCAATGATTTGCATAACTTGGTATAAGACCATGACACCTTTCATGAAGTAAACCCCAAGCCATAACACCTACCACTCACACCTATCATTTGAAAGGATCAATGTAGGAACTATTCCTTGCTTTAGGGTTGAAAGTACCTATTAATCTCATTATCCTAAAGTTTCTTTAGTTAGGTAGTTTTCCTAGAGCAATAAGGTTATTCTAAATATGTATTTTTCCTAGAATAACAAATCCTAGAAGTCTTGTATTCCCTAGAAGATAGATAGACCTTGTCGCACCCTTGTCATAGTGATCATCCTTGACTTGTTGATCAAGGACACATGGCATTTTTAGATTAGGCTAAAAAGGTTATATATATGTTACGTCTCTTACTAATTATGTAAATTTTTCTTTGATCAATAAAATTACGTGTCTGCGTGTCTGAGGACACTTCTACTAAATTTAGTATGGCATCACAGCCATGGGAAATCCCAAATAAAGAGAAGGCCATCATTACTAATTGAAGAAGAAGATTCAATACTTGAACCTGGTTTCTTCATCAACAAAAGCCCTGGTTTAGGAAGTTACTTCATTGTTTCAAGAAATTTGTTTGAAATTCTAAATTAAAATTTGTACTGAAATAATCTAAATCTACAATATTTTTAAAATAAACTTGTAGATTCAATATATTTTTGTTTTCATGTTATCTGCCCAATGTGGAGTTGCCTCTATATAATTGGGCTCCCAGCAATTCACCCTAATCTCTCCGGACTTTCTCAAATTTATGGTTTTTGTAATATTTGTCATCAAATTTCTCCGGACTTTTGCGGTCCAGTGCTGTCTTGTAGGTGGATTCGGCCGTGGGACAAATATGGAGCAGTTTCTTCACGAGTTTTTTAATCATGCGGGGTCCCGAGGACAGAGCAAAGGTACTCCATTTGCAAAATCTGGTTTCATTGGGATCAACTTTGTCTGGTTTTTCTTTTGGGGGCATACATTTTTAAATAACAATCCCTGGACTCGGCACCAGTATCTCCCCCACCTCTGCTACTGCTACAAACCCTAGATATCAACTATAAGTGAATTGCGACAGATACCCGTATCTATCAATCTACACTTATATGCCAAAGCCATCCCACTTCAGGAAAAATAAAATTGATCCAGATGCGTGCCTTCATTGTTGATATCGATGTCATTATTTGCATTCGCAATTGATTGCAAGACCGATAGTTTTACCTGCCCAACTGAACGTATGCGCAAGAATTCAACATCAACTGCTGCTTTGAATCAAGCTGGGACTTGAGAGTGCCAAGACCACTGAGAACAGCATGTCTTTTGAGACCCTGCGAAACAGCCTTCTTTGAAAACCGAGCCATTGCTACCCTGGACTCAGCCAAATATGCAATATTCGTCAAACATGCCAGCCATCCAGAAAAATTCCTATCCATAAGAGATCCCTGACGATGAAATCTGTTTTACCAGTTCATGCGGTCACTTTGTCCATTTGGTTGAGCATCTACTGGTTAAGCGAATTCGTTTTGGATGGAAAGAATTTGGCATCTGTCCCATAGTCCCATAGGCTATCTTTAGCCTGGCGTAAATATAATCTCAAGCAGGAAAAACAGATGCATTTGAAATATGGTTGTATTTACCGAAATGTGAGAGCAAGGTTCTTTTGACCAGGTTCACAGCAAATAAAGAAGACAAACTGATAGAACAATGCATATACGGAGTCCACGAGAGGTCACGGCGTTCATTACAGGCCCTGTAGTAGCAATTTCAAGTACATATTGACTTCATGTCCATCTGTGAGAGAGGTAAAAGGTACTTCACAAAAAAGGAAAGGTACAAGAAGAACTGTTTGCTTTATCAATTTTTATACCTTAATAATTTTATAGTGAAATTTCTTTGAAATATTAAGTGAAAATGGTTTGATTTCAAATAGTTCTGAACATTTGATAAAATAAATAATTATTAAATTGAATATTTTGAAAATTAAAAATATTGGTTAAAAATAAAATTTACTTTAAAAAATCAAAAAATATATATATATGCCATATTGATCAAATCTCAATATTTATGAAAAACAATATATATATTGTAGATAAATGTTTTTAGGATGAATCACATCATCATGATTTGGTTGACGTTTGGAATCAACTAATGAGGTTGAATAAATAGTAAAGATGCGCCATTGACCAGTAATAGCTCGGTAAATAGAACTAGCCGTTATTTGACTAATTAGTTAATAAGATATAATATTAAAAAAATTTAATATTTTAAGAAAAACTATTAAAAAATAATTTAGAATTTAATAATTTAACAAAATATCAAATTCTAATTATTATAATAAGGGAAGGGTAAATAAAAAGGGAATAATCTTAAAATCTGTTATTTGACTTCTTAGTTAATAATATATAGTATTAAAAGTTTAAGATTTTAAAATTATTCCCCTTTTTATTTACCCCTTCCCTTATTATAATAACTAGAATTTAATTATTTTGTTAAATTATTAAATTCTAAATTATTCTTTAATTATTTATCTTAAAATCTTAAAAACTTTTAATATTATATCTTATTAACTAACTAGTCAAATAATAGCTAGTTTTAACAGCTATTACTAGCCAATGGCGCATCCTTACTATTTATTCAATGAGATTGATTTATTTCTTCACCTTGTCTTAAGGATGAACCACCAAATCCTGATGATGTGATTTATCCAAAAGACATTTATCTACATTATGGATCACAATAGTCTTAGATCTAACAATATAGATATTAAATCTCAATATTTATAAAAAAAAAATAGTAAGTTTGGCAAGACAATATCTTCAACATGTCCAATATATTACTCAACTGATGACTTCACATCAACGAGTGATTTAAGAGAACACCCGATCACCATCTATCCAAGACGCCGTGGACATTATTAATGAAAATTAAAAATCAAAAATAAAAATTTTAAAAAATCTATATACCACTAAATGTCATAATAGTACACACATCAATTCTCAATATTTATGAAAATTTCATAAATGTGTCAAGCTTATGTTTGATTTTTAATTAATGTGTAGCTTTTGAAAATAATTTACAAAATTTACTCAAGTTTTTGAAAAATTTAACAATCACATTTTTATTTTATGTTTTTTTTGTGGTTATATATATATATATATATATATATATATATATATATATATATATATATATTAAATGTGAAATCACTTTATATATAGATTGACAAGGTAGCAAGTGACTTTCTTTGTCAATAGATTCAGCAGCTTATTTAGCATCGGGGACAGGGGTCCTTAGTTCATGCTCGAGCTAGATGCCGTTGGAATGGAAGCTATGGCTCGATATAACGTATGTAATATGGTGAGGGTGCGTTAGCACACTCGACTAAAAGGCAGCCATCGAATTGAGAGGGCGCCTTATCTGCGTGATTCATTTCAGTTCATTGGATGATGGAAGAACCAGGCATGCCGATCTTTCCCGAGTTGTTGTACTTCTCTCTGTATCGGTATTGGCAGAACAACCCAAAGTTTCTACGTTTTCGCGTTCAAAATCTCTAGGATTACGAAGGGGGCAACCGATCTATATTGTAATGCTTTTAAGGCTCTCTGAGATCTTATCCTCACCATATGAATAGTGAGTCCCTCCGGGCCTCTCCCTCACCATCCCGTGACACTTGGAAGCGTAGCCGTCCGTGATATGATAAGCACCTCCGTAAGTGGGAGCAGTTCCGACGATCCTTTATATATAATATTGACATATATAATCTATTTAAAAAATATATATATTATTATGTCACTACTTAAATAAAATATTCTTAAATTATAACGGGATATTTTTAACCAAGTTGTCTTTAGTGAGACTTTTTGAAATTTTTTTCAGTGGATTTTTCTGGTCTAATTTCTTTAAAATCTGGTAGGAATTTATTGAAATCACAAGCTTGATGGGTAACCTTTGCACAATCTGAGTGCTCTAGGGTTTTTTCAGAGTGTTGAATCCATATATACAGTCAAAAACCCAATTTAAATAACACAAATCAAGTTTCACCTCAAATTTTTTCGTCGGACTCCGCAACCAAAAAATCTAAAAAGTCGCACTATAGACTAACTCCATTTGTAACCCGCCGATGGGGGTGACCAAACGTCAGCACAGGTGTCGAATGAGTGACCCTCGGGACCTTCTCCGACTCCACGTGCACATTAACTTAACATCATGTGTAATCTAGGTATTTACTCTATTGGTACGAGGGAAGATATTACTCTCCCCATGGATAAATCCGCAGACATGTTTGGGAGGCAGTCCAGTGCGGAAGTTTGGGCGATGAATTTTGGCAAGCGAGGTGAGTGGGTCTGCATCCATGGTGGCTCCTCGGGGTTTTGGCCTTGGTTGAGAGGCGTTGTGGAGGTTAGAGGCTCTGCGGTGCGGTTTGGAATTTATCATTTGCTCTGTCCTTAGGACCCGGGCATGCGAACGGGAATGGAACTGAGTCGGCTCCAAGATTTGGCCTATCACTACCTCGCGCTCTGTGAAATCCTCTCTAGGACTTCAAATCTTTGAGTGAGGTAATAAATCCAGGTCTCTCAACTTCTTTACTTGTTTGTATGTTTCGAACATTGCCTATCTGGTGTTGGGTGGGTGCAAGGTTGCAAGCTCTTCGCAGTGTCTCTTAGGCGTCACCTAGTGAGAGGACGGCTTCGGGGTGATTGGGGAGCGGTTTGTGTGTTCCTTCTTGTTTAATTATGCTTGGTTCGTCTGTGGTGGAGGGAGTTTAGGGTGGTGGACCTGGTTTGTACCGTTCGGCCCTCCAGTTTGGGCAGTTGTTTGTTTGTCTTGCTCCAGAAGGCGAGTGGCGAGTGACCCGGTGTAGTCATCTCCTTTGCGATGGTTTCTTGGTTCTAGTATTTTTCTTTGGCTTTGCAGGTGCTCTATTCTTGCTCCTTTGGGGGCTTGCCTCTACCATCTGATTGGTTCATTTCTCTTATCCATTCCCTATCAACAAGGTCACACTCGCCACGACGATGGGCAGCAGTTTCAGGGGAGGCGTCCTGAGCCTGGTCTTAGTGTGTCCTTGACTAATTCAGGTAGTCGGGGATCTAAGGATACTGAGACTCTCTCTCCATCTCGTTCGCCTGGTCATGTGGTAGCTCCTATCACCATGGAATCACTTCTTGAATAGGTTCAACGCATTCAAATTAATATGGATATCCTCAAGGACCACAAGTATGAAGACAGAAACGAAATCATGGCTTACTTCAATGACATTCAGTATAGCTAGAATGAAATTCAAGAGCAGTTGGACAGTCTTTGGTGCCATCACCGTCGTACAAATTACCACCTTCACAGTTTGGAAGCGAGGGTGGAGCATATTGATTTCCATATGCATGATCGAGTCGGTTTCTTCGCAACTCCCCTTGTACTTCCCCCTCACTCCTCCTCCCCCTCCCCCTTGATATGTTGTTGTCAATGATGGTTTTTTTTTGTTTACTTCAGATATGCTAAGGCTAGAAAGCCTCTCGGAAATAATGTATGTAAGTTGTCTTTTATGGTATTTTTCAGTCCCCAATCTCAAAAAATTTGGTCGGAATGAGATAGCGGGGACTATCGAGATGAACTCCGTAAGCTATATTTTGTTGAAAATCTAATGAAAATAATTTTGAACGACAAAAAGAAAGGGAAATTTTTAACAAAATTTCTTTCAAGTCTTACTATTAGGACTTCAATACTATTGCAACAACTACAAAAAAATCTAACAAACACATTTATGATATTCTATCACTTCTTATATAGAGAGATATTTTTGAAGATGCAATCTAAGTTCTTCTTCTAAACACTTGTTGCATTTGAGTCCCTTCCTACATTAATACAACTTCTTTAGATTGATGATAAACATTTGAATTGAATTATGTGTGTGTGTGTGAAAAAAATCATCCAGTTGTTTTTTACCTTCATAAATTGATTTCTAATTGGAACTATATTATAGTTTCAATTTTACATTTATTGTCTATCTAATCTATTAATAACTTCAAGTCTCCCAATACTTACAAATATTTTTCTATTGTTTTTTTCCATAAAATTATAAAATGTCTAAAACTTAACCATTCATTTACTAACAACATATTTCAAAATAATATAATGTATTGATAAGAAAAAAATGTCCACTCCATTATAAATCTTTATTGCTCTTTGGTATGCCCCTAAGTCAACATGTCTTTTTTATAATTAAATATGTGTTCCTTTAATATTATATAATGTTTTTCTTTCAAACAATTTTACCTAACTTTAATAGCTAGCTTGATTTTATGATATTAAATGTTTTTCTTTTAAACATTTTTACCTTCCTTTAATAGCTAGCTTAATTATATGGGCAACTATTGTAGGAGTCATATAAGGCCTTGAAATATCAAGTTGTCAAATAATGCAAGATAAATACTTAAAAGCATTTGTAGATGCATTAGTTATAGAGAGCAAACAAAAACCAATTGACGTCATTTGTTGTGGAATTTTTTGATATAATTGATTTTAATGCAAAATAGAAATTTCATTGCACTTTTGAATCTTAACTTTGTGAATTCAACTATTAAAATCCCCCTACTTAAAAACTTTAACAATTCTATTTGTTGTAATATTTTGAAAATTTGTTTTAATATTTTGAAGTAGAAACCTAAATTCAAAAGTTGAAGATCTAAACTATTATAATGTCGCCTACAAAATGAAACCTTGCAAATCACAAGTTTTAATAATTAGCAATAACTTCTGCTATCAATTACTTTTTGCATAAGATGTGGCTACTAAGCAGCAACGGTGCATATTACACTTGTTTGTAATTGGAGTTAATAAGGGTGCAAAGTGATCTTGATTTAATTCATCGGAGTGAAGCAAGAGATGAAAAGGCACTTGCACTTTTGAAATCTTCAGTCATTGATGAGATGTATATTGCAAGGCAAACTTCAAAAAACTATTTCATACTCAACACAGAGCAAAAAAGATTGAGCATCATACTAGATTGCTTAATCAAAATATCGTTGAAGGGAGAGATGTTTTGGAATACAACTTTCCTTTGAAAAATATACGACGGAAATTACTAAAATGTGGTTTTAAATATGTGGAAGAAAGTTTGATGACCTCCATCCAAATGAATGGTTTCCCACCCTCTTACCAACGTTTTCTAGAAACATTTCAAATTGTTGATAAATTGGATAATTAAACTTTTGGTTTCATCGGTGACCTATTGGTCCAACATGATAAGACAATAGGTAAAAAGAAGAATTCAAGGGAAGATCTCTTCTTTATCAACTCAAGGAAATGAAAAACCTCAAGAGGGAGAGGTTCATCCAATGAAAATGCCAAAAGAATAGGCTCGTACAATGTGAATACAAGAGGAAGAGGTACTTATAATGAAAGTAGACAAGGAAGAAGCTCATACAATGAAAATTATAGAGGAAGAGAAAGAAGTCAAATACTTTGATCGTGGTAGAAGTTAAGGAAGAGGAATAAACAATCAAAATCAACGAAATCTCAAGAAAATTTTCCAAAAAAGTGAAGAGATGTCTCAACCTAAATGCAAAAGATGTCTTTGCATTAGACATGTGGCAGAAGACTGTAGAACAAGAAATGAGAATTTGATGAAGAATAAACAAACTTTCAAACAAAATTTTAAGTATAATGCTTCAACATCATTTTAGTATGCAAAAAATGAGGAAGATGATTATGTAATGACAACAAACCAAGAGAATGAATGTGCAAACTTAGTGGCCACCAACAAATTGCCAAAAAAAAGAATTTGGTGAGAACTACATACTTGATATAGGAGCTATTCAACATATGTGATATATATAAAATATTATTTCTACATAGATCAAGATATAAAACTCAATGTAATTTATTTGGCAGATGACACAACTCATACACCTCAAGGAAAGGATCAGTTTGTGTTTCTCTTCCAAAATTTGAAAAAAATATTACTTTCAAATGTATAGTTTGTTCCATCATTCAAGAAAAGTTTGTTGTCTTTAGTGCTCATCACATAAGGAGGTCATCAAAGCATCATGGAAGATGGATAATCAAAATCAATTCAATAAAACATAATTTCAAAACAATAATGAAGGGCTATAACGATGGAACACTTTTAAGGATACAAGGAACAATCCTTCCTCACAAATAAGATTTGGAAGCATCAATGGATTTACCTCCTAGCCCTCTAAGATTATGGCAATAAAAATTTGGCCATTTAATTTTGACAACGTTAGTAAGCTTAAAACAAATGAGATAGTTAAAGGATTTCCCAATTTCAAAAAAGAGATTGTTAAGTGTGAAGCTTGTAATATTGGAAACCAAAAGAGGGATCCTTTCCTCACAAGTGCATGTCAAGCAAACAAATGTTTGCAACTAATCCATAGTGCATTTGTGGTCCTATGGAATCCTCTGTTGGTAGATGAAAAAACTTCATTCATTTCATAGATTATTTTACAACGATGACTTGGGTATATTTTCTAAAGGAGAAATCAAGAGCCTTCCACAAATTCATACAATTTCAACGAATAGTTGAAAATGCCCCTAAGAAAAAGATTGTCACATTGAGAACATATAATGGGGGAGAATTCACTGCAAATGAATTCAACGATCAATGTAGGAAATATTGAATAAAAATGCAATTGACCAATTCTTATACTTCACAACAGAATGGAGTTACAAAAAGAATATATAGAACTCTAATAGGAATATCAATATCTATGTCGCATTTCAAGGGTTTAAGCACAAAGTATTGGGCTAAAGCAGTTCATACACTAGTTTATCTAACAAATCGATCACCCACGTCGACCTTACAAAGAATTAATTCATATTAAGCTTGGTATCGTTCTGATCCTTCAATAATTCATCTTTGAGTTTTTCTTCCACTTGTTATGGCTTAGTTCCTAAGGGAAAAAAGGACTAAACTAGAAAATTGTAGTATGAAATGTATTATTCTTGGCTATATAGATGAAAAGAAAGGATACAAGTTATATAATGGGAAAATTATTATTAGTTAGGATGTTATCTTTTATGAGACAAAAATTCAAATAGTGCAAGAGCTTGATAAACTCCTTGGCCACTTGGAGAAAAAGTCAGAAAAAACAACTCCTAAAAAAATATCAAACTAGAATGAGAAAGACTTAGCCCCCAGTATAATTATTCATGAGTTAAATAACTCTTCTTTAGATGATGATTCTTCAACGCGGGAAAAATCTACTATAGTAACTTCATCATAGGGACAACATAGCAGACCAAAATTGTTCACAGGACTATTAAAAGATGTTCACGAAGATTAACAAAACAGAATAGTGACTAGAATTTCAACCCAATTGAATATTGTGTTAGTCACTCATGATTCCATTGAGCCAACAACTTTTGCAAAAGAAATGAAGCATAAAGAATTCCATCAAGCCATGGTGGAAGAATATGATTCAGTAATTGTAAATGGAACATGGAAACTTGTTAATTGTCCAACAAATATTAAACTCATAGGCTACAAATGGGTTTACCAAATTAAGTCACAAATGGTGAAGTAGATAAGTACAAAACAAGACTTGTGGCTAAAGGCTTCGCTCAAAAAGAATGGATTAACTATGAAGAAATATTTTCCGTAAAAGCAAAGTGGAACACAATCAGGATGGTGATAAATTTAGTTGCATAATATGGTTTTACACGCTATCAAATGGATATAAAAATTGTCTTTCTTAATGGCGATTTGAAAGAAGAAATCTATACAATTCAACCCCCAGGATTTGAAGTTGAAAGCAGGAGCGTAAAGTTTGTAAACTCATTAAAGCTTTGTATGGCTTGAAACAAGGACCCAAAGCATGGTATGCCTAAATGAACGAACACTCCTGGCATATTGTTTTTCATCACATTAAGTATGATGATACTCTGTATTTCAAGATGAAAGGTCAAAACTTGGTTATCATTGTTCTTTATATCGATGACTTAATCATTACAAGCAATCATGGAGATCAAATCAAGCAGGTGAAACATGAACTTCAAAAGGGATTCAAAATGGCAGACTTAGGGCCACTTCAAAACTATCTTGGAGTAGAAGTTTCACAACATAGTTAAATCTTCATTAACCAAACCAAGTATGCGACAACATTGTTGAATAAGTTTGGCATGTAAAACCAATGTTGCACAAAGCACAAGCAAAAGGAAATCATCTTTGGAAAGTGAAGTGTTAGAAGCATCATTTTCCAAAAATCCTCGAAAGTGGAATATCCCAAAAGTGTGTGTGTTAAAAAAAAACATGCAGGGTGTCAAATTAGTTGTAAAGTATATGAAAACATGCATATGTGTACATAAATATAGATAGAAATGGCGTCCATAATACACTAGTGATTGATTATTTGAGTATAACCATTTATAGTTACACTGAGAGGCACTTTACAACCCAGTATGAAAGATATGTTGTCACGTAATATTACATTTTTTTTAAAATAGTACTTACAATAAATAAATAAAACCGTGGAAAATCTCGACAAATCAATCTAAAGGGATCGCATCCCGCCAACCAAACTAGCAAAGCCTAACCCCAAGGGCGTCACGGAGAATTGACCCCATGACCTCCCATTAGCAAGGTACTTTAACAATGAGAATTCAACCAATTGAGTTAACCCTCAAGGCCAATACTTACAATAACAATTTTTAAAAATAGTAATAACAAAAAGAAATCAATGTCTGCCATAAATTAAATACTTCATTTTCCATCTTAATTTTACATCAACTTTATATAGAGATAAGTAAGTGAAAGTTCAAAAAAAAAAAAAAAAAAAAAAAAAAACCTTTTAATATTAAAAAGATATGTAATCCCTCACTACTTAATATGGAGTTGTCAATGTCATGTAAAAATAATATAATTGATCTTACATGATATGTAATTCATTGTATGTTTAATTAGCATATAATAGTAAAATTAAAAAAAAATACCAATAACAGAAAAATATTTGATTGTTAGCCATAAATAAAATATTTCAATGTTCATTTAAATAAAATAGTTTTATATCAAGTTTATATTATAAAAAAAAAAAAAACTAATTTAAATTAACAAAATTCTAATGTTCTCACTTTTCATTGTAAGGCATATGTGTAGTTTATTGCATTCTTAATATGGAGCTGATATATAATATTTAAAAAATATTAATAACAGAAAAAGTTTAATATGAATTTTATATATAGAAAGAGACAATTAGTACTCCATTAATAGGTTATTTAGAGAAATTGGTAATTGAATTATTTTTTAATATGGAATTGAGATGTAAGATTTTTAATATTAATAACAAAATATATATGAATATATATAAACATGTAAGTCTTATATATATAAACATGTAATTATATATAGAGAAAGAGAATCCTACATATCTATATATGTCTTCTATTTCCAAATATGATTAGGGTATGTATTAACATTTTAATATATAGAATATGAATCATCAATGTCAACTATATACATAATTCTTATTATTAATGTTTTTTTAAGGGAGATTTGTAATTCATTCATGTTCATTTTTATGTAAATTTGACATGTAACATTTTATATGTTAATCACAATATATATATATATATATATATAACATTTTAAAAAATAAATAGAGAAAAAGTCATACTAATATATATTTTAGGACATGTAATAACATTTTAATATGTAAAATGTGAATTATATATAGAGAGAAAGAGAATGGCTTATGAATATATATTTTCTATTTCCAAATATGATTAGAACATGTATTAACATTTTAATGTGTAGAGTGTTAAATCATATATATATATATATATATATATATATATATATATATATATATATATTATTTAAAGAGAGATTTTTTATTTTTTTTGGGATATTTCTAATTCATTAATTTTTTAGCATGGAGTTGATATGCAACATATTAAATATTAGTAATATAAATTATATATATATATATATATATATATATAACAAAAATAATTGTGTGTATATAGAGAGTCCTATGGATATATGTTTTCTACTTCCAAATATGATTAATGCATGTATGAACATTTTAATGTAGAAGGTCAATCAAAAATAAAATATTTCAATGCCAACTATATATATACTATATAAAATGCAATCTATATATATATATATATATATATATATATATATATATATAACAGTTTATTAGATCCATCTTAATTTCAAATCTAAATTAAATATTTCAACATGCAAACTTTTCCTTAAGTTTTGCAATTAGAAAAAAATTTGTGTGTTGAGAGATTTAATCCCTTGATGCTTGGTAGATCCAGAGCTAAGATGGATCTATGATGGTCTAGATTCCATCCATTGTAAACAAACATGGAATTTTTTAAGTCATATAATAGAAAGTAGACTATTAACATATGGAATGAAATAGGTTATCTAGCAATTGTCAACAATAATATGACTAGATAGTTATGTTTACAAAATAGGTCATCTACACACCAAAATATGAAGGTCAAAAGATCAAAAACAATAAACTGGGCTAGTTGTTAAATACCTTTCTATAGAAAAAGTGTTCACCAATTGTGAAAGCACCCATGTTTCCAAATGTTGTAGCCATGCAGTAGCACCACCATGCATTTTTTACCACACCTTAACAAAACAATGTTCCACCATCACTTTATCGAGATCCTCATCACTAGTATCATTCCTCATTCTCTTCCCCCTGTCTAGCCTTTGTCTCTACCTTGATTCTCTAGGTATATTAGTCAACACCGCCCAATTTTGATCAAATTGCCTAATACAAGTATTAAAATATCTTATAAAAAACTTAACATGCTTGATCAATGATTTTGGTTTGAGTGAAGGGTACATTTTTTCTAAGGTCGTGACAAAGGAGTTCAATAATCAACACCACCAACATTGGGGTACATATAGGGTTTGGTGCTCTTGATCACATACCCTCATTCATGATAGAATCCAATGAAGTGTCGCAATTTCATTGATCTTGAGATCTTGAAAACTATAATGTGTGTTGAACTTTGAATGGGATGTGAAATGAGATTTTCTCTATATGAAATCCAATGCACAGTTGTAGGGTCTAGGGCATAGTGGGGATGATTCTTGCAACATTGAATCCAACCGACTCCAAATAAGACTAGTGCCTTTAATGGGGTCGAGGAGAGGTGGAGGAGTTAATTCTTGGGGTTGTCTCGTTGTTTTTGTCTATAATTATGCAGCAGCAAACTAAAACAACAAATAATACAACACCAAATAATTTTAAATGTAGTGTGTAACCACTCAAATTTGATGGATAGGAAAAATCCTAACCAAATATGGTCTATTTTTTAGTTTAGACTATTGGTTGAGGATTTATGGAACAAATTAGCTACTTGCCCTATTATATCATACTGCAAAATTTGTAGTGAATGACAAGAACTACTACTTATTTTGCCTAATTTGGCCACCCTATGAGTGTCAAAGCACTCATAGTTTACTTATCTAGGGGTGGGGAGGTTGGAGAATGTTAAATGAGTCCTTTGAACCCACTTTTCAACCTATAACACAAAAAATAGCAATTTCCAACAAGTTGGAAGTTTTCAGAATAGAGGAATAACTTGTTCGAGTGTTTTAATAACCCAACGTTTCGGACTTCTTAAGTGAGTCCATCATCAGGGGTAAATGCACAGAATTTATCATTTAGAGTAAGTAAATCTTCAAAGAATTATGTGCATTTACCCCTGATGATGGACTCACTTAAGAAGTCTGAAACGTTGGGTTATTAAAAGACTCGAACAGGTTATTCCTCTATTATGAAAGCTAATTCACCTGTATGGACTCTCTTTTTAAAAATTTGGAAGTTGTATTATCTATAAAAAAAATGGAATTACATCCCTCTAGGAAAAGTGCCCAAACATTTTCTAGATCTACGATGCACTTTAAATATGGCTGGAAATGAAATATTTTTTACTCTAAATGATAAAATCAGCAAATAAAAGAAAAGACAATATTTACTTGTTGGGAGCTTGAAATCTTGAGATTGGGTGCATATTTCTATGGTTCAACTAGCAAATGGTTCATATCTGCAATTAAATTCTCTAGATACAAGGGGTAAAATGTGTCCAAATATAGCATAAAACTAATGTATCTAACCTTGGTTAAAATTTTACATTAATCTCAACTATCTCGAGGTAAAAACATGCTCTTATGATAAAACAATGTAAAAATTAGCAAAGTGTAAATCCTAATCTAATGCAGAAAATAAAAGTTTTGAGATTTTTTTTTTCAAATAGAGTGGTTTTTGTAGATCACATCTTGTACCAAGAAATGCTTACCTCACTTGTTGGGATGTGAAACCAGTGCCTCCTTAAGTTGATATTGCAATTGTTCAAAGGAAGTGGGCTTAGCCTCTTAGAGAATTCACCCCCACTTGTGACCTAACAAACTTTCTACCTTTTGGATTAAGCTAGAAGAAGCCCATAGATGTGGCGTTTGTTGACCGTAAGCTTGAGTGAGAGGTGAGATACGAATTTAGTTCCCATTGAAGCTTCCTTATAGAATAGTTCAACCTATGTTGAAGTGATCCACCTGCAAACAAGAAATACAAAATGAGTTTGCCCCGTACTTTATCTTCTCCATGTGACTATGTAGCCCCTCGATGACTAAAAAAGTTAACTTTTGTGTGATCTTAATTATTAGAAAACTCATTAGATTATAGCCCAAATACAACAAGTAATCGGGAAAAAAGGAACTAGTAAAATCACCACACAAAATGAACAAAAAAACAAAACTGAACTATGGTTTGCAAAATGAGCTCTTTATTGATGGCACTTATCTCATAAGACAACAACAACATTTGCTAGAGGGAGCCTAGCCTTTTATAAAATATTTTTATTGGCTAGCTAATAGCTAGTTAGACTCCTCCTTTAGAAAAAAAAATTTGCTAGTCATCCACGTTGTTGGAGACTTAGTATTTTTTATAAGATATTACATTACAAGGAATATTTTTCCCACCAAGGAGTTGATTTACTTCCCAATGCACAAGTAGATCCAAGATTCCCTTTGATAATGGCTCGGAATGGTCAAAGATGAAGAATAGTAGCCTTTACTTGCCCAACGTTCCACTCTTTGGTCCTTAATGAGCTCGACTTGATCGAAGATGAATTCAACTTAGTTAGGAAAGCTCGACTTGGTCTTTGAGTTGGAAATTTGAATTCTCAATGGTTATTTTGTCGGTCCATCTCTTAACCCTTTGGTCCAAGGTGTCCCCAACGACTAGTTAGACCTCCAAATGGCTAGTTGACTTTATAATGACTAGTTTTCTTTGATTTTTCCCCTTCGTAAACTCAACTTAGCCCATAGTCTTTTAGATCTCCAACACCTTAGTGAATTTGAGCAATCTAACAACGAGGTATGCTAAAACTGGCCCTAATCTGAACTGGGTATGTCTCCAATTCGCCATTTCTTGCCCAGCATTGCCACGTCATCTACCCACTATGTTGGTTTTTTAATGCCTTGAGGAATTTGGATATCCCGACACTTGGGGATTTGTTCCTCTCTCTTTAGACAACTTCAAACGTAATGCATGTACTATACTGCCTAATGCTAACCCTATTTTTCCACTTGGAAACTTGTTTGACCAACATTGACCAAGCTGTAACTAGCCATTGCCTTCTTTGATTGGAAAAATTCAACATGGAATGGACTCCTCCCATCGAGCTAAACAAACTGAGACCAAGTTGACTTTTTAACCATCAAAACCAATTTGCATTAGAAACCATGAACTTCCTTGGGAATTGTGAAAGTTGTCAATATGAGATTGTCATTTATGAGAGTTGTCTAAGAGATACTACACCAAGGCCATGGTCACCTACAAACTCTATAGACTCTAACCATGCAGTAATACATAGGTGCACCTTGACGTGGGTTGGACTAGCCCATACACCGAAGATCACTCCTACAAATGCAAACTCCCATAAAACCATGCATCTTCAAGTAAGCCCACCTAAGGCACTCCAATCCTATACAAGACAAAAGGAACCCAAGATGAACTTCAAGGGATTGGCCATGGTTCGACCAAAACAACAAGATCAAGACACAAGGTCTAGGATGCCTAGTATAGGGTCTCACATAGTTGTTACAATGTTTTTGACTTGTGACCTTGGGCTTACAATGTTGATGATATATACTGCAAAATTTGTATATGTACCCTTGCTGACGTGAGGGATAACAAGTCCCTCAAGAGAAACTTGATGAAAATATTGTGCAAGGAAATTTTGAAGCCATATAACATCGACAAAACTTTGCTGCTATTTCAATAAATCCTAATTCATCAACAAGAAAAAGATGGAAGAAGATAACTTACATGAACATAACACTTATCATCAAAGAATCACCCATAATCAACCAAGAAAGAGAACCATCCAACAAACATCCTCCACAAGAAGTCTGCTACACTTGTGATCCATAGCACACAAGAGAGGAGACAATTTAGCCAGTGCAAGTTAATTCCAAATGTGATGATGACTTGAGGGAAATCAACTTCCTTCTATCTATATGAGGGTAACCAAGTTGAGTTTCCCTAACTTAGTCTAAAATCCCTAAACTAATAATAAATCATGATTACAAGTTGGATAGGTCACAAGCCAACCCCCAAAGATAGTTATATCATCGTTATAACATAAAACTATGCCTCAACCAACACATGTGTGAGTTAAATTCCCTCGAAGGGTGATGTCATCCTCCAAAAGGTGTGTCTCTTCGTAAAAAGGTGCAATGTATGGCTCTAAGGGGAGCAGCTCATCCCAAAGGTCATGTCTCATCATCAAATGGATGCCTAATCATCAAGCAAGGCTCCCTCAACCACACAACAACCATCAATGTTCCATTGTCATCCTCCCAAGCATCAAGAATGGGATGTCATAATGCTAGGGCATGACATCATCATGGTGAATAGTGTACCATCCTCCAAGGTATCATCATCATCAAATATCTTCAAAAATAAGGCAACATCCATCAAGTAGGTGCAATTCCAGCCTAGGGGCATCCTATCATCTCTGGAGTACATTTACTCTCAAGGCAATGTCCTGGATCTAAAGGGCAACATCCAGAGTCTTGGAAGTAGATGAGAGTGCCATCAACTGAGCCAAGGAATCCCAAGGTCAACACTCCTCAATATGTACCCAACGTCCTTTGTCAAAGTGTTTTGCATCATCATCAACTTGGTTGGATGTCCTCTCTAAAGTGTTAGAAAAACATCATACAATCTCTCAAGGGATAGTATTTGTACACAGGGGCAACATATCTACACATATTCAAGTGAAATCAACATCGTGGGTTCAAGAACCATAAGAGTATCGGAGTGGACCATATGTAATGTTAAAGGCATCAAAGTACTTCATACAAGCATCATCTTCAAAAGTCCTCTTAGCTTATGATTTGTACATAAGTTACCATGCTTAAATATGAGAGGGTTATTACAAGGCCCTATTAGGTGCTTCCAACCCTAAGGGGAGGAACAATTCCTAGGCCAGACCTTTCTAAAGATAGGTATAAGTGATGGGTGAAATGGATTGGAATGTACTTCATGAATGGCGTCATAGTCTTCTGCTAGGTTATATCAAACCAATGTCCATGAGTGCCTTTGTAAAGAGATCCTTTAGCAATGTGTAATATCCCCAACGGGAAATAAACAGTAATACACAGCAAAACAAACAAGCAGCTATACAGAACAAAATGCCGGAACTGGAATATGGAACAAGTACACATAAAATACCAGAACGCTAAGCCATTTTATTAATCTGAGAATACATATATATGGGTACAAGAGATAATCAGAATGAGTGCACCTATCCTTGCTCTAGGCAAGTGGAGACCCTCTCAGAATAAGAAATGGCTACAACAGAAACTGCGTCCTAGCTGCTGGAGAAAACTGCCGTAGAAAGCTGCTGCTGCAATGTACTGGAACTAAGGGCTGATCCCCTCACCGGAATGTGCTGAAAATCGGAAGGCTATCTGTACTCACCCCTCCAGACAAAACCCAGAAACCGTGAAGCAAATGCTCCACCTCCGAAAATCCACCAATAAAGCCCTCCTCAATGAAAACGATGTCTCTCCCAGGAGCAGCGCAGAAGCTCAAGAAATATGCTGGGAAAGGGGCCTAAATCCTCCTGCAAACCTCCGGCTGAAACAACAATCTCCCCAAGGCTGAAATACGCTGAAACCACCACCAAATCACCTCACAACAGCGCTGCACAACACTGACTGCGTCCTCTCTCTTGGACTGCGCAGTCACTCCAAGGGGCCAGCTCCTCTGCAAACGTCCACCCAAAATCCACTGCAAGTCACCTACAGAAACTGAAGGAAATACCTTGCCCGAGCAGGCACTCGAAGTCCCCCGGGGCCAAGGGCGAGATCTCCGACCGGAGACACTCAGTTCGCACTAAACAGTGCTGCAGACCGACTAAACAACCGGCGTGCTGAAGTAGACAGAAGTCTAGCTCTCAATATCATCAACATATCAATAATGCCAAATGGAGTGAAACCCCCACCTTTTATAGTGCTAGCTCCCTCATAAACCCTAATTGCGTCCTTGACCTCCTCCTTGACCTGCGCAGTTACCTTAGGAGCCTACGTGAGGCCTCCCTCGTGTGTGTGTGGACCCCCAAGGCCTTCCCCTTTAAGTTACAACGTTCATCTACTAGGAAGCACTTTATTTTATTAAAGTGAGTTGACCCCCTATTTCTCACTTTATTTATTAATTTAACTATAGGCGGCAAAACTATACAAAAATGAAATATTCCAATTAGTGGTGCTAATTAGGAATATTACACAATGCCTGAGTCACCTTCCTCACCTTTGTTCTTCCAAGCCCCCATACTTTCCTTTTTCTTGTTTAACAAACTTCTTTGAATATCATGTAATAATAAGATAGCCCCTTTTGTGATGGGAAGTTTATTGCTTCATCAAGGCCTAGATGCTCATAGAGAGTTCCTTTTACTTTGATAGGTGCGATAAACATGGATACTCTCAAGGAAGAGTGACTATATAATAGGGGGCAGAGCTCAAGATATAATCTGGCTTTCCTTGCTCTACATCCCTTGCCATTCTTTTTCATTTTAATATTTGGCTCATACTATTTCTTTTCTTATAGCTACAACAACCTTGGGTATATACAACCCCACATTCTCATAAGATAAGGTCAACAACAGACCAGCACAAGTGATTGACAACGACCAATCAAAAGATGGGACAACAAAGTAGGTAAAGATGACAAATGTTAAGAATAGATAACATGGAATGCTACCGTCATCAAAGCCTCCTACTTGTGCCACTCTTAAATGGTGAAAGAAAAACCCTAAGGAGGGTCACACTAGACTAGGGGTGAGTGATAATCACCAAAGTGAAACAATGAAACAAGTGTATAACCAATAGTGATCTATCATCCAATTCAACCAATACTCCATACCAGAATGCCCTTAAAAAATTAACTGAAAACATTTGAATATAAAAATGGTTAATGTACCTCACAATATATGACTCACCTTTATCAGATGAGCAAGCTAGATGAATGAATGCACTGACAGGAGAGGGGATGAGATGCATCTGAGAATGGCTATCTGTGGATCACAATAGGGCTGCTGGCTGGCAAACTGCAACATAGGAGAAAAACTTTCTCCTAGGGTTACCCAGACAGGTGGGTGGGTAATAGACAGCACAGTGAGTTGGGAATGGGAAAAAGGTTCAGATAGGAGAAGATCCCCGGATAGGAGCAAATGTTATGTTAATTTGTCTCAGGCATGAAGCTTCAAAATGCTGGGATTTTCTCTCTAAGGAAAACAGTGACTCAGAGATACATAGGAATGGTCGGTCACAGCAGTGGTTGACTGTAGAAGATATAATCTTACAAGGGCTTTTGGTAGAGGAGTAGAACCACTTTGTTAATCTTCTTAACCATAGTGCTATCAAATTATGAAGAACAACTGATCAAATCAAATGGTCCAGCAATAATGGTACAGGGGATTACATTGTCAAACTAGGTTATGCTGCAAGAATTGAAGAAGACCTGTGCACACAAAGAGTTTGGTGGTGGACATATGTTTGGGAATTTTCATGTCCATTAGAATCAAAAATACTATTGTGGTTGGCTCTATCCAACAGAATTTTAACTTGCCACAATGGACAGAAGAGGATTTGGGCAGGGCCTAGCAGATGCATTCTTTAGAAGATTATTGATGTAATTGTGAACCATCTGTTTGTGACCTGTCCTTTTGTACTATCTGTTTAGGAGGTAGCACAAACAGTTGTGTGTTTTATTAAATGAGACAAGGTGACTCTGGCTGAACGTCTTCTTGACTGCATCACAAATGAGGCAGTTGCAGATTTTAATGCACTTCCTTCCCTTTTATTTATGGAATTTGATGGGCCAAAAATAAGATGACTTTCCAGGATTTGGTTCTTACACCTGCTCAAGTAGCTCATAAGGTCAGATTGGCTATGGATGAAAAAGGAGAAAATAGTTAGAAGCTTAATGACACTAATTATTGATCAAGAGAAACTCTGGGGTTTATTTGATGGTTCAAGTCAAGGAGACACAAGTATCTGTGAAGAAGAGGTTGCCCTTTACTTAGATACAAATCATTATTTTTATCTGAAGTATGCTGCTGGACAAGGTTCCAACAATTGGCAGAACTCTATGGACTTCGGGTGTTGTTAAAAGCTGCAGAGGAGCGAGGATTAAAGCATATTCAAGCCTTTGGAGACTGAAAACTCATGATAGACTAGGCAAATTATCAGTACAGAAATCAAAACCTAGGTTTTGTTCCTATCATGAATCATCTTATCAAGTAAAAGCTGTAAATACCACTTTTTACTTTATTACTTTGGCTCATATTTACCAAGAATTCAACTCACAAGCAGATGCTTTAAAGAAGTTTTGGTCCTGCAGGAGGGTACCCTACTAGAGACTAGAGTGCAGAGGTGGCATTCTCATTTCAGAAACTGAGCAATCCTTGTGTTAGTTGTTTTCTTTAAATCAGTTTTGTGTTATATATTCCAGTTTATACGAAATATGCTGGTTCTCTACCATAATAAGCCTTTAATGTTTTTTTTTTTGACACATCAGGACGGAATGAATATTGTGAAGGAATGTAATAAGTAGACATGGTCTCTATTTTGGAAAAAAAAATGCATATGCTAGCTACCACATATGGAATAGCCCCTGAGCAATCTCAATTCTCAACACAGAAAATTTTATATTTTCATTTCTTTTTCGGAATTTTCAATTATAAGGGATTTTTTACTTTGGGAAGAAAAGCTACAAATTTTCTCTGTGAAAATATGCAAGGGACTAGCAAATTTGATCTAAAAATATGCCTGGGACTGTAAACATGTAAACAGAACATATACTGTTCAAACACATGTCTGGATTCATATATTGTTCACAAACTGTTATGTTGATTTGTGGCAATTATATTCACTGAATCTGGCAAATGCTTCAGATTCGGTCTATTTCGAGTTTTTCGATAAAAAAAAGTGACAACACAAAATTCATGAATTGCCGCCTAAATCATAGAGTACCTGGGATTTCTGCAACTCTGGGCTGGGTATGATGCCCACTGCACACAACCACAGCATCGTAGAGCTCCTCTATCACATCTCTCTTCTCTGCATTAGACCTCACAATCCATTTATTCTGATTGTTGGGATCCCTACCCACATACTCAACCGTAGTCCTGAATCTGATAAAGTTCAACAGCCCAAACTCTGCAGCAAAATCTTGAAGATAAAGAGCCACTTCCTTATGTCCAGGCAACCTTCTGCAGTCCCTCCCTTCCACTACCTTAAATGGGTAATCCATGAAACCCATCACTTCACGTGGGAGATTAGACCTCAGGGACAAGTACATGCTGCTGTGGACAACCGTGCGTGCAGGATCCAGTCCCAGAGGATCAGTTTCCACCTGTGGATCATACACCCAGGTGCCACCCACATGATCAGCTAGTTCAAAAACTACTACTTGGTGTCCCTCTCGGTTTAATTCCCGGGCAGCTACCAGCCCAGCTGCTCCTGCTCCTATCACAGCCACTCTACAGACCTTGTTGGGTTCATCGTGGGCCATTCTTTAACTGATTTTCTTGGTGAGCTTTGGCAGCAGTGATTGAATTTGTCGTCCTTACAAGGCGCAATGAGAGAGTGGCCGATTGCAGCGTGATGTTTTGGGGTAGGAGCGACATCAGGATGGATTGGCCATTCCTTCTTTCCGTTAGAGCTTTTTCCGTTGACAATTACTTGACGGTGTGAAGTTTGCATCCGCTGAGGTTTCAATTTACTTACTTGAAAGTTGAAACGAGTGACTTCGAACTTCTTTTCAATGACGTAATTGTGTTGGGAACTGCCACCCAATTCGATGTATGTAAGAAATGCATTTTCAAGGCTGTTCTGCTAATTTTCGTCTTTTAACTAGACTGCTTTTTTTGCTCTGAAAATCATTGAAATTTAGGTAAGATCTAAAGAAAATTTGGCAGGGATTTTTGTAAATTCAGATTATAGCTATCAAACTTCAATATCTTGGGTGCACTATAGGTTTTCGATGGCGCTGAATCCATTTCCACCATCAAAAACATGATTCAAACACTCCTATTGCAAGATTTCTTTAAAAAAAATTACCCCGATTCCCGCCAATTTTGACTGTCCAGGCAATTCCTCTAACTATATAGACAACTCCATTTTCAAGTGGTTTAATGGCATAGGGGTAATCAGAGTTTATCTTTGAGTTTTTAAATTCATATTTAATTTTGTTATTTTATTGGGGTGAGGAATACTATCAACGCAGTTGAACTAAGATTGTATTGCAATTATGTGTAAAATCATGAAAAATTAGTTAGTTATGACTATCTCTCATGGAAATGGTCATAGATGAATGACTTACTTAACAAAGTTGAATCCCAAAAAAAATGATATCTAATATAAAATGTTTGTTATTTCATTGGCTTGAGGAATACTATGGACGCACTTGAATGAAGATTGTGCCACAATTATGTGTAAAATGATTTTAAATTTAATTTGTCTGTATGTCAGAGTGGATGAGGGGATGAGTAAGATGTGTAATTTGAGGAATACTATCGATGCAGTTGAACGAAGATTGCGCCACAATTATGTGTAAAATGTTTGTTATTTCATTAGCGTGAGGAATATTAATACTATTGATGCACTTGAATGAAAATTGCGCCACTTTTATGTGTAAAATGTTTTTTAAATTTAATTTGTGTGTATGTCAAAGTGGATGAGTGGATGAGTCAGATGTGTAATTTTTTTCATGTTGGCGGTTATATATATATATATATATATATATACAGTTTTAATTCAAATTATTATTAAACATAAATAATCTTATTATGAGTCAAGTTGGCAGGCGCGATAGGAGTCATTCTTCACCATGATTACCAAAGGAGATACAATTTCCTTAGGGCTTAGGCATCTCAACAAACAACTGGGTTGAATATTTGGCCCTTTGGAAAGGACGGGAATTAGTCATTACTAGTGGTATAAAGAGACTACCGGCTTTTGGAGATTCAATTGTAATATCATGAAAGGGAAATAGACAGCAATACAAGCATGCGACAATATAGGAAATGCCGAAAATAGAACATAAAGCAAATACACATAAAAATGTCGGAAATGCTAAGCCATTTTATTAATTTGAGAATATAATGAGATACAATGGATAATCAGAATAAATGCACCTATCCTTGCTCAAGGCAAGTGGAGAACCCTCTCAGAAAAACAGGAAATGGCTGCTACAAGAAACTGCATCCCAGCTGCAGGAAGAAACTGTCGTAAACTGCTGCTGTTGGAATGAACTGAAGCTAGGGGCCGATCCCCTTGCCGGAATGAGCTGAAAATCGGCAGACCACCTGAACTCACCACCCCGGACAAAACCCATAAACCATATACAAAACGGACCACCTTCGAAAATCACCCCCAGAAACCCTCCTCCTAGAAAAACGTTGTCCCTCCAAGAACTACGCAGACACCAACTGAAATAGACTGAAATGGGGCCACAACTCCTCAGGAAACTCACCAAATGATAAACGTTGAACCTCCACACCGGAATAGGCCTGAATCTCTTGCAGAAATCTCTACCACGGAACAGCTCCAACTCAAACTGCGTTCTCCCTCCAAGGACTGCGCAGTCACCCAATGAAGCTCAGCTCCTCAGCAAAACTCCCAACAAACACCTGCAAATATCCTGCTAAAGACTGAAGAAAAACCTTGCCCGAGCAGGCACTCGAAGTCCCCTAGGGCCAAGGGTGAGATCTCCGATCGGAGACACTCAGTCGCACTAAACAGTGCTGCAGACCGACTAAACAGCCAGCGTGCTCAAGTAGACAGAAGTCTAGCTCAATATCATCAACAATATCAATAATACCAAATGAGGTGAAACTCCCACCTTTTATAGTGCTAGCTCCCCTCAAAACCCTAACTGCGTCCCCTCTCTCCATAAGCTCCTCCTATGCCTGCGCAGTTGTTTCTAGAGCCTACGTGAGGTCTCTCTCATGCAAAGTGTGGACCCCCAAGGCTCTCCTTTAAGTCACAACGTTGCTCCTACTAGGAAGCACTTTATTTTATTAAAGTGAATTGACCCCTCTTTCTCACTTTTATTTATTAATTAACTATAGGCGGCAAAACTATACAAAAATGAAATATTCCAATTAGCGGTGCTAATTTAGGAATATTACATCAATGCTAGTAATAAAGCAAGTAACAAGAACAAGGATGGCAGAACAACTGCCAACACCGCAATACTTCAAAGGATAGCCTTGCAGTTGAAGAAATTTAAAGAGATTGAAGTATAGCATGTCTATGGGTAGTTGAACCTAGAAGCCGACAAGTTGGCTAATAAAGGAGCAACTCTGAAACAAGGTGTAATGGAGATAGATCAAACACAAGTTTTATTTACCCCTTTGTCATGATGATTAAGGAATATGAGAATAAAAAGGAAGTACATTTTGGTAAATCAATGCGAAGAATAAAGTATATGGAAAATAAAGGGGGGTTTGCAATATCAATCATGCCACCACTCAGAACCATAGCCTGTAGTTCGATACATAATAAACATTGGAATATAAATTCGTATGATGGATATGCATACTACAGACAAGCTAAGATCTACTTCAGAAATCGAAAGGTGATTCAAAATGCCAGATGGCAAGGAGAAGGACAAACTTGGAGACCGCTCAAGTCTGGTCAGCTCTCTCCTATTAAAGCACAAGCTAAAGCCTTAGGACTTCACTCTATGATCCGGACTTACGCAGGAACGCAATGAAATACATAAATACACATAAACGCAGAGATGCAGCAGAAATAAGACTTCATTTCATTAATATCTCATAACTAAAATATGCTTACAGACAGAATGGAAATAAACTAGCTAGGGCACTGGTAGCTTATCTTTGAGAAGAGATGTGGCGGCTACATGCCTCTAAACTGTGTTACAATGAGACTCAAAGGCCTATTTATTATTGAGAAACAATGAAAAACCCTAAACATCAAAAAACCTAACCCTAGGAGATAAAATGCCAGACTATGGGCCTTGTTGGGGTAAATTGGTACATCAATTTCTCAGGGTCGTAACTTTGGCATACTATTTTCATTTGATGCACATGATACATCATTAGAAAGATCTATCCGAATATTGAGTCTTTGACACATAATATACGGAGGTGGTTTCCCCAAAAAACATTGTTTAGGGCCTCAAATTGGTTTCAGAAGTTCAGGACCCGAAAAACTGCCAAAAATAGTAAATTGTGCTACAATTAAGGAAACCAAAAAACTGAAAGAAACAATGGTGGGGGTCCAAGTGGAATAGGCGGGTGACCACCAATATTAACTGTGATCCAAGGCAAACCAAGTTGTGCATTTAAATCCCTAGTCGGAATGGATTGTCTTTGCGGTGAGCTAATTTGCGTAGATTGGATAATAAATCTCTCACTCATATGACGTCGCTTAAGTTTCTAAGTCCCACTAGCTTATATAGATAATATAAGATAAGATAATTATATTTATGTCCAACTATTGACCACAAAGTAGGTCAAAGGAATTGTTGAGTACAATAATGTCGATACAATGCGGGAGAACCAAACGGTCTTCTATAAAAGATACAATGCATGAATATAAAAGATATAATGCATGAGCATAAAAGATACAATGCATGAACTTCTGTGGCAGAGAATATCCATGAGCTAATGGGTTGGAGGATCGGACCCATCTCTCCCAACATTCGAGGTTGAATGAAGAACCCTGAAGAAAACTCAACAAAGTCAATAAAGTATGCTCTTGCGAACAAAATGCCAATCACAATTGGGATCTAGTCTATCATTCTCTTTGGAATTCTAAGTTGCAAGAGGATAAAAATGGAGACTACGTAGGCTCATTCTAGTGAACATGAGCAGGAGCATCAGCAACAATCCATAGATAATATTTCAAATGCAGTGGTGTTAATGGTGGAGATAGTGAGTAGAAGAAGTGAATTGGCAAAGAGGGATAAAGATGCAAAACTAGAAATGTTGGAGAAAAAATGTGAATGGCTTCAGAGAATATTAAATAAAAAATTGGCAATAATGGAGACATAGATTGCGGTACTTAAGCAAATATCAATGGAGTGGAGGCATCCATAAACAAGAAGGAGGATACTAGCCAGAAGGGGTTGGAAGTCAACGAAGAGCACCCAAGGCAAAGGACTAGAACACTAGCCAGACTGGAAACCAAGGCACATAATTTAGTGAAAGAAAACAATGATGTAGTTGTAGAAGCTGAAACATTTGGAGCCTAATAAATCTTAAATCTGGAATTAATTCTCCAAGTATGTTTTGTATTTATGAGTTTTTTACAAAGTATATGGTAGATATCAATGTAAAATTGTAGTTAGAAGATCTCAAAGAGGCAAGAGTAAACTTATGTGGATGTATTGGAACAATGAAGCCTATGAAAACATTGAAAGATGTAAAAGGTTTTGGCCTTGTAACCAATGTTTTTTTTAATGAAAATCGATAATCATTTCTTCTACAAAAAAAATTAAAATAAAAATAAAATCTCACTGTTATCACTCTTCATTATGAATTTCACCGAGAGGCACTCTCCAACCCAATATGGGAGAGATGTTGTAAACTTTAACACTTTGAATCAGTCAAAATAAAGCAAAACAAACAAAATATAAATATAAATATAAAACTATCTAGCCCATGATTTGTTTTCATGGTATTCTTCTCTAATGTGGCATATTTAAAGGCTAATAAAATTTAAACCAGCCTAGATCCATCTTAACTACAGATCTACCAAGTGTCGGGAGAGATCAAATCTATTTTCACTGTAAAAGAGGTTTGCACCTCATGAGAGAGATTTGATCTCTCTCGACGTTTGGTAGATCTTGAGTTAAGATGGATATGGGCTAGTATTATAGTCAATTATGAAGTAGATGTGGTAAAGATATTTCACTATCACTCTTAATCATAAATAAAATATTTTGGTATTCATTGCGCCTAGAGGCGCTTTACAACCCAGTATGAGGGAGATGATGTCACATAATGTTACATTGAAAAATAATAGAACAATACTTACATTAACAAATTAATTGTGCCAAAGGTGTTTTAAAGCCAATACGAGGGAACCTAGTACAAGGGAGATGTTGTCACATATCGTTACAATGAAAAATAATAGAACAATTCTTACGTTAACAAATTAACTGTGCCAAAGGTGTTTTAAACCCAGTATGAGGGATATGTTGTCACGTAACATTATATTTAAAAATAATAAAATAATAATTACATTAACAAATTAAAAAGTACTAATAACAAGAAAAATTAATGTTTGCCATAAGTAAAATACTTCAATTTCTATCCTAATTTTACATCAACTTTAATATTATTGATATTAAATGATGTGTAACTCCTTCTATGTTTAGTTGACATGTCATATATATATAACAAAAAAAATTGTGTCAACCATAAAGAATATTTTAATGTCCATATTAAATAACATAATTTTATATTAACTAGGAATAAAATAATTTAAATTAAAAAATTTCTTATTGTTGTGCCAAGAGGTGCTTTACAACCTAGTATGAGAGAGATGTCCTCACATAACATTACAATGAAAAATAATACAATAATACTTACATTAACAAATTAATTGTGTTGAAGGCATTTTAAAGTGAGTACGAGGGATATGTTGTCACTTAACATTACATTTTAAAATAATAAAATAATAATTACATTAACAAATTAAAAACTAGTAATGACAAGAAAATTTAATGTGGGCCATAAATAAAATACTTCAATTTCCATCCTAATTTTATATCAACTTTAATTGAAAGTATATATACTTTTTAATATGAGGGATTGAAAGAATCCCTGGGAGAGCAAAAGGATGATTCAAACTTATGTCAACAAGACATAGACTGGGGTGCTTCACTTGATCTTCAATTCCAAAAAGCTGTAAGTATCATCCCCTCCCCCCCCCCAAAGAGTGGCAAATAAGAGAAAACGAAAAATATTTTCAAGACTGGATCTCCAAACAATCGAGGCACTCTCTATTCTTTAACGGGGCAGCCAAGGGCAATCCAGGAAGTGTCGGTGCAGGAGGAGTCATAAAGAATTCAGATGGCATAATGATTCACAGCTTCGCCTAGGGCCTAGGCCACACTTCCAGCATTCAAGTTGAATCATTGGCACTTTTCCAAGGCCTCAAGTATCTCAAAGACTTGGACATCAGTGAGGCAAATGTATTTGGGGATTCACAGGCTATTATAAAAACTATAGTGACTAATTCTTCTCTGTTGGATCTAAGATTTGCAAGGCTGATCTCAAGAATCAAAGTTCTGGCAAAATCCTTTCAGAATTTGAAATTCTTCCATGTGCTGAGAGCGAACAATAAGGACGCAGATTTAGAAGCAAATAAGGCAGTCCTCCTATCTACTAGATCCATTCTAAGGGACAGAGATGAAACATGGGATCCAATTACTTAACCATCTATCTGCCATGTTCTACTGCTTTTTATTGAAAAAATTTGTTTGTATTCACAAGCTTGGGCAAATCACAGAAATTGATGCCATTGTTGCATGTAAGAAGATCTGGAACATAAGCATAAGCGCCATGATCCTCCTGGTTGGAGAGGCACTTTGGGCTTTGCTCCCAAATTTTGTACTCTGAATTGAGGCATTTATGCCAAGTTTCTAATATAATCCAATAATCGTTTAATATATATATATATATATATATATATATATATATATATATATATATATATATATATATATATATATATATGAGGGAGCAATTTAATTTTTTCACTATTTGGAGTTGATAGATTACATGTAAAAATAATAATATAGATGTTAAATTATGTGTAACTCATTTTATGTTTAGAAGCCCCAAGGGTTATCTCAATTCGTCGAGTTCCCGTTGTTAAGTACCTCGTTAGTTGGGAGGTGACGGGGTCAAATCTCCTCGACACTCTTGGGGTTAGGCCCTGCTTGTTTGGCTAATGGGTAGATCCCTTTAGGTTGATCTGCCTAGATTTTCCCATGGATGTAGTGGTCACCCAGTGTCTGTGAACCACCTCAAAAAAAAAATTATGATTAGTTAAACACACACATTTATATATATAAATTTGTGTCTTTATAATATAATTTTATATTAACTAAGAATAAAATAATTTAAATTTAAAAAAAAAAAAAAAAAAAAAAAAAAAAAAAAATCATATTTTAATTAAAGAGGTGTAAAACCCAATAAGTGAGGAGATGCCATGTACTCATACATTTAAAAATAATAAAATAACATTCTTGTAGTCTCATTGAGACAAAAGGTAAGCTAAACATTACCTAAGGACGTCACCATACAAGTTCCACAGGAAAAATGAAGCAATATGTATCCAGAAATGCATCAGACATTGAGAGAGAAGCTTAAAAACATTACATGCCATTGAGACTTCATCCATCCACACAATATTACAACAGTTTTAAAATGAACACAAAATGGGTTTAAATCCACCATATCCGTCAACTGAAATAACACATTCTTCATCAGTACTAGTACCATAATATATCATTCAAAAATTCTGAGCCAATAACCTTAACAAAATAAAACCAAAGGTACCTGCCCTCACTTGTATTCCCCATACGAAGCATTGTGTGAAGAGAACAAAGTTGGAATATGCACGTTGTTAGTAGGGGGATCAGTGAGGTCACTTGATCTCGAGTCACTAACTAGGAAAGTCTCCACTTGTGCCAGACGAGAATCCACGTTGTTCAAATAGAAGCGTTCTCTTATTGTCCTATAGAGACGAGAAAATGTTATAATTTTCCATTTGTTTATCCTTGAACATGAGACGGGGAAATGTTGTATTTTTTTTATTCAATGCCATGGAACCTGAGAAATTCAACCTCCTTTTCGAAAAATGATCAAGATTTAGAAGTCATTTTTCCTTCTCACCAGCCAACTCAAAATTCGAATATGGATGGTCTCCAACCTTCACACTTTCCAGATCCAAAATATCCCTACAAACCTCCAAAGGTACTGAATCAAAAGCAGTGGCCACTGAATCATAAGAAAAGGGACACAACCTATTTTTTCCCACATAACCTCTACCCTTCGTCTATTGGCCATCTGATGTCTTAGAGCCATAAGCATTGCTAAAGAGAGGCAATGACAACAACCAATAGAAATACCATGACATATAAAAGAGATCAAAGGATGAAAAGGAATACCCTCAAGTCCTGACCTATAGACAATAAGGTCGTTCGTGTAAAACCATTCCACAAGTACCAGACCCAAAAGATTATGAAGCTCACTACACATCAAATGCATAACAAAAGAAACCCACCATGAAAATGTAACATAAGAAGAACCACAAACCAAAAAACTAGGACGTCGAGGCAAGGGATCATACCTCTACAATATATCATTGAATAGAGAAAAATAAAGACAATTGTGCAAATTCAAATGACTCCGAGCTTGACCATGATCGAACTAAGAACTAGAGACTAAATACTCTAAATTAACCACCACAAAAGAGAAAAGGTCACTGAGAAGGAGTTATAGTACTGAAATTGCAAGAATAACCACCCTCATACAATAAATTGAGGTGATAAACAGAGGCCCGTGAATTGGAACTCACCCATAGAAGAATTCGTTGAAGAGAAGTGAACACTGAACGCCACACCCAAACTCGAGCAATCCACTCCTGAGCCAAAACAAAGATAAGTCATATGTGTAATTGAAGAAAGGAAAACCGAGAAAACAACCACCAACTCATACATGGGGAACAACCAGAGATAGAGGACGAGGTAAATACCTTGCCTCCATGAACCTTATGCCTTAGCCAACAACCATCCATCGTCCTGAACCAACATTTAAAACACATAAAGGCACACATGGTAATGAAATCTCATTAACTTCGTCCATACACCGCAACCTGAGCTTAAAAACAAGCGTTATGTTGGCTGCTGTCCGAAAGCCACCATAATCTTCGTTCACGCATCCCCATTAGGGAAAATTAATTTCCTTTTTAGTATGAGAGAGAGATGTGATTTCTTAACTATTTGGACTTGAAAAATTACATGTAAAAATAATATTATTGATGTTGAATGATGTTTAACTCATTCTATGTTTAATTGACATTAATAAAAAGAAAAAAATGTGTCAACCATAAAGAATATTTTAATATCCATATAAATAATATAATTTTAAATTAACTAAGAATAAAATAATTTAATTTGAAGAATTCCTTATATTTCCACTTTTCATTGTGAAGAAGGGGGAGATGTGTAATTTATCCATTCTTAATATGGAGTTGAAATATAGCAACTAAAAATATTTAATAACAAAAAAATGTTTAATATGGAATTGATGTGTAACATTTTCATATATATATATATATATATATATATATATATATATATATATATATATATATATATATATATATATATATTTCATGTCAACTATATTATATAAAATAAGTGAAAAAATAAATAAATAAATCGAAAATCGAGGCAGATAAATCCTAAAGGATCTACCCGTCGACCAAACAAGAAGGGCCTAACCCCAAGGGCGTTGAGGAGATTTGACCCTGTGACATCCCAACTGGCAAGGTACTTAAGCAACAACAACTTGACCAACTGAGATAACCCTTAGGGCTATATTATAATAATAAATAAGTAAATTAATCTTATATTTTCACTTTTAAATTTGAAGAAGATATAATATTTAAATAAATTATTTTAATTTCCATATTAACTAATATATTTCAATGTAAACCATATGTGTGTGTGTGTGTGTGTGTTGATTATAATAAAATATTTTAATATAAATAAATGAAGTAGTTGAAGGAAATAAAACTTATTTTTTAATAAGAATAATAAGAGAGTTGTGTAATTCATTCAACTATTAATTAAAATTAATATGTGAATATATTAATAATAACAAAATAATTTACGTCCAGGGGCAACTAAATTGGCAATTATGGTGTGAAGCATGTATCATGAGTTTCAAAGTTAAAATCCCTCGGGTCAAGCCAACAAAAAGTAATTAAAAGACAAAATCAATGTGGTTTATTACGTCGAGAGGAACTCAATATAGTAGAGATGTTGTAATGTCTTATCAACATTTTGACTCAGTCAAAGTATAATTAAAATAACCCTATGTGGAATATAACCTATTTAAAGGGGGGAATTAAATGAGTCTAGATCCATCCTAACTCTGAATCTACTAAGCGCATAGAGGGATCAAATCTATTTTCACTCTAAAGAGGTTTGCTAAAAAAAGTTAATAATAAAAAATATTTTAATGTGTACAATGTAGTATATAAATAAAATATTCTAACACCCAAAAAGATGAGGTAATTGAAAGTAAAAAGTACTTAATTAATTTATAATAAGAATAGTAAAAGGGAGATGTGTTATTCATTCAATTTTTAATATAAAATTAATATGTGAGGGATGGATATACAAGTGTGAAAAGAGTATTGGGGCACTTAATCCCAAGCAAATTAATGTAGGGGGTGTGTGGCCTACCCCTCCCCCCTTGCACGAAACATACAAGAGTTATAATAGAATGATGGATAAACAAGATCTAGAGTATACCGATATCACTTCTTGAATGCAAGGGGAGGTTTATGCACCAAGCGTGGAGTTCACTAGTTGTAGGTGGGATTACCACACCGCAATTAGGGTCTGGTAATAAGGAAATATGTGGCTTGGTAGTAGCAAGAACATATGGTGAAATGTAAATATCAATTTTGGAAAGGGCATATAGGTCTTTATGTTAACTTTATGATTTTTTCAAATCTCCACTCCCTACAGCTCTAGACATAGAGCGATGGAGCTTACTTCACTAGTAGGAATGGCAAGGATGAAGATGCATGCTTCAATATGGTTCTTGGAAAGTGGGAGACAAAGAGATCGGACCTCTAAAAAACTAGGACCTCGAGACAAGAGATCAAACCTCTACAATATATCAGTGAACAGAGAAAAAAAAAGAAAATTGTGCAAATTCAAATGACTCTGAGCTTGACCACGATGGAACTAAGAACTGAGAGACTAAATACTCTGAATTAACCACAAAAAAAGAGCAAAGGCTATGAAGAAGGAGCTATAGTACCAAAATTGCGAGAATAACCACCCTCATAACAATAAATTGAGGCGATAAACAAGGCTCGTGAATTGGAACTCACCCAGAGAAGAAGTCGTTGATGAGAAGCAAACACCGAACACCACACCCAAACTCGAGCAATCCACTCCTAAGCCAAAACAAAGATAAGTCATATGTGTAATTGCAAAAAGGAAAACCGAGAAAACAACCACCAACTCATACATGGGGAACAACCAGAGATAGAGGACAAGGTAAAGACCTTGCCTCCATGAACCTTATGCCTTCGCCAACAACCATTCATCCTCATGAATCAACATTTAAAACACATAAACGCACACATACTAATGAAATCACATTAACTTCGTCCATCCACCGCCACCCGAGCTTACAAACAAGTGTTATGTCGACCCCTGTCCGAAATCCACCATAATATTTGTTCGCACATCCCCATCATGGAAAATTAATTTCCTTTTTAGTATGAGGGAGAGATGTGGTTTCTTAACTATTTAGACTTGACAAATTACATGTAAAAATAATATTATTGATGTTAAATGATGTTTAACTCATTCTATGTTAAATTTACATTAATAAAAAGAAAAAAATGTGTCAACCATAAAGAATATTTTAATATCCATATTAAATAATTTAATTTTAAATTAACTAAGAATAAAATATTCAATTTAAAACATTTCTTATATTTCCACCTTTCATTGTGAAGAGGAGATTTGTAATTTATTCATTCTTAATATGGAGTTGATGTAAGCAATTAAAAATAATTAATAACAAAAAAATGTTTAATATGGAATTGATGTGTAACATTTTCATATATATATATATATATATATATATATATATATATATATATATATTTATTTATTTATTTATTTCATGTCAACTATATTATATAAAACAAGTGAAAAAAAAAATATAGTTAAAACATTTTATTAGTGTGTTGTTGAAAAGGAGCATAGGTTCATCTTAACTTTGGATCTATTAAGAGCCGAGATTAATCAAGTTAAGATTGATCTATGGTGATCTAAAATCATAAATAAAAAATTTGAATGTTCATGTCATGTAATATAATATATATATTTCATAAGGAAAATTCAAGCAGATCAACCCCAAAGGATCTACCTGTCGGCCAGACAAGCAGGGCCTAATCCCAAGGGCGTCGAGGAGATTTGACCCTGTGACCTCCCAACTGGAAAGGTACTTAAGCAACAGAAACTCAACCAATTGAGCTAACCCTTAGGGCTATATTATAATAATAAATAAGTAAATTAATCTTATATTTTCACTTTTAAATTTGAGGAAGATATAATATTTGAATATCTATATTAACTAATATATTTCAATATAAAGTATATATATGTGTGTGTGTTGTGATTATAATAAAATATTTTAATATAAATAAATGAAGTAATTGAAGGAAAAAAACTTATTTTTTAATAAGAATAATAAGAGAGTTGTGTAATTCATTCAATTATTAATTAAAATTAATATGTGAATATATTAATAATAACAAAATAATTTACGTCCATGGGCAACTAAATTGGAAATTATGGTGTGCAGCTTGTATCATGAGTTTCAAAGTTAAAATTCCTCGGGTTAAGCCAACAAAAAGTAATTAAAAAACAAAATCAATGTGGTTTATTACGTCGAGAGGAACTCAATATAGTAGAGATGTTGTAATGTCTTATCAACATTTTGACTCGGTCAAATTAAAATTAAAATAACCCTATGTGGAATATAACCTATTTAAAGGGGGGAATTAAATGTGTCTAGATCCATCCTAACTCTGAATCTACTAAACGCGGAGAGGGATCAAATCTCTTTTCACTCTAAAGAGGTTTGCTAAAAAAATTTAATAATAAAAGATATTTTAAGGTGTACAATGTGGTATATAAATAAAATATTTTAACACCCAAAAAGATGAGGTAATTGAAAGTAAAAAGTAATTAATTTATTTATAATAAGAATAGTAAAAGGGAGATGTGTTATTCATTCAATTTTCAATATAAAATTAATATCTGAGGGGTGGATATACAAGTGTGAAAAGAGTATTGGGACATTGACTCCGAAGCAAATTAATGTAGGGGTGTGTGGCCTGCCCCTCTCCCCTTGCACGAAGCATACAAGAGTTACAACAGACTGATGGATAAACACGATCTAGAGTATACTGATATCACTTCTTGAATGCAAGGGGAGGTTTTATGCACCAAACGTGGAGTCCACTAGTTGTATAAGGTGGGATTACCACACCACGATTGGGGTCTGGTAATAAGGAAATATGTGGCTTGGCAGCAGCAGGAACATATGGTGACATGTAATTATCAATTTTGGAAAGGGCATATAGGTCTTTATGCTAACTTTATGATTTTTTCAAATCACCACTCCCTACAGCTCTAGACATAGAGCGATGGAGCTTACTTCACTAGTAGGAATGGCAAGGATGAAGAGGCATTTTTCAATATGGTGCTTGGGAAGTGGGAGACAAAGAGATCAGACCGCTAAAAAACTAGGACCTCGAGACAAGAGATCATACCTCTACAATATATCAGTGAACAAAGAAAAATAAAGACAATTGTGCAAATTCAAATGACTTTGAGCTTGATCACGATGGAACTAAGAACTGATAGACTAACTACTCTAAGTTAACCACCACAAAAGAGAAAAGGTCACGGAGAAGGAGCTATAGTACCAAAATTGGGAGAATAATCGCCCTCGTAACAATAAATTGAGATGATAAACAGAGGCCTGTGAATTGGAACTCACCCAGAAAAGAAGTCGTTGAAGAGAAGCAAACACCAAATGCCACACCCAAACTTGACCAATCCACTCCTGAGCCAAAACAAAGATAAGTCA
The DNA here is from genome assembly GCA_034641835.2 of Pinus albicaulis. Classification (NCBI taxonomy): domain Eukaryota; kingdom Viridiplantae; phylum Streptophyta; class Pinopsida; order Pinales; family Pinaceae; genus Pinus; species Pinus albicaulis. The sequence continues at coordinate 1,563,254,810 of CM076584.1, forward strand.
TATGTGCAATTGCAGGGAGGAAAACCGAGAAAACAACCACCAACTCATACATGGGAAACAACCAGAGATAGAGGACGAGTAAATACCTTGCCTCCATGAAACTTATGACTTAGCCAACAACCATCCATCCTCCTGAACCAACATTTAAAACACATAAAGACACACATACTAATGAAATTGCATTAACTTCGTCCATCCACCGCCACCTGAGCTTAAAAACAAGTGTTATGTCGGCTCTTGTCCGAAAGCCACCATAATCTTCATTCGCACATCCCCATCATGGAAAATTAATTTCCTTTTTAGTATTAGGGAGAAATTTGATTTCTTAACTATTTGGACTTGACAAATTACACGTAAAAATAATATTCTTGATGTTAAATGATGTTTAACTCATTCTATGTTTAATTGACATTAATAAAAAGAAAAAAAATGTGTCAACCATAAAGAACATTTTAGTATCCATATTAAATAATATAATTTTAAATTAACTAAGAATAAAATTTAATTTAAAACATTTCTTATATTTCCACTTTTCATTGTGAAGAAGAGGGAGATGTGTAATTTATTCATTCTTAGAATGGGGTTGATGTATAGCAATTAAAAATATTTAATAACAAAAAAATGTTTAATATGGAATTGATGTGTAACATTTTCATATATATACATATATATATATATTTCATGTCAACTATATTATATAAAACAAGTGAAAAAAAAAATTATAGTTAAAACATTGTATTAGTGTGTTGTTGAAAACCAACATAGGCTCATTTTAACTTTGGATCTACTAAGAGCCGAGATTAATCAAATCACTTAGCTCAGAAAGAAGTTTGCATATTGAGAGATTTGATTCATCTAGGGCCTAAGCCCTTGGTAGATGCAAAGTTAATATTGATCTATGTTGATCTAAAATCATAAATAAAAAATTTGGATGTTCATGTCATGTAATATAATCTTACGTTAATTTTCAATATATATATATATATATATATATATATATATATATATATATATATATATATATCATAAGGAAAATCCATGTATCAACCCTATGATTCACCTGCTTACCAACAAGCAAGGTTTATCTCATGTATGTCAGAGAGATTTGACCCCGTGACCTCCCAACTGGAAAGGTACTTAAGCAACAGAAACTCGACCAACTGAGCTAACCCTTAGGGCTATATTATAATAATAAATAAGTAAATTAATCTTATATTTTCACTTTTCAATTTGAGGAAGATATAATATTTAAATAAATTATTTGAATATCCATATTAACTAATATATTTCAATATAAAGCATATGTGTGTGTGTGTGTTGATTATAATGAAATATTTTAATATAAATAACTGAAGTAATTGAAGGAAAGAAAACTTATTTTTTAATAAGAATGATAAGAGAGTTGTGTAATTCATTCAATTATTAATTAAAATTAATATGTGAATATATTAATAATAACAAAATAATTTACGTCCATGGGCAACTAAATTGGCAATTATGGTGCGAAGCTTGTATCATGACTTTCAAAGTTAAAATCCATCATGTGAAGCCAACAAAAGGTAATTAAAAAACAAAATCAATGTGCTTTATTACGTCGAGAGGAACTCAATATAGTAGAGATGTTGTAATTATTTATCAACATTTTGACTCAGTCAAATTAAAATTAAAATAACACTATGTGTAATTTAAACTATTTAAAGGGGGGAATTAAATGAGTCTAGATCCATCCTAACAATGAATCTACTAAGCGCAAAGAGGGATCAAATCTCTTTTCACTCTAAAGAGGTTTGCTAAAAAAATTTAATAATAAAAGATATTTTAATGTGTACAATGTGGTATATAAATAAAATATTTTAACACCCAAAAAGATGAGGTAATTGAAAGTAAAAAGTACTTAATTAATTTATAATAAGAATAGTAAAAGGGAGATGCGTTATTCATTCAATTTTTAATATAAAATTAATATGTGAGGGGTAGATATACAAGTGTGAAAAGAGTATTGGGGCACTGAATCCCAAGCAAATTAATGTCGGGGTGTGTGGCCTATCCCTCCCTCCTTGTAGGAATCATACAAGAGTTACAATAGACTGATGGATAAACAAGATCTAGAGTATGTTGATATCACTTCTTGAATGCAAGGGGAGGTTTTATGCACCAAGCATGGAGTCCACTAGTTTTAGGTGGGATTACCACTCCACAATTGGGGTCTAGTAATAAGGAAATATGTGGCTTGGCAGCAATAAGAACATATGGTGAAATGTAAATATCAATTTTGGAAAGGGCATATAGGTCTTTTTGCTAACTTTATGATTTTTTCAAATCTGCACTCCCTACAACTCTAGACATAGAGTGATGGAGCTTACCTCACTAGTAGGAATGGTAAGGATGAAAAGGAATGTTTCAATATGGTGCTTGGAAAGTGGGAGACAAAGAGATCAGACCTCTAAAAAACTAAGACCCCGAGACAAGAGATCAAACCTCTACAATATATCAGTGAACAGAGAAAAATAAAGACAATTGTGCAAACTCAAATGACTCTGAGCTTGACCACGATGGAACTAAGAACTCAGAGACTAACTACTCTAAATTAACCACCACAAAAGAACAAAGGTCACGGAGAAGGAGCTATAGTACCAAAATTGCGAGAATAACCACCCTCATAACAATAAATTGAGGTGATAAACAGAGGCCCGTGAATTGGAACTCACCCAGAGAAGAAGTCGTTGAATATAAGCGAACACCGAATGCCACACCCAAACTCGAGCAATCCACTCCTGAGCCAAAACAAAGATAAGTCATATGTGTAATTGTAGAAAGGCAAACCGAGAAAACAATCACCAACTCATACACGATGAACAACCAAAGATAGAGGATGAGGTACAGACCTTGCCTCCATGAACCTTATTCCTTAGCCAACAACCATCCATCGTCATGAACCAACATTTAAAACACATAAAGGCACACATACTAATGAAATCACATTAACTTCGTCCATCCACCGCCGCCTGAGCTTAAAAACAAGTGTTATTTCGTCTCATGTCCGAAAGCCACCATAATCTTCGTTTGCACATCTCCATCATGGAAAATTAATTTCCTTTTTAGTACGAGGGAGAGATGTGATTTCTTAACTATTTGGACTTGACAAATTACATGTAAAAATAATATTATTGATATTAAATGATGTTTAACTCATTCTATGTTTAACTGACATCAATAAAAAGAAAAAAAAATGTGTCAACCATAAAGAATATTTTAATATCCATATTAAATAATATAATTTTAAATTAACTAGGAATAAAATAATTTAATTTAAAACATTTGTTATATTTCCACTTTTCATGGTGAAGAAAGGGGAGATGTGTAATTTATTCATTCTTAATATGGAGTTGTTGTATAACAATTAAAAATATTTAATAACAAAAAAATGTTTATTATGAAATTGATGTGTAACATTTTCATATATATATATATATATATATATATATATATATATATATATATATATATATTCCATGTCAACTATATTATATAAAACAAGTGAAAAAGAAAGGTATAGTTAAAACATTTTATTACTGTGTTGTTGAAAACCAACAAAGGTTCATCTTAACTTTGGATCTACTAAGATCCGAGACTAATCAAATCACTCCAGGTGCAAACATTTCTTCAAATTTTTAGTTCTAAGAAGTCTGCATATTGAGAGATTTGAATACTCTAGGGCCTAAGCCCTTGGTAGATGCAAAGTTAAGATTGATCTATGCTGATCTAAAATCATAAATAAAAAATTTGGATGTTCATGTCATGTAATATAATCTTAAGTTAATTTTCAATATATATATATATATATATATATATATCATAACTGGCAAGGTGCTTAAGCGACAGAAACTCGACCAACTGACCTAACCCTTAGGGCTATATTATAATAATAAATAAGTAAATTAATCTTATATTTTCACTTTTAAATTTGAGGAAGATATAATATTTAAATAAATTATTTGAATATCCATATTAACTAATGTATTTCAATATAAACCATATATATATCTGTGTGTGTGTGTGTGTGTATTTTGATTATAATAAATATTTTAATATTAAAAATGAAGCAATTGAAGGAATGAAAACTTATTTTTTAATAAGAATAATAAGAGAGTTGTGTACTTCATTGAGCTATTAATTAAAATTGAAATGTGAATATATTAATAATAACAAAATAATTTATGTCTGTGGGCAACTATATTGGCAATTATGGTGTGAAGCATGTATCGTGAGTTTCAAAGTTAAAATCCATCGGGTCAAGCCAACAAAAAGTAATTAAAAAACAAAATCAATGTGGTTTATTACGTCGAGAGGAACTCAATATAGTAGAGATGTTGTAATGTCTTAGCAACATTTTGACTCGGTCAAATTAAATTTAAAATAACCCTATGTGGAATATAACCTATTTAAAGGGGGGAATTAAATGAGTCTAGATCCATCCTAACTCTGAATCTACTAAGTGCAGAGAGGAATCAAATCTCTTTTCACTCTAAAGAGGTTTGCTAAAAATAATAATAATAAAAGATATTTTAATTTGTACAATGTGGTATATAAATAAAATATTTTAACACCCAAAAAGATGAGGTAATTGAGAGTAAAAAGTACTAAATTAATTTATTGTAAGAATAATAAAAGGGAGATGTGTTATTCATTCAATTTTTAATATAAAATTAATATGTGAGGGGTGGATATACAAGTGTGAAAATATTATTGGGGCATTGACTCCCAAGCAAATTAATGTAGGGGTGTGTGGCCTGCCCCTCCCCCTTTACACGAAGCATACAAGAGTTACAACAGACTGATGGATAAACAAGATCTAGAGTATACTGATATCACTTCTTGAATGCAAGGGGAGGTTTTATGCACCAAGCATGGAGTCCACTAGTTGTAGGTGGGATTACCACACCACGATTGGGATCTGGTAATAAGGAAAATATGTGGCTTGGCAGCAGCAAGAACATACGGTGAAATGTAAATATCAATTTTGGAAAGGGAATATAGGTCTTTATTCTAACTTTATGATTTTTTCAAATCTCCACTCCCTACAGCTCTGGACATAAAGTGATGGAGCTTACTTCACTAGTAGGAATGGCAAGGATGAAGAGGCATGTTTCAATATGGTGCTTGGAAAATGGGAGGTTTCCTTAGATGGTTGGTGGTATTTTGTTGCTGGAACTTAGGCCCAGACCCGGGGGAATTGGATGATGTGAGACTCTCGACACAAATACAGTTTGGTATTATTGATACCCTGGCTCCTTGTATAATGTTTACTGAATCAAAGAAAATCCATTGGGGGTTTGGGTAGTAATTTGAAGTTTTTGTGGAGGATTGAGAATGATTTTTTCTACCTAAGTATAAGTAATCTTCTATTGAGGGGATGGAACTTTGTATGTGGTGTAGTAGATGTTCAAAAACGCAGGTTACATGTTGAATTATTCTAGTGCATTTTGTGGAGATTTTGTCTTGTGGTGCCCATGTGTGGCTTGATTTCTCAGTTAAACTGGGGGGTATTGAAATTTTGGTTTGGTGTGGGCATCTGAGGAGTAGTTCACACCCACTCGTTTCCTTCTATGAATTCTCTATAGGGTTTGAAGCACATCTAGCACACAAGACGTGGATGGATTTGCTTTTACTATTATTATATACTATTGTTTGAAGTTATCATGGCACATCAACACATGCGAGGATGACATAGGGTGAGGGTCGAGGGAAACCAAGTCAGCCACAGGATGAGACTTAGGCTCAAGATGCAAAAACTGCATATCACAGAATGACCTCCCCCAGCACACAAAGAGAGATTCAAAAGTTTGAGAGACATGTTTGTCGTGATAGACAAGCCTAATCAAACTCTGAGCTTATAGATGAGGAAGCTCATTAGCGCCCTAACCCTGGACATACCAGGGGAAGGAGAAACCAATATATGTGTGTTGTTACCCTCCACTAGGAGACTGGGACTCTTTTGGGACATGTTTTAAAGGGGAAGCATGAGGATAAAAATAACATCATTTCCTTCCTCAATGACATCCAACAAAACCAATGGAAATTGCAGGCTTGTTTGGATAGATTGGAAGCTCATCTAGTCCACACGAAACATGACATCTAATGTGAATTCAAACCTTTTATGCCTCTTGGCTCGAGTACAAAATATCCAGATCCAGTTACATTCTCGGATTCCTGATATGTTATCTTCCTATGGCTCTCCTTTAGTTGTTTGTGTTATGATATTATGGTCTTCTATGTATTGTTGTTACTTTTGGTATTTTTTAGAAACTTTGTGACATATATACTGACCAATCAATTGAGTTTCCAATTTTGGTAGAGTTAGACTAGTATGATTTTGTTGGATATCAATGATATAATATGATTTTTTAAGGAAATACAATCAACTTACAAAAAATAAAAATAAAAAATCAATAACAATGGTTCATAAATAAAGTATTCCAATATGCAATTTTAAGTAATATTGACATGGATAATTCCTTATGGGGGTGCTAATCAAGGAGGAGGATGGGTTTTGAGGTTGTTATTGTTTGTATCTACTATTTTTTAAGATTATCATGGCACATCAAGGCATGTGAGGATGACATGGGGTGAGGGTCGAGGGAAACTAAGTGGGTTGCAGGCTGAGACTTAGGCTCAAAAGGAAACAACTGCATATCACAGAATGACCTCCCCCATCATAGAGAGAGGGAGATTCAACGGTTTAAGAGACATGTATGTTGTGATAGACAAGCCTACTCAAACTCTAAGCTTCTTGATGAGGTAGCTCATTGGCTCCCTAACCCTGGACATACTAGGGGAAGGAGAAACCAATATATGTGTGTTGTTACCCTCCACTAGCATACTAAGACTCTTTTGGAACATGTTTTAAAGGAGAAGCATGAGGATAAAAATAACATTATTTCCTTCCTCCATGACATCCTACAAAACCAATGGAAAATTCAAGCTTGTTTGGATAGATTGCAAGCTCACCTAGTCCACATGGAACACCACATCCACTGTGAATTCAAACCTTCGATGCCTCCTAGATCAAGTGAAAAATATCAAGCTCTAATTACATCCTCGGATTCTTGATATGTTAATCTTCCTATGGCTCTCCTTTAGTTGTTTGTGTTATGGTACTATGATCTTCTATGTATTGTTGTTACTTTTGGTATTTTTTAGAAAATTTCTTACATATATACTGACCAATAAATATGGTTTTTAGTTTTGGTAGAGTCAGACTGGTATGATTTTTTTGGATATCAATGATGTGATATGATTTTTTAAGTAAATATAATCAACTTACAAAAAATAAAAATAAAATCAATATGGTTCATAAATAAAGTATTCCAATATGCAATTTTAAGTAATATTGATGTGGATAATCCTCAATGCGGGTGTTAATCGAGGAGGAGGATGGGTTTTGGGGTTGTGCTCGCCACCTTGAGGAGTTGTCTACATTAAATGACAAGAGTGGTTTGGTTTCCCCCATGTGTGCACAAGCATGTGAATGAATGCCTATATTTACACCATGGTACACAATATGTAGAGGAGTAGGGATGGTCAACAAGTCCGAGGGTGGAGCAGAGCTTAGGGGAAATATCTCAGTCTCTTGGAGAAAGTGTTATGGTTTTGATGTTTGGGAGAGGAATGAGGATTAACACATTCTAAATTATTGGATGCTTAATACGTGAGGTGAGAGTTGTGTTTCCACCCTGGGAGCGACATTGGGGAGAATCGACAACGAAGGGGCTCTATGAGAAGGTGTCTTAGAGAAGAATTCAAGGGTGGTTTTGTGAATCATGTGATTCAGGAGTATTTCGAAGAGAATTAGACTCTCTCCTTCATAATTTTATGGTTTCTTGAATTCCCCTACATCATTTTTCAAGCAGGGGTCTTCTTCAGCTCCATACCCTTGGAATTTAGCGACTGCCATTTTTGGGTAACTTTGAATCCTTTTAGTTAGTTTCATAAATTGCATGCCTTCACTTTATTTGGGTTCTAGTGTTGGTATGGAAGTTATCATGAATGGTTTAATAATGTGGTGTTAGTAGTGGAATTGTTTCATAGTTCAGTAGTAACAGCTAATGGTTTAGTGGTGTAAGAGTTGTTTTGCTTCATAGTATTAGCAGTGGGATCCTACCCATGTGTTGTGTTGGCTTTTCCCTGCAATTTAATTTCCCCTGCATATTTCTGAGTTGACATATCGGTCGGTGGTGGATTTTCCTATGTATTCGCTAGCCCCTACTCGGCTTGTGTTCCCTCAGCTTTGTCTCTCTATAACCTTAGGTTTTGTTTTCCCTCTACAACCCATCCTCTGATAATAACCATAGTCTTGTGTAGGAGTCAGGAAATCCAGTTTGATAGTCACCATGCAACGAAAAAATATGAGAAGTCGCCATGTGAGGGAGGAGGATGGGGCCCCCAGGGTTGAAATCGAGCCCAATAATAGGCCTAGGAGGTTGTTGCAAATTTTCATTCGACTGCCCCCCTAAGTCCAGAAATGAAATTTGGAAACTAGAAAATTTGACAGCGAGAGATAGGCAGGATTTCTTAGATTCTAAGATAATGGAAGAAGTTATATGGATTCCTGAACCTGATCACACTAGGGTAGGAGGAACCAGTATTTCAGTGCTCTTTCTTATACTGGCAAATCAAAACTTTGTTGGGCAAGATCCTTACAAAGAAGAACATTAAAAGATATAATATCATTGCAAGCCTTGAAGATTTCAAATGAGTCCAGAGAAATCAATGGGTGTGCCTTCAAAGAATAGATGCTAGGTTGGATCATATTAAGTGCCACATCCAATGTGCCCCTGCCACCCCAGCGCCTCCAAGCTCAAGTGCCAAATACTCGGCACCTATTACTTCAACAGAATCCTAAGTTGCAAAATGTTTTCCTATAGTTTTTGGTTTATGAATTTGGTATTAGATACTTTAATTTTGCTAATATTATTAATACTGTCATAATTTTGGACAAATGATTCTATAGGTAGGTGGTCAAAAATATTTGGTTTCCCACAAGGCAGTTTGAGACCACATATTGAAAAACAAGGTTAAGATGGCTAGCTCACTAATGTATTTGGATATCATGATTTTGTGAGGCAATACAATATTAATCTACAAAAAAATTATTGATGTGGATAAAAATATATTAATAGAAAAATGAACATTTTAACCCATACAACATGGTTGATTAAAAAATAAATATTTCAATGACTTTGTTAAGTAAAATATTTTAATGTATACTATGTGTATATTATATATGGTAAAAAAACTAGGTATATATTACATAAAGTAATTGAAAAAAAGAAGGTCTTGTTATTAAATCATTTCTAGTTTCATTATTCTACATTTTGGCTCTCTTTTAGGTTATCCAACAAATATTTGTTGCAATTGCACGTCTAAGTTGTATAGTCTACACAATCCAAGTGTCCAAGAGATTTTCAACATTCAAGAATGCAATATATATATATATATATATATATATCCATTTTAACTACAGATGTATCAAGTTCCAAGAGGGAACAAATGTATCAAGTGTCAAGAGGGATCAAACATTTTTTCAAGTTTTGCACTCTATAACAAGTCTCCACCTCAAGACATTTGATCTCTCTCAGTGCTTGCTAGATTTATGGTTGGGATGGATCAATACTGGTTTATTCAAAAGTAAGTTAAAATTTTGTATTTATTTATTTTTAATAATAATGGTCGTGATAATGTTACATTGTTTTAATATGATTAAAAGTTAAGGAAATTTTATTTTTTTTAATTTTATAGTGATATTTACATCATTTAAGAGCATTAATATTTAGTAAACAAATTTGTAAAAAAAAATTAATTTTATGAGTGTTAATTTTATATTTTAATAGTGTAAATGTAAGTTAAGGATGTAATATTGGCCTTTTTTTTGTTTTCTGTTTTTTTTTTTTTTAAGTTGAGATTTCATTGTTTTTGTCTAGGTTTTTATTGGGAACTAGACAAGAGACAAAATAATTGTTTGTTCAACATAGTCCAAAATAAAGCTAGAAGTAACAACGCAAAACTTAAAAAGTTATAAGTTGTCTCATTAGTGAGAAGACCAACGGCTAGCATATAAATCAATATAGAGTGTGACAACAAGATTAAAAAAAAAAATGGTGTCCCATAGTTGGGATAAATCAAGCAAGTCACCTGAAACTATAAGAATGGAAGAAGAAAGCATCATATATATACCTAAAAATAAAATAAACATGGTATTCATGTAGATAAAGAAGTATCTAGGTCGATGGAATGGTCAATATCCTTGCTCTGGGGATCTGCTACGAGGCCTAGAGGTGAGAAAATTTCCAGACGAGCAAGTTGGCCTTCTACGTTAACTAGTAGCAGCTACAATTCGTTCAACTTGTACAAGATATTGTCTCGTGCTCCCTGTTTGTTGACGAAAAATTTTCCCATGAGCAACTCGATGTGCCAATACAAGTCCAACATATGTAGATAATGATTTTTTCTACCCATAGTATTTTGCATGTTAGGGACCCAAGTGATGAGGTCATCCATTACCTTAGAATCTAAAATTACTTGTCTTTCATGTTAAACCTCATCCTTGGTTGCATTAATCTCATACTAAATTTCTAGGGGCATATGGACTTGATAATGTTTTGCAAATGCTTCGACTTGAAATCGAGTGTGTGAACCCCCCATGTTACCCCTTACATTGCCTCCTTGCCGGCACCTAGCTCTTTGGTGGGTCGTCGCTATCCAAGGGAGAGAGAAGCAAGTAAGGAAGAGGCTTCGCAAGGCCAAGGAATTTGTGAGACGCAAGATGAAAAAATTAAAGCCCTCCTATAATATGAAGGTTGACTCAAAGGGCACCATGGAGATACTTAGGCCTCTTGTTAGTGCAGATGAATGCAAGAAGAAATCTCGAGAAAAATAGCTAGGCAAGGACTAGAGCATGGAGGAGTTATGAATGAAAGGCATGGTTGGATAAGGAAACAACCAAAGGGAGAAATCTGAGACGAGAATAGAAATAAATACCACTACCCACAAGATGGGGATCGCCTTGAAAGATCTGAAAAGGCCAATTACATGCACAAAATCAATGTAGAGTGACACGCAAGTTAGCAAGTAGGTTCTCTAATACTTCATTCAATACAAGGTCAGATGAGGGGGGGATTAGAAGGGGTTATGGCCCGTGGTGCAAATACATAGATCAACCTCCCATCTTATATTGCAATTAAACAAACCATCCAGAAAGGATCTAATATTGATTAATAACTATGCTTTTCAATAATATACTCATTAAAATTTTAAATTTTATGTAGGAAATATTTCTTCCACTATTACAACTAAACGAATTAACAATATAAATAAAAACATTTTAATTATTATAAATTTTAAAAATAAAATATGATAATGTAAACCTACAATTTATATTATTAACAACATCCACTTAAAGTATTATAAGTTTTAAGAACTACATATAATTTAATATTTAAAAATTCCAACTATAAAAAAAATGGTGTTAGTGATAAAAAAAAAAAATATATATATATATATATATATATATATATAAATTTTATAAATTCCTTTTGTTATAATTTTTAATTAATTTGATTATAAATAATTAATATTAATTTATTTATGATGATTCCAAACAACAGGGAAGAATCTTGCATCATCTAGGCAAAGTCTTAATCTCCCGAGTCCTTATATTGTTGATAAGTTGAAACATGCTCTAGCAATGGCGGTAAATATCCCAGAGATAAATGATTTGTTTGATGTAATACAATCACGAGCTATTGTATGTCGGTTTAATGGTTTCTAGCCAAAATCATAGGATCTTCAGCAGTTGGTCTTCTCAAATTGGACCCCAAACTATGGCATTCACCTATGCTCGAAAGGATTTTTTATCGTACAATTTGACACATAAAAGGACCTAGATTACACTCTAAATGAGGGACCATGGCTTTGGGGGAATGCAAGTCTTTTTATCACTCCATGGCTCTGATGTTTTGATGTCAGTACTTTGGTGGTCTCAAAAATTTTAGTTTGGGTGAGAATACATAATTTTCCCCTTCCTTTTTGGCATTGTTAGCACTGGTATTTTCATCCCACCCATCCCGCCTTATTTTACTCTACTTTCACCTCATCTCAGTCATTATCATTTACCTCACTTTTTTTTTAACCATTTTTCCCAAGGTTGCCCAAGTCATCGTTGTTCGCAAGCACTAAACCCTAATTTCCTTTCCCACTGAGCTAGGGTTTTCTATGGAAACAAGACATTTGAGCAGAGGAGGCATAAGGTAGGTCATTTCAGTAAGTATGAGGCCATTCCAACTCATAAGTTCATGTATCCATCATTTTTTAAGAAATCATTCCAAGGGTCCAAGTCATTTTCCATTTATAGGGCCAATTTTACTTGAAACTATGTTTATGACCAAACATAGATGAATTTAACAAAATTGAGAGAGTTTTTTGTCCATAATAGGTCAAGGAAGAAAAACCTCCACTTTTTACACAGGTGTCACGGTTTTAGAGAAATTTCAAAAATACAGGTGCAACAGGAGAGTTGTTGCACTTCTGGAGTGACCTTGGAAAAATCAAGTTTGCTCTTAGCTGGAGTGTCCAAATGACTTTCTTGATAAGTCAAATGAAAACTAGACTAAGAGAGTGTTCCAATGAGATATATTTAGCTCAATTTGGAGTTGAGAAAGGCCTCCAAAAGTTTCCTACAACAGCACTCTGCATTTATGCACCCTCATTCAACACTTTTGGACCAGTCTTGGGAGAAATGAATTTTGATAGGGAAAATGAAATTCATTTTGAAAACTGAAGGTAGTTATGGAAACTATATTTGAAGGGATTTCCAACAAGTTATCTTGGAGCCAATTTTGACACCTTCAACCCAATAAAAAACAACCTGCAAGATGGGGTAAAATGGCGTTGCGCAATTCACAATTGACTAATTTTTTCTGAGTTTTTCTACAAATTTGAATTTTTCCTTGGGGAATCATGTTTTTACCTATGTAAATGATGAAGATGAATTTAATTATCATGTTTTGACTATTTAATAGGTTCAATAAATTAGGTAAATCAATCATGTGAGGTGTAATGAATCAGCTCAATTGAGATAGGAATGAGTCACTTTTCTCATCCTATACTCTAGCTATCATTTCATATTTTTGTGTAATATCTCCCTCACCTCATGGATTTGACCCCTGAGGATGAGTGGAGGTGGTTTTCATGTCTATTTAGCTCAGTTTTTCACATGAGTGGGAATTTTTGGAATCAGTTTCATTTTGCTACTTTATCAAGGAGACTTTGTATTCAGTTTTGGCCATTAATACAAAGTTGCAGCTATATTTATGGGATACCTGTGGTATTAAATTTCTTTCATTGTTTCTTATTCAGTGACATATGTGTGAATGTATTGTTCATTTCCTTTTCATGTCTATGATTATGATCTTTTATAAGTGTGAAATTCAGAATACATGCTAGCCATGCTCTGTTTTGGGTAACTGATCATATTTTGTTTCATATCTTTTGTCTGAGAGAAATACATCTCTTATGCTTCCCTCGGCCTCCTTACATTTTATAAACCATTCCATAAATATTTCCCTCAAGTGATTGGCATTACAGCTACCTTGCCCCATTCATCCTTGCAACCCTAACTCTATAGCCCTGACCTAGTTTTCCTTGACCTAATTTCACTATCCGTTGATTTACCCAACCAAAACCAAATGAAAACAACCCCTTGCACTCATTATCTAGCCTAAAACCCAAATTTCTCCAGCCATCCTGGTTATTACCTTTTCGGAGAGAGCCCTCTCTGGCTTGATAGGGCTAGATATCAAGTCAAAATCTTGGTTTGTGGTTACCTCTATTGGGATTCCTTCCTCAGCCTTGGGAATATGGTGGAGTGATAACATATTGGTGTCGTTGCCGAGGACTGAAAGCTCTATCTTCCCCGGGAAAGAACAACAACAACTAAGATCTGATTGTTGATGGTGGACAACGGTCAGACATAAAAAGGCCGAATCATCCACCTGGTGACTCCACACAGTTCAACTTGATCCAAAGACTCCACTGGCAGAAGAATCCAGAAATCGAGACATTCATGGCAACTCCAAAGTATCAAAATAACTCAGAGCTTAAAAGCAGATTCAGTGGCCTAATTAATCCAAGCTGACAGGGTATGTGGTAGAACCTATCTCGATTGTAGGTTTTAAAGAATACTGGGATAATTTTATGATGATCAAATTGATTAGGCTTTCTCAAAATTTCTATCTATTTATCTAAATTCATGCAAATATAGATGTGGAGATAAAATTCACTTTTTAGGGAGTTTTCTGACAAAATTGAGAAAGACATTCGAGTGTTAGATGTTCAAATTCAGTCTTACAATTTTCAAGATCAAAATAAGTTTTCGGAGGACTTTTTCCAGCTGCCTTTAGTTTCTAATACTGAAGGATGCTATGTTCTTGAACACGAAATTTATATCACACAGTTCCAACCAAGGTCTGATTTAAACAACCCATATGAGCAGCCTCCTCATGACAACCAAATTATTGAATTGTTTGATAATGAGCAAACAAAATGTGTTTTCTATGATCTTGTAGCTAAGTATATGGAAGAATTTTTCAGCTTGATTCTCCAGCTTTGTTTCTACTATGAAGTCAAAATGTATGATGAGTTGCCATTACATTGCACATCTTGGGTTTTCTAGATAAAAGGTCAAGTTGTATCTGTAATGTTTTTAATAAATAGTCAAAAAGTCAATGTATATAAGCAGCTGGTTAACTAGATGCATTGTAATTATTGTGTCATTTAGAACAACAAAATTATCAGCAGATTAGAGTAGGACAAGTGTGAAATAAGCTTGCTGGACAAGCATCTCCTTCAGCATCTAGTTTACAGTTTTCAGTATGCGTTTTCAGTCTGTATAAGTGGTTTGGTTTCGGAAATAAAGATCAGTTTGTAGCTACTTGTAACTCCATGCCCAAATAAGAAGGCACTGATCAACGGGTTCCCAGAGGTCTGCGGTTCTAGACACCTCCTTTGGAGCTATCTTCCCCAGCGGGAGCTGATGTTAGCACTGGTATTTTCATCCCACCCATCCCGCCTTATTATACACTGCTTTCACCTCATCTCTGTCATTATCATTGACCTCGCTTCATTTTTTTTTAACCGTTTTTCCCAAGGGTGCCTAAGTCATCATTGTTCATAAGCACTAAACCCTAATTTCCTCTCCCACTGAGCTAGGGTTTGATATGGAAACGATAAATTTGAGTAGAGGAGGCATAAGGTAGGTCATTTCAGTAAGTATGAGGCCATTCCAAATCATAAGATCATGTCTCCATCAATTTTTAAGAAATCATTCCAAGGGTCAAGTCATTTTACATTTATAGGGCCAGTTTTACATGAAACTATGTTTATGCCTAAACATAGATGAATTTGAAAAAAATTGAGAGATTTTTTTGTCCATCATAGGTCAGGGAATAAAATCCTCCTTCATTTTTTACAGAGGTGTCATGGTTTTAGAGAACTGTCAAAAATACATGTGCCACAGGAGAGTTGTTGCACTTCTGGAGTGACCTTGGCAAATCAAGTTTTCTCCTAGATGTAGTGTCTAAATGACTTTCTTGATAATCCAAATGAAAATTAGACTGAGAGAGATTTCAAATGAGCTATATTGAGCTCAATTTGGAGTTTAGGAAGGCCTCCAAAAGTTGCTTGCAACAGCACTCTGCATTTCTGCACCCTCATTCAACACTTTTTGACTAGTCTTGGGAGAAATGAATTTTTATAGGGAAAATGACCTTCATTTTTCCAACTGAAGGTAGTTCTGAAAACTATACTTGAAGGGTTTTCCAAAAATATATCTCGGATCCAATTTGGACACCTGAAACCCAGTAAAACATAGCCTGCAAGATGGGGTAAAATGGCGCTGCGCGTTTCACAATTGACTGATTTTTTCTGAGTTTTTCTACATATTTGAATTTTACCTTGGGGAATCATGTTTTTACCAATTTAAATGATGAATATGATGTAGTTATCAGGTTTTTACTATTTACTAGGGTAAATACATTAGGTAAATCAAGCATATTAGGTGTAATGAATCAATTCACTTGAGATAGAAATGAGTCACTTTTCTCATCCTATACTCTAGCTATCAGCTCAACTTTTTGTGTAATATCTCCCTCATCTCATGGATTCAACCCCTAAGGATGAGTGGAGGTGGTTTTCATGTCTATTTAGCTCATTTTTTCACATGAGTGGGAATTTTTGGAATCAATTTCATTTTTCTACTTGATCAAGGAGACTTTCTATTTAGCTTTGGCCATTAATACAAGAGGAGTTGCAACTATATTTTATGGGATACATGTGGTATTTAATGTCTTTCATTGTTTCTTCTTCGGTGACATATGGTTGAATGTGTTTTTCATTTCCTTTTCATGTCTATTATTATGATCTTTTATAAGTGTGAAATTTATAATACATGCTAGCCATGCTTTGTTTTGGGTAGATCATATTTTGTTTCATATCTTCTGTCTGAGAGAAATACATCTCTTATGTTTCCCTCAGCCTCCTTACATTTTCTAAGCCATTCCATAACCATTTCCCTCAAGTGATTGGAATTATACCTACCTTTCCCCATTCATCCCTGTAACGTTAACTCTATAGCCCTGGCTTACTTTTCCTTGACATAATTTCATTATCCGCTAATTTACCCAACAAAAACCTCAAAACAACCCCTTGCACTCATTATCTAGCCTAAAACGCAAATTGTTCCAGCCCTCCTGGCTGTGACATTTTCAAAGAGAGCCCTCTCTGGCTTTATAGGGCTAGCTATCAAGTCAAAAGCTTGATTTGTGGTTACCTCTGTTGGGATTCCTTCCTCAGCCTTGGGAATCTGGTGGAGTGATAACAAGAACCACCAGGTATTAATGGGAATTGGAAACACTTTTGGAAATTACATAAAGACAGATTTAGAAAGAGAGCATAAAGGAATTTTTACCTATGCCAGAATATGTGTAAAGGGATATCTTAGTAAAGGACTATCTTATCGTACCGACTTGTGGTAGCCTCTACAACACCCTAAAAAAATCCACACTTTAAAAAAAAATTGGAGCCCCTTGAGCACCAAGAAAAGTTAAGTTAAGATCCGGGGGGTTAAGTCGCTAAGTCGCAAATTTCTGATTCTGTAGAAAATCGCGACCCCGCGACCCCAAGGTCGCAAGGTCGCAAGGTCACGAGGTCGCATCTAACTTAGATCACCATGCAATGCAACCCAGTGACCTCATTAATGGCCCGCACGTGCGACCTTTTTATAAGTAGGAGGTCGCTAGGTCCCATGATGCACATTCAACGGATAGAAAAAAAACGCCTCTAACAGGTCGACTGGAGCGTGATTTTCCCGGGTAAGTTGCCATTTCCCTCATGCTGTTTCCTTTTATGATTTTTCTTGCTTAATCTTCCTTTCCTCAGCCTTTAAATGGCACCCTGTCTTGGCCATTATTTTCATTTGACACTTAGGGCTTCCCCTTTTTGGTTCTAACATTCACCCTGCTTGCCTAACCTTACCACAGTTCCCATCCAGACTCTCATGGCCTGTATCCTGCTCCAAAAGCTCTCCCCTTGCTCTGTCTTGCCTCATTTAACCTTGTAATGTTCAAGTTAAAGGGAAATAAACTTCGCACGGCACGCGCAAAAACCTTGGCAAGCCCTAGCGCGACCTGTGACTCGTATGACCCCGCGACCCAGTCACTGGATTGCCAGGTCGCCAATCGCTCTTCTGTATGTCTTCTTGCGACTTCGCGACCTTGCGACCCAATCGCTCTCCCGTCGGTTTTCTAGCATTTGCAACCTAGCGACTTGCGACCTGGTCGCAAGGTCGCACTTCCGTCAATTTCCCACAACTAGCAACCCACGACCTGGTCGCAAGGTCGCACTTTCGTCAATTTCCCACAACTAGCGACCCAGTGACCTCGCGACCTGGTTGCAAGGTCGCAAAGTCGCAAAGTCTTCAAGAACATCAACATCTCGACCTTTGTGACCCTACGACCCAGTTGCAGGTCGCTAATCCAGCTCTTCCTGTGTCCCCAGTTGAAATGATTAATAGCTATACCTAGTTTTGTATCATCATGGCATCTTTCTTATCATGGGATTCTTTCATGAACATGACAAGTGAATTCGAAGAAAACATAGAGTGTATCTCCGTCCCCTCATATTCAAGCGACATGGGACCTCCAGTATCTCGGAAAAAGGACAAGAGCCTGGAAGCAGAGGATATAGAGATGGACATACCAATGTCCCCACCCCCGATCTACAGAGATACCCTGTGCACATTTTCCAAAGGGGACAACATGCGTTGGTACCAAGTGTACCAGGAGTTCGCTCGACAAGAATTCCCAAAGGACCTCCCTGATCGGGAGGTATACATACAGGTCAAAAGGTCAAAGCTCCATCTTGCAGGTGCCCATCCGGCTATATTCCCATGCGCGGAGGTGATAGAATGGATTATACAGAACACTGACGCCAAAAAGTGGGTAATCAGGGATAGCGAAGGCAAAGATTTCGCAACTCTCAAAGGCTCAGACGATCAAGTTTACTATTCATTGCCTGAACGAGAGGAGGACTTTATAGAAGATTGGGCCATCGCCCATGCAGTCCCCATAATAGATACCCTAAAGGGATGGTGGGAGGAGCCTGATAAATTCAAGGTCAAGAAGGATCAAGAATATCCAGTGGCAGGCCTTAAGAAGGTGTATAAATTGGTGGCCGCTATGCTTTGCAGATTGTACGGGCGCCCCGATGCTACCACCTTCAGTGGTACGTGGGCAACCCTCATGGACTATGTCACGGTGCAAGGCATCCATTTCAACTGGGCCAACATATTGGTGACTTCTCTTCATACAAACTTATCCTCGGTGTTAGTACCAGATGATGGATTTCCCTCTGAATTCTACATGGCTTCTTACTTGTTGGACGCTGTTTGTTCGAGGTGCCACTTTGAGGGGTGGGTGCACAGCTGGGATCCAAAACAAACCCGTCCAATCCACTCACAGACCAAAGTATTTTGGGATTCCAGATATAAGCAGGACATAGAGCCGATCTCTCAAGTTTTCATCCCAGCTCTCTACATAAAATTGTTCGGACAAGACACTCCTTGCATGTCTTAGCGAGCCAAGGAGACGCTAGGTAAGGTGGCGCATTGGTTCCCGCTTGAAGAGTACACATTCATTCGAGTTTTTGGCTCATTCAAGGCCCCCCATGCTATGCCCCGATATGTGACGGATAAGATGCTCATTCAAGAGGTCTGTTTCTAGATGTCTTCCGGTTTCACCAATGTCTTGACCAAGGGTAAGAAGAAGCCGTGGCCTACACTACCCATCACTATCGGTACCTGCACGGTCAAATATTTCAGGGAGGTAGAGACAGAGGCAAAAGAGATGAAAATTTACCACCTTGGGTCATTAGACTACTGGAAATATGACCCAGAAAGGATAGTCCCTGGTCACTGCAAGCGGGCTAAGTTCAAATGGAACTACCAGCACACGAAATGCCCAGGCGAAGATGAAAGAAGAAATTGGTATAATGCAAACAGGCAGCTTGCTTCGGGGGCATGGTCTGATCAAGAAGACCTGAATGACCATACATTGGAGGACATGAATGTTAAATTAGGAGGCGCTTCTTCTTCTATGGCTAAAAGGCCTCAAACTAGTACAGGGCACAACACTTCTACCTAGCAGAAAGAACTAGAAGCCCAGCAAGAAATGGAGAAGAAGATGAAATAAGATGAAGATAAGCGCAAAAAGAGTCTAAGGTCAAAACATGAGAAGAAGCAGGTAGAAGAGGCAAGGATAAAAAAGGAAGAACAGGAGGCGGAGGCTGCGGCGGAACGAGAACTCAAGAAAGAATTAGATCAAGTGGAAGCCGAACGCCAGAAGAAAGCAGAACAAGCAGCAGCAGCTGAACGTAAAAGGAAAGCCGAACTAGAAGCAACGGTCGAAGCAGAGCGCAGACAGAAGAGAGAACATGAAAAGGCAGAAGCCGGACGCCTTCGAAAAGAAGAGGAAGAAAAAAGAAAGAAAGAAGAGGAGGACACAATGCTAGAGAACATCGAGGCATCTCCCCGGGGCATAGGATCACAAACAGAGCTACCACCCCTCGAGGTACCTGTAGTCAATACACGCACTAGACTCTCCGATGTGAGTTCCTACGAAGGGCAAGAGGAGGGGGTATTCGATCTTACCAGGCTCACATACGATTAGTTCTCCTTCAAGATCCGACAGGAGAAAAGAAGATGCCTGACACGAAATCCTTCTGCCTCATCCACAGTCACAATGGAGAAAGACATTGTCATAGACACTAGGACTAATCTTGTGATGATAGCATCGGCCGGCACAGCTTTCGCTGCCGCCAGAGAGGAGAATGTAAACAGAATGAGTAGAGAGATCTTCTCTCTACAAAACATGTTACAAGAAGTATAGCAGAGGGAGGCAAGGGTAGAACAGGAAAAGATAGCATTGAGAGAGGAGATTCAGCAACTCCAAAACAAAACTGGCCCTATCAATGAAGTACCGCTCACCGTCCAAAGGGAGTCCAATATATTAGAGGCCACCATGAGACAAGTCTATGGGGAAATGTTTACTATAAAACAAACAGTTGCCCCCTTGGTGAGAGCCCAAACAGAAACCAAGCAGAGGAACAAGCAGCTGGAGGAAGCCTCAGTTGCCTTGGATAGAATGATAGATTGGACGGTTCGATACCCCCAGGCTCCCGAACACCTACCAAAGAAAGACTAGATCCACACACAATATGCCAAGGTCCAGATCCGGATTAAAATGCAATCCAAAGATAAGCTATCCAATGACCTAGATAAGGTGATGTCCGCGTACAAGCATATGATCAGCGACATCGATTCAATGCACATCCTACATCACATTCCGTCACTGGGTGCATTGGATGAGGAGAAGACATGGGGATAGGTGGATCAGGAGATCCAGGAATTTTTGCAGCCCATCAAGCAAGCCACTGCCACTTCTGATCTTGCAGCATCACAAGAGAACCTAGGCAATTTTATTGTCACACCAGTCTGGATCTACACCAAGCTCGCCTCCCTATCCAACCTAGTCACTCAGAAAAAAAAGAGACTCTAATCCCAAATGCCTTGGAGTGTCTGCATCGGTTGAGAGAAGAAGATCCTTTGATATCCCCCATAATAGCAGATTATCAGGCTTGGCAGAACTTCCTCAAAGAGCAACGAGTTGATGCCCCTGATCTCACAATCACGCGCACATCCTCATGATCAGGTGGCAGTACATCGCTAGTCGCATTTGGCAGCAGGTCGCACTTCGCAGCCGGGTCGCAGGTCGCACCTCGCAGCTTGGTCGCAGGTCACAGCTCTCATTCAGGTCGCAGGGTAGCTCAACAATTGGGCAGTCGAAAAGTCAGGAAGCCCAAAGGGAAAAATTTTGGTCTATAAAACTCCCTCCGGGAGGATTGTAAAGGATCCTTTTTTTTGGGACTGAAGAGTTAGACAGCATTGTATTGAAGGATAACACTCTTTTGCACATGAATACAGATACTTGTTAAAACTCCTTTTGGATCTGATGTGTTTTGCTGTGTGAACACTATGAGTATTTCTTATACAGTTTCAAACATCTTTTGATTAATGAAGCTGCACTTTTAATGGCATCATTTATGCATTATAGTTCTCTGTACTTGTGTTAATGATGCTCAGTTCATTTCGCTTTCTTAATGGATGTTAATGACTTTGTTTATTAGCATTTGTTTTATCTTTCAGGAAGTGAAGGGAATTTTTCCATAAAGAATTGTTTCTTTTGTGGTCAGAAAAGCCTACAAGCATAACCCCAATGATGTCTTGTTAACAACACTTCCTTCGGCGTTTATGTTTTATTATTTGTCTTGCTACGCATAGTGTTATATACGTGTTTAAATCATCAATCATGTGTCTTGTATCATTTGAATAAGTGTGTGTTCGCAGGTTCATTGAGTTCTTTTGAGACCAAAGGAAAGGAGACTTAAGCAGTAGCCGGACCCACAACCCGGACAGGATCCCTATTCCAAACGGTTTAGAGTCTAGTTGGGACTTTTAACCAGGGAGATCCCCTACTGTTGGTCGAACAAATTTTCCCGTCAACAAAATTGGCGCTAGAAGGAGGGCCTGAATGGCATCCTCCCAGCATACAAGCAATATTCTGTCACAAAATCCCCATGGGGAGGTCATAAACGATGATAATATCCCTCCTCCTTTGGAATATATTTAAGGGGAGGAGGCTCCATATTATGAAATCACCAGAGAGCAGTTGAGAGCCCTGCGCCCAGTTGCCCGCAATCTCATCAGGGATTTGCATTTCGCCCCAATTATGAATTTCTTGACCCATACTAGAACCCCTGCTGATAACCTCACTCGTAAAGGTGCTCTGGTGAGTTCCATTCCTCAGTTGGTAAATTTGATGGTTGAAGACCTCGCCACTGCTGTCCAGAATAAGGAGGAACCTGGCATGAGTGAACCCCATCCTGACCCTCAGCCTAACCAAACCCAACATAACAACAACCATGCCCACCCCCCACCTGGGGGAGGCGAGGGAAATAGAGACCGAGGGAATGAAGGCGAGGGAAATAGAGCCCACAGAAATGAAGGCGAGGGAAATAGAGCCCACAGAAATGAAGGTGAGGGAAATATAGGCCGAAGGAATGGAGGTAGGGGAGATAGAGGCCGTGGCCAAGGACACCATGCCGCCCACCACCGTCAAAACCAAAATAGGCCACCTGTCTACAATTGGGGATATCTCATAAATATGGGCAACCGTGAGGGGTATCAAGATGAACACTCTCGCCATGCGGGAGAAGCATCTGCGTCAGGCACGAGGAGTGAATCTGAATCTGAGATCAGGTACCATGAGCATGCCAAGAGGGTGCAACCAATTGCCTGGATGGCCCAGTCCCCATTAGATCTTTTGGGCCCCCTCCATGACATGCCTAGGCACCCTGAGAAGCATCTCCCCAAGTTTGACCCCGAGAAAGGCACCTTGGCTGAGGATCATATAAGCAGCTTTTATCTTTCTTTGCAAATTGTGAGGGTTCAAATAGATGACGTTTCTTGTCGCCTTTTCCCGCACACTCTTGAAAACAAAGAGGCCACCTAGTACCGCTCCCTCCCCAGTGCCTCCATAACGTCATGGGACCAATTCCTTCGTGTGTTCTTGCAGAAATTTTCAGAAGACAAAACCCCTTCCATGCTCCTCACGGAGTTAAGCACCATTAAATTCCATAAGAAAGAAAAGGTCAGGGATTTCAATCAGCGCTTTGCCACCATTCTGCAAAAGTTTCCCCCAAACTTGGCATTGGATGACTCCATTACCATATACTACTATACAAAAGCTCTCCCCAGGGATATCGTTGTCTTCGTAAAACGCGCAGCTCAGGCCACCCTTGCGGCAAATTACGTGACCGCCCTCGCTGTAGAAAGAGACATGCTTTCTATAGGAGCCATCGATCATGAAGGGAGAGATGACCACAAACCAACCGCGAAGAAAAGTCAGTCCTTCACGCGCAAGACCGCTGATAAGGATAAGGATGCTTTTGACTTCGAGAGTATAGCAAAGACCCTTAAGCTATTGACAAATGAAGTCTCTGACCTGAAGACAAAGGGCATAGAATCCACGACTGGCACTAAGGCACCAAAGCCTTTTTTCAGAAAGAGTAACCCCAACACCACCTGACCTCCATCTAACCCAAACACTGTCCTCAACGTGGAAGAGATAGGAAAAGATAACTTTTGTTCTTTCCACCAGGCTGCCCACTCTGAAAAAACATGCCCACAATGGATTGGCAACATGACTGCAGTAGTAAATCAGCTTCTGGACGATCACACCCCAGGGGATGCGGGGGAGGATGATGTTTCTGACCATGAAGAAGATTTGACCCCTGATGAAGAACCGAGGTCCTCTGTTCTTACGTTTGACGTAATCCGTGGGGAAAACAATCTTACCATCGCTAATATCAATATGGAAGATGATCCTAAGGTCAAACCCGTACGAAATTATAGCCTTAGAAGCAAAGGACCGGTTCCCGAATAGTCCTTTGAAGAAAATAAAAGGGCTTTCTTAAGGAAAATTCTTCCCCCTGGGAATGAACAACAAGCTTCTCCTGAGAAGCCCACGAACAACAACACCCGACTAAATCAAAAGAGCAAGCTCCCGGTGGGGTCCCCCAAAGCCACTACCGAGCTTAGTCCTCAATCTGATTTCGGTTATAACATTGTTGAGGACATGAAAAAAACCAGAGCCAACATCTCCCTCTACGAGCTTGCCCACATCACCAATCAACGAGAACTTATTCTCAAAGCCTTCGCCAATACCTCAACTACTAAGCCTGTGAGCAATACATCGGCGCAAGCTAGTCCGAGTGTTCATTCTATTGTAAACACCATCAATGCAAATTCCAGGGGATCCACTCCTCCTTTCTTCTTATCATTTGATATTTTTAACTTCAACATCCATAAATGTCTAGTTGACTCCAGCGGGTCCAAAAACGTCATGCCCCTGTCTGTTTGTAAGAAGCTGAACATCCGCCCGGAGAAAACTGACGCGAGAATCATCCAACTTGACAAATCGCAGGTGCCAGCTGTAGGAGAACTGAATAACGTCATCATCCGCCTTTCGTCCGACTCTAGTGTCCACCAATGTATAGACATTATGGTTGTTGACATCCCAGAAGCCTTCGGCCTATTACTTAGCAGAGATTGGTCCAGCAAGCTGCAAGGGTATTTTGCCACCGACTGGTCCCACCTGTGGCTTCCTTACAAGGGCAAGAACAACCAAATCAGGGTCGAAAGTGAACCTTATATGAAATATATTATGACTGATTTGGATGCTACTAACGAACCTATCATTTTTTCCCACGAAGAGCTTGGCATGTGTTTCTTGGAGGCCATTTTCGGATGTTACCATCCTCCTCAATCTCCGATAGGCCCTGAGATCCAGTCAGAACTAACACTCGTCGCAGAAGACCAAACCATCCCCGTCTCGCACCAAGTTGAAACCCCTCCCCAACCTACAACCTTGTAGGGGCCAGAAAACGACATGTGGACCCTGTATTATGACAGTTCCAAGACCCATGACAGATCTGGCGCGGGTTGCATCCTGCTGGACCCTCAGAAGAACAAGTTCTTGATTTCATGTCGACTAGAGTTCCAGTGCACCAACAATACTGCTGAATATGAAGCTTTAGTCCTCAGACTCAAGAAGGCACTGGATTTAAAGGTAAGATACTTACAGGTCATTGGAGACTCTGAGATTATCACTCGATAGGTACGCAATACCATTCATTGTTTGTCTCCGCACTTAAAAGCTTATCAACAAGAGGTATGGCGTCTTATTTCTGCTTTTGATGCGTTTGGAATCAAATTTGTTCTTAGAATGCATAATGCAACAACTGATACTCTAGCTAATGCTACTGCTAGATTTACCCCTTTGAGGGATGGATTTTCTATTGAAGTTATGTATAAACCCTCAGTGCCAGATAATATTACTAATTTACGTGTTTTTTATGATGACCAACAGATACTGGAATTCATGCTCAGCACTGAAGTATTCAAAGATGCGGTAATAGATGAGGCGGATCATGATCAAGCTTTACAGGAAGAGCATGATAAACGCAAGGAGAACCCCATGCCCAAGGGGATAATGTCACTTGAAAATCTCTTTGACCTACAAATTCGTTTCCGCGGGCCCCAAAATACCAAAGTACAAAGTTCCACCTTGGCACATCGGTAGGTGAACTTAGGATTAGATGAGAAACCGAAGTTCATCAACCTTGGGAAAGATTGTTCTTACCAGGAGACGCAGCCTTTCACCCAACTATTCCGAAAGTATCGAGACGTATTTGCTTGGACATATGATGATTTACATACGTACGATACTCGAATGATTCAGCACGTGATACCCATGAAGGAAGGAGTGAAGCCTTTCCAACAGAGGCTCAGAAAAGTGCATCCTACATTGGAACCGATGATCTAGAAAGAACTTAAGAATCTTTTGGATGCACACATCAACTTCAAAATTTGCCACTCCACTTGGGTGTCAAATTTGGTCCCAGTACGGAAGAAGTCTGGCGAAATCCGCTTGTGCGTGGATTTCCGGAATTTAAATCAAGCCTCAGACAAAGATAATTACCCGGTGCCTCCCATGGAACAAATATTGCAAGCTGTGTCCGGATCCGAGATGTTCTCCTTATTGGATGGGTTCTCCGGTTACAACCAAGTGCTGGTAGCTGAGCCAGACAGACTGAAAACTACTTTTTGGACCAAATGGGGAACGTTTGCTTTCTGACGCATGCCCTTCGGATTAATAAACGCGGGGGAAAATTTCCAACAGGCCATGGATATAGCTTTCCGTGGTCTGATAGGACGGAGCATGGTAGTCTATTTGGACGACGTCACCGTGTTTTCGAAACACCGGGGCGATCATTTACGCCACCTCAAGCAAATTTTTGAAAGGTGCAGGAAGTACGGGATCTCACTCAACCCGAAGAAGAGTGTTTTCGCCGTGGCAGAAGGCAATTTGTTGGGCCACATTATAACTAAGTAGGGCATTGTTGTAGATCCCGAGCAGGCAAAAGCCATCGCCCAGATTCCACCCCCTAGCAGTAAAAAGGCTGTGAAATATTTCCTTGGGAAAATCAATTTTGTACGTAAATTCATATCGGATTTCGCCCAAATAGTCAGGCCTTTGCAGGGGATGATCAAGGAGAATGTGGTTTTCAAATGGAATTTTCTAGAGAAGGAGGATTTCCACAAAATCAAGCAGGCTATATCTGAAGCACCATCCCTCCAAAGTCAATATTTTAGCAGAAGCTTTATTCTGTATACTTTCGCTTCAGATTCATCACTTGCAGCTGTCCTCACGCAGAAAGACGACAACAATGATGAACGACCTATATCCTTCATGAGTACTGGTTTACAGGGAGATGAATTGAATTACCCTGAAATCGAGAAGCAGGCTTATGCGGTCTACAAAGCAGTCAAGCATTTCAGGCCATACATCTTGAAAAACCATGTCACAGTCTTTGTCCCCCACCCAGATGTCTGCTCACTGTTCGTGCAGCAGGAGCTAGGTGAGAGACGAGGCAACTAGGTGGCATGTCTTCAAGAGTATGACCTAGATTTTAAACCAGCACACACTGTCAAAGGACAAGGGCTCTGCCAAATGGCTGCGGAGGCTGCAAGCTCACACGGAGTTGAAGAAGAGTGTTGGGAATAAGAAATTGACATGTATCAGAGTGACCACGCACCTCAGCAGAGAAACCCTTCTTGGTACTCTGACATTTTGGGATATTTAGCCCATGGCACCTTGGACCCTGCTTTGACTGCCCAGCAGAAACGCTCAATAAGACTTAAGGATGCATCTTACCAGTTGATCCAGGGTAAGCTTTTCAAGAAAAATCACGATGGAGTTCTGTTACACTGTTTGGAACATGATGAAGCATAGAACATCTTGATCGAGCTGCACAACGGACCAGTTGGAGGAAATTTTGCAGGTGACACCACCGCCCACAAGATAATGCGTGCAAGATACTATTGGCCAACCCTTTCAGAGATGCGCATGCGTATGTCCGAAAGTGCACTCAATGCCCGAAGTTCGCAAATCGAGAAGCGCGGCCAGCCGCTCCCCTACAGTTAGTGGCGGTAGAGGAACCCTTTCAACAGTGGGGTTTGGACGTGATTGGTGAAATACTACCTCACTCCTCCAAGCAACACCGGTATATTCTCACTGCTACCGATTATTTCACCAGGTGGGTCGAAGTAGTACCTTTATGCCAAATAAATGATCAAGAGGTAATAGAATTTGTCACTCATTCTATCCTCACCAGGTTTGGCATTCCAACTTCCTTGGTTTTCGATAATGAAAATTACTTTTCATCTTTTAAATTGTATGATTTTGCTTTGGAAAATGGTACTGTGCTTAAACATTCTGCAAATTATTATCCCCAAGGAAACACGTTAGTTGTGTCAACTAATAAAAATATTATCTGTATCAATAAGAAGACTCTGCTGTCCCACCAGCGAAACTGGCATAATTCCCTTCACAACTCTCTTTGGGGCGACCGTGTCATGCCCAAATCCTCACTCAGCACCTCCCCGTATTTTCTTGTGTATGGAAAAGAAGCAGTTCTTCCTCCCCACTTATCTCTCCCTGCCCTTCAGTTATCCCAAGAAAGCCATAGTACCCCATGTCCCACCTTGCAGACCCGGATCGACACACTACTGAAGTTGGAGGAAGAAAGGCAAAAAACCTGGGAAAATTTCGCCATCCACCAAAGTCGGATCAAGAGATGGTTTGATAAAAAATCCTCAGGGAGTAAAAATTTTGAAGTGGGAGACCTAGTCCTTAAGTGGGATAAAGCTCACGAAGAGAAGGGAAAACATTCTAAATTCCAAGCACTATGGACAGGTCCATTCCAAGTCAAGGAGAAATTGGGTTCCCACACGTTTAGATTGCAAAATATTGAGGGAAGAGTCGTGGTCCTCCCGGTAAACGGGCATGACCTCAAACATTATTTCACTTAGTAGCCCTCAGAGGGCTGCTCTACCCCTATACCATAATGTCTGCTTTCGTTTCCTTAAAAAAAAAATAAAAAAAATAAAAAGATGGAAGGCCTTTTTGGAGCCACGCAATTGGCACACTGCACCAGGTTCTATGTTGATGGGAAACCTTTCCTGAAAAACATGAAGGTGGTGAAAGCTTGCTTGTAATTGGCACCCAAAGGTAGTACATGACCTAGCTCAAGCCATCAAGTGTGGGGAGCTCACCTAGCGAGTTTGAAAGGGTGTTTGCGAGAAGAAAGTTCGATACAGTGGCGACTAGATCGAAAGGGAACAAAGTTAACTCCAGTTGATGTCAGGACATCTGGGAAAAACCAAAGTCCTCATATCAGACCAGGAACAACCTCTCTGCAAGTAAAATAAGTCGGGATCCCTCTTCCACCCAGGAAAAAAAATTGCCCCTCTCAAATAAGTGCCATGAGCACATCTAAATAAGTGCTTTAGGCACATTAAAAATAAGTGCAATAGCACACCAATAAAGGGTAAAGGATTGAGAAAGGCTTCCTGCACATAGAGGTGATGTGACGACTCCGCCGGAGTACTGACCAAGCTCATGGGCAGTAGAGCAACGTTCATGACTCCTAGGCAGTGACTCCGTCGGGACTGAGAGGTTCGCAGGCAGCGGAGCAACACGATGAGGACAAAATAATCGTACCGGACCCTGTGGCCGCTTGAAGTTCTCCAACCCTTTCAGTCCGAAAACCTGAAGCAATGAAACTCAGTTAACCAGCACCCAAACAAGCTGGCAGGCCAAGCAACCTCGCAAGGTGACAAAGACAAGGTAGTGGAGACCTTAAGGTGAAAACAACAGCTAGCGAAGGCCCCTCCCCCCCCCCTTCCAAGGCCAACCATCAGCAGAGACTCTGGGTCCGACTAGTGAATCGCCATTTGTTGTAGCCTCTACAACACCCTCCAAAAATAAACACTTTAAAACTTTTTTGGAGCCCCTTGAGCACCAAGAAAAGTTAAGTTAAGATCCAGGGGGGTTAAGTCACTGAGTTGCAGATTTCTGATTCTGTAGAAAATCGCGACCCCACGACCTTGCAACCCCGCAACCCCAAGGTCGCAAGGTCACAAGGTCGAGGTCGCATCTAACTTAGATCACCGTGCAATGCGACCCCGCGACCTCATTAATGGCCCACACGTGCGACCTTTTTATAAGTAGGAGGTCGCTAGGTCGCATTATGCACATTTAGTGGATAGAAAAAAAACGCCTCTAACAGGTCGACTGGAGCGCAATTTTCCTGGGTAAGTTGCCGTTTCCCTCCTGTTATTTCCTTTTATGATTTTTCTTGCTTAATATTCCTTTCCTCAGCCTTTAAATGGCCCCCTATCTTGGCCATTATTTTCATTTGACACTTAGAGCTTCCCCTTTTTGGTTCTAACATTCACCCTGCTTGCCTAACCTTATCACAGTTCCCATCCAGACTCTCATGGCCTGTATCCTACTCCAAAAGCTCTCCCCTTGCTCTTTCTTGGCTCATTTAACCTTGTAATGTTCAAGTTAAAGGGAAAGAGACTCCGCGCAGCACGCGCCAAAACCCCGGAAAGCCCTAGCATGACCTGCGACTCATGCGACCCTGCGACCTAGTTGCTGGGTCTCTAGGTCGCCAATCGTTCTTCTGTCTATCTTCTTGCGACTTCGCGACCTCGCGACCCAGTCGCAGGTCGCATAGTCGCTCTCCCGTCGGTTTTCTGGCATTTGCAACCCAGCGACCCGCGACATGGTCGCAAGGTCACACTTCCATCAATTTCCCACAACTAGCGACCCAGCGACCTGGTCGCAAGGTCGCAAGGTCGCACTTCCGTCAATTTCCCACAAATAGTGACCCAGTGACCTCGTGACCTGGTCACAAGGTCTTAAAGTCACAAAGTCTTCAAGAACATCAACATCTCGACCTTTGCGACCCTGCGACCCAGTTGCAGGTCGCTAATCCAGCTCTGCCTGTGTCCCCTGTTGAAATGATTACTAGTTGTACCTAGTTTTGTATCATCATGGCATATTTCTTATCCTGGGATTATTTCATGAACATGACAGGTGAATTCGAAGCAGAATTAGAGTGTATCTTCATCCCCTCAGATTCAAGCAACATGGGACCTCCAGTATCTCGGAAAAAGGGCAAAAGCCTAGAAGCAGAGGATATAGAGATGGACATACCAATGTCCCCACCCCCGATCTATAGAGATACCATGTGCACATTTGCCAAAGGGGACAACATGCGTTGGTACCAAGTGTACTAGGAGTTCGTTCGACAGGAATTCCCAGAGGACCTCCCTGATCGGGAGGTATACATATAGGTCAAAAGGTCAAAGCTCCATCTTGCAGGTGCCCATCCGGCTATATTCCCATGCGCGGAGGTGATAGAATGGATTATACAGAACACTGACACCAAAAAGTGGGTAATCAGGGACAGCGAAGGCAAAGCTTTCACGACTCTCAAAGGCTCAGACGCTCAAGTTTACTATTCATTGCCTGAACAAGAGGAGGAATTTACAGAAGATTGGGCCATCGCCAATGTAGTCCCCATAATAAATACCCTAAATGGATGGTGGGAGGAGCCTGATAAATTCAAGGTCAAGAAGGATCAAGAATATCTAGTGGAAGGCCTTAAGAAGGTGCATAAATTGGTGGCCGCTATGCTTTGCAGATTGTACGGGCGCCCCGATGCTACCACCTTCAATGGCATGTGGGCAACCCTCATGGAGTATGTCACGGTGCAAGGCACCCGTTTCAACTGGGCCAGCATACTAGTGACTTCTCTTCATACAAACTTATCCTAGGCATTAGTACCAGATGATGGATTTCCCTTTGAATTCTACATGGCTTCTTACTTGTTGGATGTTGTTTGTTTGAGGTGCCACTTTGAGGGGTGGGTGCACAACTGGGATCCAAAACAGACCCGTCCAATCCAATTACAGACCAAATTATTTTGGGATTCCAGATATAAGTAGGACATAGAGTCGATCTCTCAAGTTTTCATCCCAGCTCTCTACAGAAAATTGTTCAGACAAGACACTCCTTGCATGTCTTGGCGAGCCAAGGAGACGCTACGTAAGGTGGCGCATTGGTTCCCGCTTGAAGAGTACACATTCATTCGAGTTTTTGTCTCATTCAGGCCCCCCATGCTATGCTTCGATATGTGAAGGATAAGATGCTCATTCAAGAGGTTTGTTTTCAGATGTCTTCCGGTTTCTCCAAGGTCCTGACCAAGGGTAAGAAGAAGCCGTGGCCTACGCTACCCCTCACTATTGGTACCTGCACGGTCAAATATTTCAGGGAGGTAGAGGCAGAGGCAGAAGATATGAAAAGTTACCACCTTGGGTCATTAGACTACCAGACATATGACCTAGAAAGGATAGTCCCTGATCATTGCAAGCAGGCTAAGTTAAAATGGAACTTCCAGCACACGGAATGCCTGGGCGAAGACAAAAGAAGAAATTGGTATAACGCAGACAGGCAACTTGCTCCGGGGGCATGGTCTGATCAAGAAGACCCAGATGACCAGACATTGGAGGACAGGAGCCGTAAATTAGGAGGCACTTCTTCTTCTCTGGCTAAAAGGCCTCGAACTAGTATAGGGCACAACACTTCTACCTAGCAGAAAGAACTAGAAGCCCAACAAGAAATGGAGAAGAAGATGAAAGAAGATGAAGATAAGCACAAAAAGAGTCCAAGGTCAAAATAGAAAAAGAATCAGGCTGAAGAGGCCAAGAGAAAAAAGGAAGAACAGGAGGCGGAGGCTGCGACAGAACGGGAACTCAAGAAAGAATTAGATCAAGTGGAAGCCGAACGCCAGAAGAAAGCAGAACAAGTAGCAGCAGTTGAACGTAAAAGGAAATCTGAACTACAAGCAACGGCCGAAGCAGAGCGCAGACAGAAGAGAGAACATGAAAAGGCAGAAGTCGAACACCTTCAAAAAGAAGAGGAAGAAAACAAAAAGAAAGAAGAGGAGGACACAATGCTACAGAACATCGAGGCATCTCCCCAGGGCGCAGGATCACAAATAGAGCTACCACCCTTCGAGGTACTTGTAGTCAGTACATGCACTACACTCTCCGATGTGAGTTCCTACGAAGGGCAAGAGGAGGGGGTATTCTATCTTACCAGGCTCACATACAATCGGTTCTCCTTCAAGATCCGATAGGAGAAAAGAAGATGCCTAGCACGAAATCCTTCTGCCTCATCCACAGTCGCAATGGAGAAAGACATAGTCCTAGCCACTAGGACTAATCTTGTGATGATATCATCGGCCGGCACAGCTTTCGCTGCAGTCACAGAGGAGAATGTAAACAGAATGAGTAGAGAGATCTTCTCTCTACAAAACAAGTTACAAGAAGCATATCAGAGGGAGGCAAGGGCAGAACAGGAAAAGATAGCATTGAGAGAGAAGATTCAGCAACTCCAAAACAAAACTGCCCCTATCAATGAAGTACCGCTCACCGTCAAAAGGGAGTTCGATATATTAGAGGCCACCATGAGACAAGTCTATGGGGAAATGTTTACTATAAAACAAACAGTTGCCCCCTTAGTGAGAGCCCAAACAGAAACTAAGCAGAGGAACGAGCAGCTGAAGGAAGCCTCAGCTGCCTTGGACAGAATGATAGATTTGACAGTTCGGTACCCCCAGGCTCTCGAACACCTGCCAAAGAAAGACTGGATCCACACACAAGATGCCAAGGTCCAGATCCGGATTAAAAAGTAGTCCAAAGATAAGCTATCCAGGGACCTAGATAAGGTGATGTCCGCGTACGAGCATCTGATCAGCGGCATCGATTCAATGCAAATCCTACATCACATTCCATCATTGGGTGCATTGGACGAGGAAAAGACATGGGGACAGGTGGATCAGGAGATCCAGGCATTTTTGTAGCCCATCAAGCAAGCCACTGCCACTTTCAATCTTGCAGCATCACAGGAGAACCTGGGCAAGTTTATTGTCACACCAGTCTGGATCTACACCAAGCTTACCTCCCTATCCAACCTAGTCAATCAGAAAAAAGAGACTCTAATCCCAAACGCCTTGGAGTGTCTGCATCGGTTGAGAGAAGAAGTTCCTTTGATCTCCCCCATAGCAGCAGATTATCAGGCTTGGCATAACTTCCTCAAAGATCAACGAGTTGATGCCCTTGATCTCACAATCACGCGCACATCCTCATGATCAGGTGGCAGTACATCGTTGGTCGCATTTGGAACAGGTCGCAGGTCGCACTTCGCAGCCGGGTCGCAGGTCGCACCTCGCAGCTTGGTCGCAGGTCGCAGCTCTCATTTAGGTTGTAGGGCAGCTCAACAAATGGGCAGTCGAAAAGTCAAGAAGCCCAAAGGGCAAAATTTTGGTCTATAAAACTCCCTCCAGGAGGATTGTAAAGGATCTTTTTTTTTGGGACTCAAGAGTTAGAGAGCATTGTATTGAAGGATAACACTCTTTTGCACATGAATACAAATACTTGTTAAAACTCCTTTTGGATCTGATGTGTTTTGTTGTGCGAACACTATGAGTATTTCTTATGCAGTTTTAAACATCTTTTGATTAATGAAGCTACACTTTTAATGGCATCATTTATGCATTATAGTTCTCTGTACTTGTGTTAATGATGCTCAGTTCATTTCGCTTTCTTAATGGATGTTAATGACTTTGTTTATTAGCATTTGTTTTATCTTTCAGGAAGTGAAGGGCGTTTCACCATAAAGAATTGTTTCTTTTGTGGTCAGAAAAGCCTACAAGCATAACCCCAATGATGTCTTGTTAACAACACTTCCTTCGGCGTTTATGTTTTATTATTTGTCTCGCTACGCATAGTGTTATATACGTGTTTAACTCATCAATCATGTATCTTGTATCATTTGAATAAGTGTGTGTCCACAAGTTCATTGAGTTCTTTTGAGACCAAAGGAAAGGAGATTTAAGCGGTAGCCAGACCCATACCCCGGACGGGATCCCTATTCCAAACGGTTTAGAGTCTAGTTGGGACTTTTAACCAGGCAGATCCCCTGCTGTTGGCCGAAGAGATTTTCCCGTCAACACGACTTCATTCATAATAGTTTTCATTGGACATGGTTTCTAGATTTTGAGGCCCGACATTCAGATGTCGCATTTGTTTCCAGACTCGAAATTTACAAAATTCATATATGCAGTTAAAGAAGTTTCCAAACAGGAAAAAGAAGCAACCCAAAAATCAAAATGGATGACAGGTCCCAGATCTGCAGATTTCATAAGATGAGGACAAGAAGTTGTGGTGAATCAAATGAATGTGGAGGTCCATGAATACCAAGGCACTCCAAAAAACAAAGGGGAAGAGCATGATGGATCAATGATTCAAAGCCAAAGAATTACTGAAAAACAGATATAATAGTGCAACATTCAAAAGAAACACTCCCTCACATGGAGGTGGGTGGAGTGAAACAATCCCACGCCTCAGAGAGTTCGGATTCAGAAAAAGAAGGATCTTTGCATGCAAATAAAAATCATTTAGCAATCGAGAGCGTCACCTCCTCACAAGGAGTCGGGCATAAAGTTGAAAAGAAGAAAGAAAGAAATGAGTAGGATAAGTGGTTATCCTACACATAAATCTGAAAGTGATAGGTTTTTTCCTCAATTTTAGCTTGTTTATAGCCTTCTATGGATGGCCTTTGTATTTTGTTTTGGATTTTGACTTGTAATATTATACCTTCGAGCATATATAGCATGTATCTCAGTCATATCAACTTTGAGGTATCTACAACATGTAATTTTCATTTCTTATTAAAGGAAATTATAATTTTTATTTAGGAAAAAAATAAATTAATTTAAGATATTAGCATTTAAGAATTCCAACCATAAAATTAAAAATTAAAAAATATATATTAATAGTAAATATTTTTAAATCATAATTTTTAGAAATTTCTCTTCCAATAATTTTTAACCAATTTTATTATAAATAATGAACCTGAACTTTAAGTCTAAAATATCCATTTATCATGCCTTTATTTTGATTTAAGATGTATTCGTTAAATATAAGAGTATTAGTATGAATAATGAACATAAACTTTAATTCTAATAGTTTTCATTTATCATGCCTAACGAACATAAAATTTAATTCTAATCATATTGATTTATCATGCCTCATTTTGATTTAAGATGTATTCATTAAATATGAAAAATAATACAAGTTAGACCTAGAGTCTTATGTATTCATTTAATACGAAAAAGAATACAACTTAGACCTAAAGTCTTTATTAGTCCATGCCTCAAGGCAGGTAGGGACTATAGTAATCGATTTTGAAACGATGTATCAGTTGTGAACGAAAACCAAAATTAATATCAAATACTAAACCAAAGTTCCATGAAATTATACATTCATTTTTCAAAAAAATTACGATTTTCCATGATTTTAGTGGAAGTTTATGTTAACACTGGAAAATCGTACAAGCAAAGATGACATTTTTTAATGTCATGCAGAAGGATTTATAGGGCTGAGAGACATTAGAGAATTTGAAAAGTATTTAAAAATCTCTAAGGTCTGAGGAAAAATCAAATTTGAACAAGTCATAAATACTTTTGTGCGCAAAATCCTTCTATAAGAGTGCCTTTGCGTGCCTTTTGACCCGAAAAGCGTGCAATCCTGGGAGTGGTAGAAGTCACTTTCCAGGACCAAAAAAAGCATACTCCAGAATAGTGATTTCACACTTGAAGCCGCCTAAGGACAGCCACCAAAGCCTCCTTAGGACATCAAGGGAGCACACAATGGAATAAATGTGGCACACAATGGAATCATCCCCCTCTCTTGGATCGCCATCCACAATGTACCAAGAGAGGGAAAGAGGACTCGAATTCTCCTATAAAAGGCCACCAAGAGATGAACAACTTGAGAGCACATTGTTATGCTAGCCAGAATTTCCCAAAGAAATACCAGTAGTGTGTGATCCGGAGCAGAGATAGAGGGGACTCAATTGTTGGCCATCCAACAATTTCAATCCACCATAGTAGAGAGAGGGATACTTTGCACTGAGACAAGCTTGGAAGTAAATGCATACTTGCATTGGGACTTAGAACCCAAGTTCTGAGGGCCCCTTGGCAAGTGGGTTAAAGTTTCATCCTCGTTTCCTACCAGAACTCAATAAGAGGGGACGTAAGCATCACCTTTTGGATTATTGCAGTTGTAGAGTTTTTTTTCTTATTTTTTTTAGTTTTAGTTTAATTTGTATGTTTGAACATGCATGTTATTTCTCAATCTAGTATGTTTATGTTCTAGCATGTTCCATTAACTTGATTGACTCCATATATTTTCTGCCTATGACCAATAACTTAAGAGGGTAAACCAAACCCCTTAAGTTTGTGTGATTTCGTACATGCGTGCACCAAACACACTAACACAGGATTGGTGACTCCACTAACGTTTATTTCCAAGTTGATGTGGTTGTGCCTTTTTGCAGATACCTATGTCTGTGATGTGGAGTTGGGCTGAAATTGCCCCATTTTTCTCCTTCAGTCCCTAGTTCATCCCAAGTGACAGACTGAAGCAGAACAACTCCAAAAATTACTTTTGCAGGAATTTGTGCTCTTTTCCTTGAGACAGGCACACCCAAGGCGCGCGTTCAGAGCTGACATGTTGCAACCTTTCGCACGCAAAAGACAGAATGAGAAATTTCTCCCATATTTCTATCTTTTCCTGCTTGTAAAGTGTTTGGCAGCCCATAATACATCTGCCAGCACTGGTTGAGGTACCCTGTAGCTTGCTAAATCTCACTCTTAGCTAGTTTTGGTAGGTTTGGTGTTAGTTTTATTTCAAGTTGATTTTTTCAAAGTTCACACATAGTTTAAGTAGGGGGGAAATTAACTTGCATTCCAAAAAAAAAAAATTGTTTTGCAAATTTAGGTACCAAAACACCTAGATAATTAGTCAAAGTAAGTGGCCCAAGTCCATGCATGCTTAGCTAGTTTCTTTTTCTAGTGTAAAAGTAATTAGTTTAGTTCAATTTTTGCACTAGGATTTTGGGACCAGGATTGAATTGTTAATAGAAGAGCAAGTAACCTATGATGCCTTTGCGCCCTTTGGTGATCTTAGGCAAGCATATGAACACTCTCTATTCACAACTCACCATCTGCCTGTTGTTGATCACATAGATTAACTAGGAAAAATAGAAAGCGGCCCATATCCGCACATGTTTTTTCTTTTGAGCAAGGACCAATAGAACATAGTTTAATAGGGGATTTTGAAAAGGATCATCGCATATCCACACGTTCAAACTATGTGCTTGTTCACTTTTTGCTCACACACATCCACACACTGAGCAAAGCAAAGACACCTAAAACTAACTTAATTAAACTCACAAAATTCTCCCCACAGGGGCCACAAAATGATTTATAGTCTAAGTTAGAATCAAGGGGGTAGGCTTCCAATAAGCCGCCTAAATCATTCTTCATCTTGAAACATAGAAGTTGATTGTTTAGGGAGATTTTAAATCCACCTATCAGCCCACAGAAAAGAAAACTCAAGCACGACAGAGACCCGTTTTAGAGGGGGTTAGGCTTAGGCACAGTGCGTGCAGTGTCAGTTGGGGCTACCTAACCCGGCTGATACTCGGTACTGTTAGCTAAATTACCAATAAGCCCAAGACTCAAATGCTCACATGGGACGGTGGTACTTAGTGGCCAAAATTAGGGCATCCTTTCCCTATAAATGACGGTGCAGGCAAGCACCAGATCCTCTATCCTTACCTTGGTGGATCTTCTTCAGCTGACTAGGGGCATCGCCAGCTCTTATAGGACGTTGTGCCAACACTCGCAAGATATCTTCTCAAGTCCTGGTTACATTTGAGTGTGTAAGGATGATTAGGTCTTCTAGGAT
The DNA here is from genome assembly GCA_034641835.2 of Pinus albicaulis. NCBI lineage: Eukaryota > Viridiplantae > Streptophyta > Pinopsida > Pinales > Pinaceae > Pinus > Pinus albicaulis. Next base: position 1,563,293,271 of record CM076584.1, read on the forward strand.
TTGAGTATCATACGCAAATAAACAAAAACCACATTTTTTGATTGACTGATCACATAGGATTAATTTAAAGGGAAAATTAATTATATTTTCGCTTTGTTTTATGTATGCGATAGGAAATTTGCTTTGATCATAATCTCTATCCTCTCAAATATTTCCAAAGCTAGACCTATTCGACACCAGAACAGACCCAAAGGGAACTCGTCGATCTAGACGTCTTTTGGACCTCCCCCATTACCCGGAGGGGTTCCAGGTCTTTCGCCATTTAGGCGTCAAAGACAGAACGTTGCCACCATTATTGGTTCGTCCTTTATTGGGGCATCCTTAGTTGGGAACCTTGGTTGGTCTCCCAACACCACACCACACACCACTCCTCCCACAACCCCTAGAGGGTAGAGGAGTGCTACCCATTCGTGAAGCCAGTAAAATACATAGCAGGGTACGTCACAGAAAAACCCTCTTCATAACCAGAACGGTGTGTTTTCACAAGTTGTAATGGCTACAACCTCATAGTCACCTTTTTTAGCTTCGTTGAATGTACCAGATTTAACCAAGCTGGCGAATGACCCCATTGCACACAACCCTACATGGCCTCCCATGCCCACGAAGCACCCTTCCTACATTCCAAAGTTTGAAGGAAAGCAAGCAGAAGACCCAAGAAATCATGTCATGAATTTCCACCTGTGGTGCTCATCGAACAATATCATTGACGACACTATTCGATTGAGACTATTTCAACACACTCTGACAAGAGTAGCAGTGAAATGGTATGTGGAGCAACCCTCTTCTACACATGGAACCTTTAGCACCATCGCCACTGCAATCCTAACATATTTTCAGTTACCCATCCACGATGACTCTGGAATGGAATTACTGACACACTTTAGGCAAACTCTCGTCGTCCATATCTTGGACCATCTCCACGAATGGTGACGGCATCGTAGTTTATGTAATGCAAAACTCAACGATCGAGTACTATTAGACCTGTTCCTGAAAACTCTCACTGTAGATATATCAAAGGATGTGGCACAGAAAAGGTCTATATCCTAAGAGGACGCCATCAACAAGGACCAACATCTCGAGCTGATTTATACGCAGTCAGATATATTTACAATATCCTGCCGAATGCCCCGCGCCTGTAAACTTATAAAGAATTTCCAGGCACGTCGAACTCTGCAGACGCTCTAATTGGTTCATTGACCCAAATTTATATAGGCAGCAACAGTAAAAACTTCGGTTACACATATGATTCTACCCAGAACGTACCACAACCCGGTTTTCGAAGTCATCATATGCCTTAGCAAAATTTGACTAGTAGGGCATCGTCGTATCACCATGGAGGACCCTATCCTCCAGCTGAGGGGACCCAGTACACAGATAGACATAATGATGGAAGAGCTCCCCCTTAATATCCAGGTGCAAACCAGGGACCATGTTATGCTCAGTCCCCAGCAGAAGACTCGCCTATGCAAAACAATGCACAGGTGAACTTTGTACAGCCTTCCCAAAACCAACCACGCCAACCATATAACCAGGAGAACTACCCTCCTAACGTGATTAAGAAAAAAGGAAAAAACAAGCCCAAAGGAAATCTTGGATAGGGGGGCAACAACCAGCAATTCCATCCACGATCTCAGGTTGGAGGCAACTCCAACCAAAATCAAAACCAGGAGCCAAGCAATGCCCAATGGCAGAGCAAAAGGCCACATCCTCAAACAAACCACTCTTGTTTGATCTGTGGTGAGTACGACCATTAAACTCACCACTATCCCGATCTCCCTGAGCTGAAGAAGTTGCAGAGTAACCGAGGACAAGGAGGATCTTCCCAGCAGACAGTTGTGATGCAGTAACCTTTCCCCCATCAAGGGACAGTTATCACTCAACAACAAAATCCTGATGACTCCGGAAAAAACAGCCACGAAATCTACATGACTGGCGAAGGGATTTTTTTCAAACACGGAGTCGAAACTACGATACCCCACCAGACACCAACACATCAGGGGCTAGTGCCAGTGCGCCAAATGCACCTTTGACCATTTCAAATATGCCTATTGAGCCATTGCCAAAGATGGAAAAGGGACCAAATAGGAAAGCAGTAAACTATTCCAAAGTGACCCATAATTATAGAATCGTGGATGATATAGCCCAAATTCCCGCTACTATGTCAGCTTTGGAAGTATTGCAATCATGCCCAAAACAATGGAAAGCCTTGCTTTCTGCGTTAGGCGCTATAGACCTTGCCAATACACGCCTAATGGCTTTTGATTTAGAAAAATCCACCCCCAGTCTTCCTTCGATGGTCGCCTTTCAAATACCAGTAACGGTCCAAAATATCACCATTAATCGATGTGTCATTGACGAGGGTTCATCCACGTGCATCATGTCAAAAAACGTTTTGCAAAAGTTAGGGTCTCTCGAACTAAAACCATCAGTCATCACGATTAGAGCATACGATGGTCGTCCTTCAACCCCCATCGGTCTCTACCAAAATGTCCTGGTCTACTTAGCCGGAAAGACGGTCCTTATAGACATTGAAGTCTTGGATGCTCACTTGGACTATAATATACTCCTTGGTCAGAGTTATATGTATGCCATGTCAGCCATACCCTCCTCTGTCTTCCGCATTATAATGTTCCCCCACGAGGACCGCATCATTACTATTGATCAATTGACGCACAACGAGAAATGACCCCTAACAAACACCGATGTAATTATACCCTACGTAGATACATCCTCGGACGTGCTTTCACGGTACCAAGAGTATGGCCCTGGCTAGTTCAAGCCGTCGTCCATCCTAGGATCATTCCTAGGAGATCCCCCCATTATACCTAAGTCATCACCTAATGTCACATGAGCTTCGGTGTGCATGATTTCTACATAAAACACCGAAGCTAGTCAGGACATGAACACAAGCAGTAATGACACCGAGTCCTCTGCCACGGTAGCCTCTCTAGCGTACACCGCTTCCCAAACCCTTTTCCTCTACCCCCTAGCTGGTTTCGTCTCCCAGCAGGTTTTGGCAACAGTGGTGTTACCAAACATATCTTTTGCAATACCAATTTGGTATCTCATTCCCCCTACAGGGATAGGAGCCACACACATCACTTCCACAAGGTTAAAGCCCCTCAGTCCCAAGGAGGCTCCACCCATTCAAGAAACGGTCAAAAACATCCCTGCAAAGGAAATTCCCATTGTAAAACCGATGATTAGAGCTAAGAAAACTTAGAAGAGAGGGAAGAAGCTCGAAACTACCACCATACAAAGAGAATCACCAGTTTGCGCCATGTGCGACGTAATAGGACACCCTACCCATATCTTCCCAGAGTTGGACAAATTAAAACCACTCCTCAGCTTTGAGGCAGACATCTCGACACCAAATTCCCGTAAAAAGGAACCTACCACCAAAGGTAAAGGCAAAGCATTGCGTACCAATCACGCATGCGCTATCTGCAAAAATTATGGGCACTATACCCATCATTTCCCAGATATCCTGCGATATAGGGACGCCTTACATGCCATCGAGCGATCCTATCAAGAGGATCCCTCCATCCAGTCTACTGGAGATGAACCTCGTATCATCTTGTACTTGTAAGAGGAACGACAGGCACCAGAAAGACTCCCAGTCATGCCCCCTCCTGTTATACGCTTCATGTTGTGTGATGAACGTGGTCACTTCCTCAAAGAATGCGCAACCCTGGAACTCATCCACAGATGGTATCCTAAGGAACGAGTTTACTACGTTGGATTGCGAGCAGCATAATTCACATGCCTTTTATGCACCGACAATCACCTTCTGGAAAATTGTCACTATATCCCCTGATTCCAGTTATCCCTCGCCAGTTTGTGCTCAGCCATAGTCCGCCTCTCCCAAGAAAATGACATGGACTCGGAATCCATGAACAGTTCGACAACCCAAGAAGATGTGACGAGAAAACCAACCTATTCTTGTTAGCTGAAAAGTGACCAATCAGGGAACCCCTAGCTACCCTCAACCACTCTCTACAAAGAATACCAACATGCACGTTATGAAAAACACCTAATCATGTGGTCACCATTTGCCCTGTTTTAGCAGTGTTACAATGCTAGTACCCTGCCAGATCATAAACTGAGCACGACAGGACCCCAATATCTAGGCTTTTTTTCCTTGTTTGTCAAGGCAATCACTGTGGACATCACTGTACTTATATTCCTCTCATTAATATGATTTATACAATAAAGAAGAAACGGGACGATGAGATCAAACAATATAGAAATTACATCACCCCCAGACCAGCAACCCCACACCCACGTCGACATGATGGGAAAGCTCGGAAATCTCACCAACCAAGCATGACCAAGGCCTAACCTAGGATAACATGTAGACTATGCAACCTGAATGACCACCGGGTCAATCAGTGTAAAGAACTAAAGCCCCTCGCAAGAAGTTTTCGCACAGTCTCTTCCCTCCCTCAGAGACTTCTCTCTAACCAAGAGCAGATCACGCGTACCTATTTCTGGATTTGTTCACACTTTCACTATACGATTAAATGTGCGCATCTCCCCAAGCTAAGAGCGACAAGAGAAGTGTTAAGTCTACACTCTCCCAAAGATTTAGACACACCCAAACCAACAACACGGAAATGGAAGCGGAAGACCACCTCTTCTACAACAGATCCTTTCCAAGCATCCACATCGGGGATGACGAGTAGTGTTGATTCCCATACAATCTACTCAGTTGGCACAGTGGTACAATGCACCATTTGAACAGGCCAGAACCACAAGCCAGAGGTTTTCCCATTAATGGAAACATTCAAGCACCTCTGCACCAGGCGCAATTTCCACCCACAGGAAATTTACCATCCTAGTGGGGAACCCAACCTTGCGCTTACGCAAACTCCCATCACGGATATTCTTCCCCCACCAAACGCAGATGACACAATACACCACATATGATTAGTATCATCGCATATCGGAAATAGGATTGCAGCCGCCCCCACGTCCCAGGACTCCCACCTTATTCCGGCCACAAAAAGTTAGGGTTCATTGCACTTTTGCATTGATTTCCTCGAGATCCAAATTTTCATGCCACCATCAAACTCCTCGATGATACCCAACCTCTAGAACAGTGCATAGTAAAACTAGAGATATTTGACGAAAGCTGACGATAGTCACTGCAACACAACGAGGCCCATAAGAAAAGGGTAAAATCATCATTTGAACGCCACATCAACCCTCACTCATTCACTGAGGGAGAACTAGTCCTCCGCTATGATGTCAAAAAATAAGCCCTAGGGCCAGGAAAGTTCGAAACCTTTTGGAAAGGAACCTACATCGTAAAACATTACCTCCGCCAAGGGGCATACATCTTGACGGAACTGGACGGAGGATGCCTCAGCAACCCCGTCAACGGCCTTTACCTCAAGAATTTCTACCCATAAGGGCCAAGATGGCCCTACTTTAGAGTGAACGTACAAAAACCCAACCACTTTAATTTTTTGACCGAAAGAATTATTAAAAAATGCACTTGAGTGCCACAATGGATTACCAACCCGAACCTTAATTTGGATTTGTTGATGGAGCATCCAGATGGTCTCAAAGTTTAGCAGCAGCTGCCCGGGTCATCTATCATCCTGACTGATCACCACTCTACACAAATGGTGTGTGCATCAGTTTAGCAACAAACAATCAGGCAGAATATGACATTGTCATTGGACTTATGTCTGACACCCTCCATCAGGGCATACGCCATATGCATGTCTACCTCGATTCCCAGTTAGTAGTGTCACAGTTAAACCAAACATTTGAGACAAGAGATTCACATCAATTTAGAAAATATTTGCGTGCAAAAAGATTAAGTAGACAATTTGACTACATCACATTTACACATGTACCAAGGAGTCAAAACCAAACAGTTGATCGCATAGCTAACAATATTCTAAACTGGAATGCATCTCGACTAAACCGTCATACATAAAAAACCAAAAACATAGGTATCCATCAGTATAACATCATCCATAAATAGAAACAGGGGGCACAACATGTAGAGCCGCAAAAAATATCTCTTTTATATATATATATATATATATATATATATATATATATATATATATATATATATATATATATATATATATATATATATAAGTACAAGAAATAGTGTTTTTGACCCATCGGCCAGGAAAAAGATACACAAAAAGTCGTCAAAAATAGGGGAAGCATCCTCATAATGGGTAATTTTCCCATGTACAAGTAAAATCTTGGGCGGTGCTCCCCCAGGCGGGGCACTTAGACCCACAGCTGCTCCCGGTACCACTACTGGACTCACCGTCCAAACTAAGATTGCTACCCGACATAAAATAGGCCGATAGTCCCTCTCCCGGGCCATCACCGTCTCCAACTAGACCTCCTCGAGATCATCCAAAAAACCTTGAGAAGGCATCCCCTGGATCAAGCGGTCCACTCGATCCCAGACATCCTCCATAAATGACACTCGAGTAGTCATCTCAGCAATGCGAGCCTCCGCTGCATCAACACATGTCGCCTCTGCATCAGCACGAGCTCGCTCGGTCACAGCAGCCAAGCTGCTGCCCTCTCTTGAAGGGCCAACACCACCACCAGGTCCACCACCCTGAAGCTGTGCAGCATCTCCTCTCGGCCCCTCACGACAACCCTGAGGCCTCCGAAGAGAACCGTGGCCAACCAATCGAGCCACGAGGCGATCTACCTCGCCAACATCTGCAATAGTAACCAAAACTATGTCAGTGTCACCATAAAAACACATAAGAACATATATAATCAAATAAATGCATAAAAAATAAAAACATATACGTTGGTCCCCAAGCATAACCAGGACGGAGACCCATCTCTAGACCCCCTCGGAATTCCATCCCTGCATATGGAAATGGTAGAAACATCTGGAGGTTGACCTCAAACCAGCCCTTCATTGTGGTTGAGGCTCCGGTGGCCCCCCAGGAGGCACTGCCACCACTAGTCTCAACAGCACTACCCTCTCGTACATAATGCTGCATAGAATATTGGGATACGCAAACAAATTTGATCCATTCTGGACCTTGTTAAGCTACGTCACCACCCCGTCATAGCAGAATCGGGAAAAATCAAAGAAGTGCCCAGAACTCAGTCGACACAAGACTCCAACCTATGGGCCAGATGCCCGATGTGGAGCCGACGACCCTACGAGTCGTACAATAGCTGCTAGAGCGCACCGCTCGACCAAGTCTGTCAACGAGGCAATACTGATGCACCCCTCTGTAAAGGGCTCCCTGCCACAATGACGTGCCTGGAACCTCTCCAAATCCACCCTCCCAGAAGGGAGTGGATGCCGCAATGCCTCACCATGAGGTAGTAGCCTGGTCACAAAGTATACATCCATCACATGATGGATAGCAAGGTTAGTCCCATGCAACACAAACATGTTGTGCCTCCTGTGCCAATGCTGGATCAAGTAATGTAGTAGTTGGTCCTGTGACCGAAGAAGCTCGTTCTCCATGAACTTTAGGAGCCCGCATTGCGCTAACTGTCAGCGTGCCTGACCATTGACGGCTAATGCAGTACGGAGCTCGGGCCAATCCCACTCCCTCCACAACAACCTGTCATCCAAACAGGAACACATCAACAACAGAAAAAACATCAAAAAGTAGTCAAAAACTCAAAAAAATTGCCTCGACATTTTGCGCGCTTGTCGCTCAAATATGCGCGCTCAAAGTGCGCTTGTATTTCTCACAGGTGCGCATAAGGCACGCCAAAATAGGGGAACAGAACGCTTAAAGCGATAAAAACCCCAGAAAATGCGCACATAGGGCGCGCTCTTACCCTGATCGCCTGCGCAATCTAGGGCAAAAAATTACTTAGAATCTGTACAAATCAATTTTGTACGGATCTCGGCACGCTCATACTGAAAAAATTAAAGTACAGGATGTCATCGAGTTTACATGGGCATGATATCGCTAATCCTTGGTGCTCAGGCTGACCGCAATGCCAATAACTGCTCCGCAGAAGCCTCTGGCCTCTCAAAAACTCAACGAGTACAAATGAATTGAATTAGGGCCATATTCACCTATATATCGCCCTTTTCAAAAACTTTGGAGGACCATAACGATAGATCAGAATGTCCGTTCTCCGAACCAAAAGAAGCACTGTGATCAGCACTCCGTAACGAACAGAAGTGATGCCACACATTCGCACTCCCGAAAAAATAATTTTTCAGCGCCGACAGGTATGCCCTCTCTCATCTTTTTTAAAGCTCATGACTTTCAATTATATTTGATAAAGAAGATGCTTTCACTTGGGGTATTTTTTTTTGCAGGAAAGCCAACAAACCATCTGCAACTCCATCCACTAAAAGTTCTAGAGCAGGTATCATTCTACCCCCAGCATGATAGAGTCCCAGAAAACTCTGCATATCCTGACATCATTTATCCATCATAAATCAACCATAGGTTCCACATATTCGACCATTTTTATCATCACCTCACCCTAAAAATGATAAACATCCTCGTTGGTCGGTAGAGCCTCCCCTCCATTGCACTCGTCACCCATAGTAGACCATATATCACAGCAAAAGTGACACCATGGAGATACCACTTTAGTTCGGGAAGCACCTCATGCCCATCCATCCACCATGCATAAGGTCAAGTTTTACCATACAGAATAAAACCCCTTTCCCAAATGGTCAGGTTGTACAAGCACAGCAAAAGCACAATACCGCGCCTCGCATTTGGCCCACCATACCTCCATCAGCATAATCTCATCTGTGATACTTTTTCATCTGCTTCATTAACCTCACACATGAGACCAACCAATGGGGCCCCCACCCTCAGCAAAACACCTTCCTCATGTCATCAGTGAGTGAACACTTTCATATTTTGGGGCACCTATCTCTGTGTTTTGTACAAATCAAACCCCATTATTTTATTCTTTTGGTAAGTGTACAAAGACCACAAATGGTGCACTACGTCCCCCACCCACTCATTCATTTTTTCTCCCATGGCGGCAGTCCCTGAACACCCTTGGTTGGAATATCACACCCTCACGAAAAATCCACCATGACATTCATAACCAGTTTATACCCACCCTGGAAGTCCTGCCGACTCCAGGGATTTCCCCATCAGAAATAGTTATGACTGTTGCCAAGCTGCTTATTATACTCCGACCTTGGGCCACTGAATCCTCATTATCAGTTTTTAGTCACCCCTCACCACCATGCCTATGTTAAACCCATCAAATCCAAGATCCTGATCCTTCATATCAACGACCCCTCGTTCGGTTGAGGCTTCCTTTTTGTCGACTTCAACACCTATTTTCCAAAAGGAAGCGGTACCTTGGATCACCCCTCTCCATAAAACGGGCATCCTCGGGTGGCACTGTGGGAGACATCATTGCCCACAGATTTCGTCAATCCTCATGACATTCGACTACAACACAAGCTTTCATGTCAAGATGGTATCGTACCTTACAACCATTGCACTTTGATCAAATTTGTCGAAGACCTATGCCTTCATAAGCGTCTCTTTCAACAATGCTTACACAGGAAGGTCCCAGCCAGCACCTATGCATACAATGTGCAATTATATGCCATACCAAGTTTACACATATGGGTACCACGTTCCACCTATTATCAAAGAAAAAACGCCCCTGAGGGCGTCAACAGTCGTCGTCATCAACCAGCAGATCACTACCATATTAGTGACACAAATAGAACATGTATCTACCAAATAGATTTGTTTAACTAGCCACAACATTACGAGCATGGGACATGCCCACCTCGTTGAAAATTTGTATATATTGTATTATATTTGCTTATATGGGTCCCATAGGACATGGCTGTTCTTCGAACCGGTGTAGGGTGTCTCCAATTCTAAGATACACACATGTCCCTCTCTATCTACGCACAGTATACTGAAAATAAACTATAATGTATTTCAGCTATACAGTTCTTCCTAGACCTCAGACATTAGGGGGTAATTGTTAACACTAGAAAATTGTACAAGCAAAGACAATATTATTTAATCTCAGGCAGAAGGATTTACAGAGCTGAGAGACATTAGAGAATCTTGAAAGTATTTAAAAATCTCTAAGGTCCGAGGAAAAATCAAATTTTAACAAGTCATAAATGCTTTTGCATGCAAAATCCTTCGATAAGAGCACCTTTGCACGCCTTTTGACCCGAAAAGTGCGCAATCCTGGGAGTGACGGAAGTCACTTTCCGAGACCACAAAAATCACACTCCAGGACAATGATTTCACACTTGAAGCCGCCGAAGGACAGCCACCAAAGCCTCCTTAGGACATCAAGGGAGCACACAATGGAATAAATGTGGCACACAATGGAATCATCCCCCTCTCTTGGGTCACCATCCACAATGTACCAAGAGAGGGCATGAGGATTTGAATTATCCTATAAAAGGCAACCAAGAGATGAACAACTTGAGAGCACATTGTTATGCTAGCCATAATTGCCCCAAGTAATACCAGTAGTGTGTGATCTAGAGCAGAGATAGAGGGGACTCAATTTTTGGCCATCCAACAACTTCAGTCCACCATAGTAGAGAAAGAGAGACTTTGCACCGAGGCAAGCTTGGAAGTAAATACATCCTTGCATCGGGACTTAGAACCCCAAGTTCTGAGGGCACCTTGGAAAGTGGGTTAAGGTTTCATCATCATTTCCTACTAGCACTCAATAAGAGGGGACGTAAGCGCTGTTGTTTGGATTATTGAATTTGTTTGAATCTATTTAGAGCTTTTGTCTTATTTGTTTTAGTTTTAGTGATGCAGGAGCATCTGACTCGGAGTAGACAAAATTGGACAGGTCTTTGTCTCATTTGTTACGTTTTTTTTCCAGACAGGTCATTGGACCTGAGAATTGTTTTTTTTTTTTTTTTTTTTAAATTATTTTTTTCAGTTTTCTTAGTTATTGTTTAAGGAAAGGGGCATTAGGATTAGGAAGGTTAAGTCAAACAGTGGATTTATTTAACAGTGATCTTTTAATTCAGAAATGTAGTTACACAGAACGGTTGGTAGTTCAACCGAAAAAGGAACAAGTAGTACAAAACGAGAAGCATATTGTAATTTTTTAGATTTCTTCCCTTCAGGAAAAAAAATAATAATAATAATAATATTTTTTACAGACAAAGATAGAATTGTCATCCGAAAGCAAAAGCCATCTGTTACAAAAGAGAATTTCTGTAACCACTACTGCTAAATTGTTTTTTATTGTATTGCTTATATCTGTTAATTAAAATTTGAGTAATATGTCCACAAATTCGAACAAGTATAAGGAGGCAGAGTTCTAGCGTGAACGCAGGTGCGAACCAACAGCACGTTGGTGAGACAGCCTACGAAGAATCTAGAACACTGGAATTTGATTAAATCTAAAACAACTTAGTCACGAGACAAAGTTTTTATAAACAAGCAAGGAAGAAACTGTCGATAAATCATTCGACTACAGGTATACCAAAACCGCATGCTTAAATATTTCTTTTTAACAGATCAAAATTCCCTACGAGAACATTCATGTATTCAATGAAAATAGGGAACAAACAATTACTATAAAAACAAGTCCTGTAACTGTTTATAGAAGAAGACTGACATATACATTCAGAGAGAGTAATCTATAGGTTAGGGTTTGGGTAACCCGTAACCTACAGCCAAATAAATCGATATAAACCCTACGGTGACAGCCTACAACAAGGGAATTCGCCCACGACGAAACTGCTGAGTCGAAACAACAGTGAAACAGTTGCTACAGACAGAGAAGACCTCCAGCATTTTAACCTCTTCAAAGACTCGAAATAGGAGACTGAAACCCAACGAATTGACTTGGTTTACAACCAGAAACAAGTTTAAAGACAGGAGAACGGAATCGACCCTACCCATTTTAAGCTGAGGGTTTGGTCGGCATTGAACCAGAGTGTTGGTCCAGGAACCTGCGAGGATAAAGAACACAATGTGTTAGCAACGAACCTAACAGAGATTGCATTTCAAAAACCCACTGTGGAGACGTAGCAATAGATGCTTACCTGAACAGAGGAGCAGACAGAAACCAGGAAATCGGTCAAGAACACCAACCCTGCTCACAAGGAGCCACTATATGAGAACTGGAAGGATACGCTGAAGACATTGAATCAGGGAAAGAGAGGTTACCTTTCTCGCCAAGTGGAGCCGTGCCGAAGTTGGAAGACCACTACAGAGATAGTTGAACTGTGACACAGACAGAAGATTGTCACGAACTGCAAGTGGGTTGAGGAGTTAATAACGACAAACAAAAAAACAAGACTGTAAATATCACAACCAGAATTCAACAAACCAGAAACGAACCGGAGACCACCATAAGAGCCACCACAAGCTGACATTGATTCAGGCAAGAGGAACCGGACGAGGAAACAAGTTCGAAGGGTGGTTAACCAGCTTGAAACCCTCACATCGACAGGCGGAGTAGAAACCCTCATCGCAGAGCTAAACAGTGAAAATGAGAACTGGGCAAGTGGTATAGGGTTTCAATTACGCGGGAAGGGCAAAGCCCGAGGAGAGTTGACAGGTGTCGAGCTGCAGGCGTGATACCGGCCAATCAGTTGGTGAATAAATACAGATTCGAAACCAATAAGTGACAAGACCAGTAAATCATACGGCGCATCCAACGTATTGAACCCCCGGAGCATATAAACCATTTAAATGTTGTGCTATAACATTGTATTGATAATATGACGTGTGATAATGTGTATTAAGTTTGTGTTGTGATAAATCAAAGGTGTATTACAATTGCTAGTTGTGTTTTTTTTTTTAATTTTGTGGAGTGCAGGCAGGGCTTGAGGGTTGGGCCCCATCATTTAGTTTAATTTTTATGTTTGAATATGCATTCTATTTCTCTATCTAGTATGTTTATGTTCTAGCATGTTCCATTAACTTGCTTGACTCCATATCTTTTCTGCCTCTGACTAATAACTTAAGAGGGTAAACCACACCCCTTAAGTTGGTGTGATTTTGTACATGCATGCACCAAACACACTAACACAGTTTGAACTTGAGGTCTTATTGGCCTCTTCCTGAGGCATCGACCGCACAGACCGTATAAAAGGTAAGACAGAGCTCGATGATGAACAAGTTTTTCTTGGTAAAGTTTCCTGGTAAAGTAATGCTAGGATTGCCTAGAATTATTTCAATAACAATAAATGTTTAATAATTACACCATAAGGCGTTCTTATTTGAAAACAACTCCCCTAGATTCCATTGAGTCTATGTCTGAGCCATTGGATCAAATGTTAGGCGATTGAAATGTTTTAGGCCATTATATCCACAAGTAAATAGTTTTATATATGTTTTTTTATAATGTTAGTTTTTTTATTTTTTAATAAGTTAGATTGAATTTAGGTTTTGGTGACTTTTAAGTTAAAATGTTGTTATTAAAAAATTGTTAGATTTAAATAAAATTTATATCATAAAATTAAATTCCACACAAACCAATTAATTTATATTACATGGATAAAAAACAATATAAAAAAGGAAGATAACTATTTATATATTTAAATATTACATTTTTGTGCCATGATGCTCTCCAACAAAGTATGATAGAAATGTTGTAATGTCATGTTTAACATTTGACTATTTCAATTTACACAAATAAAAATAAAAGTAAATTATATAAAAAGATTGAGATAATGTAATGAACATTTTAACTAGGTAAAATTACAATAAAAAATAAAAATAATAGTAAACTATAAAAACAACCCATAGTATTGACCCATGGTATTCATGTGGAATGTAGTTTATTTAAAAGGGGTATTAAAATTACCTAGATCGGTCTCAACTCTGGATCTACCAAGAGCCAAGAGGGATCAAATGTCTTGATATGCAAACCTCTTTTAGAGTGAAAAGACAAATGATCCCTATGATAAATAATATAAATCTAAACTAATTATTTAATAAAATTATTTTTAAATGCTTATAACCATTATTCTTTTAAAATTTTACTTAATAAAATGTATCTAAATTTTTATACATCCAAATATACGTTGTTTTTCTTGTTCTATATTACTTTTGTTACAACTATTTTATTATTCCAAAAATATATGGTTTTTTTTGTTATATATTATTTATGTTACAATTGTTTTATTATTCATTAGTAGTATTTCTTTATGTATAAAAAAATTAAATTAATAATGAATTTTTTTAAAACATGTGATCTTTTTTAAATTTCCAAATTATTTCACATGACATAATTTATCTTGAGCAATAATGATGAATGTTCATAATTCTCATTTTCTAAATAACACTAAATTTACGTTTAATTACTTAATTGTAATAGTTTGTAACTACATAGATACTCTATTTACATATCTGTAATTACCCCCAGCCATCCTCGGGATATCACAGTGTAAAATCAAATGTTCTTGTGTAAAATAAAAATAAAAATAATTATAAACTATATAATTTATTAGTTTATAATTTGATCCACTATAAAAGAAAATGGCTAGGGATGTCACAAGTTATCATTTTCATAGTGATGTATTGGCGTTCTCAGTTGAAATGGATCCCATTAAATGCATGGTGGCCAGAGACACTAAAACATTCAAAATAGATATCTATTGTGACGTTCATATTGTCTACAAACCATCCAAATTTCCCATCTTATACAACAATTTCTAACAACACCAGCTCAATTTACTCTCTAATTTTTGAAACCCCCACCCATGCTGGGGAGATAACAATATAAAATCAAATGTTCCTGTGGTTTTTTAAAAGGGTTCATAAACAAAACAGACAAGGAGAAAGTCAATATTGTGGTATAATAACTGATTTTTGAATTATTGTGACAAACAAAATATCACATTAGCTCACAAAATATATCTAATGCTATAAGGATATGAGATGATAACAAAGTTTTGAATCATGATAACTAAGTGACAACCAAAACTAAGTTACAAACATCAGTTATTTAAAAAGTAATAAGAGGAATGTACACTAGGGCCATGCTAATTAATGCGATTCTTCGTAGTATTTTTATTTAAAATAGTAATTTGTATTTGTATTTTTTTAAATGAATATTGCGAAATGTGTAATGGAGTAAAATGTATTAAATTGATATTCTAATTTTTAATATATTTATTTAAAAAATTCAAAGTATGGTGAGTTTTATTTCATTAAGCTTTACTCTAGATGTGCAAAGAATGAATCTATCTCAAGTCCCAAAAAAGATTCTCAAGTTCAAACAAGATTCTTCTTTCTCTTCTTATTCTACCTTGCACCTTGACACTCCTCCTCTCCTCTTCCTTGCACAAATTTAAACTATGAGGCACAAGGTAGTTGTTGCATATAGGAACATTTGGATATGCTAAGAAAAATGTGATACTCTATTGTAATTTTCTTTGCAAATGTAATGGAAATTGTGCCCTGAATGTTGACAATTTCATGGTTAATGTAGGATAAGCTACATGCAAATTTACAGCATTGTATACAAGATCAAGAAATATATGCTCAATATCCAACACCATAGAGCAAGACATGTTCACCAATTCAACGGTTGCTTCCAAATCTCTCTCATTTCTAGAGTTGTTTTCTCAATAAACTTGTTTTTAATGCTCTTGAATTGATGAAAGCCATCATTGTTGCATATAGGAGAATTTAGCTCTCATAAGAAAAGTGTGAAAATGTGTTATAATTTTCTCTACAAATGTGTTGGAGTTGTTTTCTCAATAAACTTGTTTTTACTTCTCTTAAGTGATGAAATCCATCATTTTTGCATATAGGAGCATTTAGCTCTGATAAGAAATGTGTGATATTGTGTTATAATTTTATCTACAAATGTGTTGGACTTTTTTCTCAATAAACTTGTTTTTACTTATCGTAAGTGATAAAATCCATCGTTGTTGCATATAAGAGCATAAGTTGCTTCTAATTTTCAATGAAGTAGTCTTCAAAAGTTCATAGCTCTATTTTAATTACATAAATGCATTGAAAAACGACTTATAGTGTTTACTTCAGTTGTTTTATTTGGACGTGTTGCAAGTTTACATTTACTACTATACAAGTTGGGCATCAAATTATTATGTAACAATTGTGCCAAGAAGTTTTTAAATTATTGCTCTTCAGCTATATCTTATCATTTTAGTATGTTTTCAATCAAGAAGAGGCTTCAAAGTTTAGGCACTGTATCTTAGATCTGAGCACATGATTTTATTAAAATTTATGAAACAAATTCATTTTTTATAACTTGTATGTTTAAATATGTGATTTTGGAAGTGATGACGGCTTATTTAGACACTTGATTAGTATTGTGGAAGAACTTTGAGTATATCATTAAAGACCGTGAGTAGTTCCTGTAGCAGTTGCATTGTTAATAACAAATTTTTTATATCCTTTGTATAAGCTATTGTATATACAGTTCTAACACATTTCCCTAGACGTTACCTATATGGTGAGTAGTTCATGTAGCAATTGCATTGCTTATAACATTTTTATATCCTTTGTATAAGTTATTGTATATACAATTCTAACAATTTTCCCCGAGGTGTTACCAATATGGTGACTGAGTGGTGATGGCTTCTTTAGACACTTGATTAGTATTGTGGAAGAAATTTGAGTATATCATTAAGGATTGTGAGTAATTCATGTAGCAGTTGCGTTTCTTATGACATATTTTTATATTTTTTGTATAAGCTATTGTATATACAGTTATACTATGATATGGATACACATTTCCCCAAGCATTACCTATATGGTGAATGCTGTCCAATTGTTGATATTTAGAGAAATATAATTAAGTTATTGATGTTTTTTGAACGTCAAAGTTTCTATGATGACCTTGTATTTTAGGATGACTCCTTAGTGTTGAGATTTGATCCGCACGATGAAGATGCATAGATCGCTTCACTGGAAAACCCTTTTGGCATATGTGGTAGTTATATGAATGGATTGTTTATATTGTCCTCACTGTCATAATATTCCAGCACGGTTAATTTTTTTTTTATAAGTCTATATACAAGTTATACATATTATGTAGTAAGATGATTTCTTTAATAATAATAGTCACTGAAAGGGGAAATTCTCTCAATACACCCCTCTAGATATTCAATGTCTCATGATATTCTTTTCATTTGGTGACACATGGAAATTCCAATACCAAAACTCTTTCACATTGTCCCTCACATTATACGAAAGTCTATCTCGATAAGGTTTCCTACATATATTATCCAAACATGAAATTTCATCATTCTCATGTTATTGAATCCTAATTTTTTAATGCCTCCATAAACTTTTTCTTAATGCTTTGTACATTCTTGTTTTCATTGAAATCAACAGATTTGATGTAGTTCCTTTTCCAGCAACAACTGTCAATAATGCCCTAGTAGCACTTGTGCCATATTGAGATTGATATTTTGAAATTTTTCCAGGGGTTGTTGTCATATTTCTTGATACCAACTCATTTACCTTCACCTCTTTGGGATTTCTAATAACCAATAATTGAACTATGTTTCTTAGATATTTGTGTGTTAAAAACATATTTAAGAATTAAGCTTGTGCTATGATAGATATACCTTTAAAAATATTTTTGATCACCCAATTTACTTTATAATCTTGAATTTTTCATTCATGAATTAGTGGCCTCTGAGGATTACTAATCACCAAAGTATTTTCATCCCCACTTTCCTATTTCAATATCTATAACAAATTCTTTATATATGTGAAGAGATTATGTTGGTTTACATATATGTTTTCACCCCCAATTTCCTATTTCAATATCTGGTTGATAACGCATATCATCAATATCTTTGTAACCTCCACGACCTGCTTCCATGGAATCAAAATTTTCCTTTCGTTTCTTCATTGTGGCTCCTTCTCTGGAACAATTATTTCTTTCTTTCCTATGCTATTGCCTTATGGTGTTTCTTTTGCAACATGTGGTGCAATTGCTAGTTAAGTTTTTTTTTTTATACAAAGATGCATGTTTAATAATTAAATCTTTTCGTCATACAACTATTTAATAATCATATAGCACAATGCATTTTCTCTGGACTGTCGGTTGCATCAAAGTTTATCTCAAATTTCCACATGCACTGCCATGCACATATTGGTGTCACCTACACTGCCTTGCAAAAAGAGGGGTTTGGATGTTCAATCATGTATTTCTGTCTTTCTTTCGCAGTGTATTAGGCTTCGTTGGTGGAGATCAAACAAAATCTTGTGAATCCTATGCTTGTTGCGACTTCCAATTTGCTTGCAAGAGACCTCTTTAGCTCAGGTGCTTGAATAGGAACCATTGCTTCAATTGGTGCTTCAACTAATGATGGTTGGACTGTCTAAGGTGCTTCCTTGTCTCTTCGAACCATCTTTGCTTCTGCAAGCTTGCATGTTTTCAGTCCAAATAGATAAGTAAGCAAATAAACAAAAGCTCCACCTTAATATAACTATGAGACCACCCACATGAAGAAATTCTTTTTTATGAGACGCCCATATTTGGAAGAATTTGTTTTTTTATGAGACACCCATGTCAGCAAGCAACCAACGTAACCATATGATCTCAGCAGTATTTTGTGACATGGCCCTTCATTATTTTCTTGGAATGGAATTTCCCACTCTTTCAAGCTAGTTTATTAAATGTTAGTAAGGCTGCAAGCTCTCCCCGCAAAGGTATCCTAAAAGGCAGGGCTTCATTCAAACTGTCAAACTACCTATTGCAAATTTAATATTAAGCATCAGTCTGCGATGAAATAGGGGATTCATCTATAATCACTTAGAAATATAGGAAATACTAACCGCTGGGTATTTGTAATATCCCAAACGGGAAATAGACAGAAATACAAAGAAACATAAACAAAAACTACATCAAATAGAAGCATACACATAAAACACTGCAAATAAACCAGAACAGCTGAACCATTTTATTATATTTTATGAAATGAGGAACAAGTACAAAGTGTGCTCATAATGATAGCACCTTGGCCTGCTCAAGGTAGGCTAGAATGATCTCTCCCTCCTCTATCATAATCTTTTATCTATCTTTGCTCTGCGCTTCTCCTCCTCTACGCAGTCTTGCAAAAAATGTTGTTGTTGGCTGAAAAGGGACTGCAAGATGGGGTTGCTCTGCCACTCAGAAAAATTTGAAACTCGAACACCGGTCTCTCATACAAAAACCCATAAAAACCTAGAAATGAATTCTGGAACAGCTGACCCCAGAAATTCACCCTCTTGGGATGACTACGCTCTCTTTTTGGGGAAGCTGACCTCTGTGATGAAAATGCTGGAAGAAGGGCCTCCAACTATCCAAGGGACTCAGGTATGGAAGGTTTGATCCCCTCACAAACCTCCGAATTGAAATCTCACGAAGTTCCTCCTCTCCCGGAGCTGCTCTCCTCTATGACTGCGTATTGCCCTGAGAGACTGTGTTGCCTTGGAGGTGACTGCATAATCCTATGGCTGAATCAATGAAGCTTCTCTCAAAAACTGGTGGAATGGATTCTCTCCTGAGCGGGCACTCGAAGTCCCCTGAGTACAAGGTTGGGATCTCCGCTCTTATACACCCTTGTGCTAAACAGCACTGCAAACTCAGCTAAATAGCTTAAGCGTGCTCTAGTCTTGATAGACATAAAATCATAAGATGTAAGAATGAATGAGAAAGGCTGCCTCCATCCCTTTTTATTCTTGTGAACCCCTACATTCCCTTGGGCCCACCAATGTTGCGTTGTCCCTCTTGCTACATTGTCCCTTGTTGTGTTGCGCTAACTCTCCCACGTTGCCATTGTGTTGTCCTAAGTGCCTCCTCTCCTGCGCTGTCAATTGGCCTCATGGGCCCCACTTCACCTTTTAATTATTATGCCTAGTAACATAAGGAAAGTGATTTTATTCTAATGTTTTATTCATGGGTCCCCTCACCCCTTTATTTCCTGCTAAACTTTAGAAAAGCAAAAATTAAACAAAATTGAATATTCCAATTAGTTGTCTGCTAATTGGGAATATAACAGTATCTCGGGGCTCGCTAGGCTAAACAGGATATTAATGTGCTTATTCATTTCAAATCCGCTCTGTATCCTTATAACAACTTTAGAATTGTAGGGAAATACACTATTTTGGTGAATAACACACCAGAGAAGGCTTGGAGTGGGAGAAAACCAACAGACAAAGACTATTGCAATCCTCTTTGGAAATATTTATTTAATAGAAACATTTCAGGTATCATCTAAGCAGAGAGAGACTATTGCAATCCTCTTTGGGAACCTTAATTTAAACTATTGCAATCCTCTTTGGGAACCTTAATTTAATAGAAACCTTTTAGGTATCATCTATGAAAAAAGTATCATCTGTGAAAAATAAAAGAGATCTTAAACAACATTCGCTACATAAAATTAAAACAGAAATTAAAAGATTTTTTACAAAAATTGCTAATTAAGTTTTTTTTTATCAGAGATACTCTGCTAATTAGAGAAAACAACATTTTGTTGAATGCTTTTCCAGAATTGCTAATTCTGTTTGTTCATTTCTCCTCTTAGATTGAAGCAAGACATCAAAGAGCAAGACATTAAACAAAGTTCTATAATTTCGTAGAGAATGCCATCGACCTCCAGGGGCGAGCGATAGAGCATAGAGACAAACTGCTCACAGATCTCCAAACTGTTAAACAAATGGTCAATAGAAATGGCCTTCGCCGCTCTGAAGGAGCTTAGCACCAAGCCTCCTCGATTCTATCATTTTCGTGCCTTGCCTTAGTCTAATTTCCATGACATGGAGGAAGCTTAGATAAGAGAATACACTCCTGCATTGGTTTTTAATAATATATTGTATTATACAATAATGGCGAATGAGGCTTTCAGTAGGAGGCTTTCGTGCCTCCTACTGCTATTGCAGTGCTGAGAAGCTTGGAATTGAGTTATACCATTTAGGGGAATACACTATGCTTATACACTTTCAATCTATGCTAATCGTATAACATCAAGCATCATTGATTAAAAATAAGCTTTATCTAACTATGTTGGCACCTTATACGGGTTTAAAAATGCTTGTAATCAACCTGGTAGCATATGATAAATAGGTGTATATGTTATACAAACACCATTAATTTAATAGAAACCTTTCAGGTACAAACATCATTGTGACTATTACACGTTTCACTCAATGGAAACAGAAGCAGTGGTATCCAGTTTATATTTGAATCGAGTTCAATGCTCGTGGGAAATAACATATGATGTTTTATCTCGATGCTTGAAGGCGTTGTTTGACCAATAGTAAATGTGGATTAAGCAACAAGGGCTTGGAACAAATAGCAACATTATTCATTCACTAAAACTAAGGCAAGGACTTGTAAAAGTAAAATAAATATAAAAAAATGAAAGTTGAAATAAATTTAAAATATTTTTTTGACTTTTTTCTAATTATTAAATTTGATGTTCTTCCATTTTAGTTGTAATTATTTCGTACATTTCCCTTAATAAAAATTATTTAAAGAATGAAGTGATTTATTTTTAATTAATGTAAATTGTGAATAACTTATTTTTACTCTTGAGCATGCTAATTGAAAAAATTAGTGGTGCAATTTGTTGATGCATTTCAATGATCTTAAATTTTTGCAAGATATTGTGGGTGTTGGTCTTCCCATCTCCATCTCCATCTCCATATAATAAAATGATGCATAATGAGCCTTTAAGAAAATAGAAAGAAAGAAAGAAAGGCCCATCCTCTTTATCTCTTAGCATTTTCATGAATTTTATCTTCTAAGACTTATTAGTGTAATGGTGATGTGGTTTATCTTGTTAATTTCTTATGAGTCTAAAGGTGTAAAACAAAAAGCCTAATCTATACATTGAGTATATATGCATTGTGGCCTCTCCATCTAAAGAATGTTATGATTCACTTTTTATTCTCATAAAAGTGTTGGAAAAGGAGCTCTTTATGCTTCTTGGTCTATTATAAATTCAATTTTTACATATAGGTGGTCCAAGCAGTTGGATAAATGTGCTTCAAGTCATTTAATCAAAAGAACTCTTTTAAAAAATTATAGAGCCTTTCCCCCCTCGACCTCCTTTAATGTTATGAAGGTGATCCATGTAGATATTGGTGGCCACCCACCTATTCCACCTAGACCTCTAGTCGGTTTCATCAGTTTCATTGTTTATAGCAGCATTTACCATTTTTAGCAGTTTTTCGAGTCTTGAACTTCCGAAGCAGTTTTGACCCCCTAAACGAAATTTTTTTGAGGTCTGCAACAAGCGTGCTTGCAGAAAATCTTATAGTACTTGGAGAGATATTTCCAACAAGGTATTGTACGCACCAAACAGAGATAATATGACCAAACTACGACCCTGGGAAGTTAGCTTCCCAACTAACCCCAACGGAGCCCACAAACTCTTACTATTCCATATCCTTGGGTTATGGTTTTGGTTGTTTAGGATTTTCCCTTGTTCAATAATAAAAATTACCCTGAGCCTCATTGTAACATAGTTCAGAGGCATGTAGCCACCACATCTCTTCTCAAAAATAAGTTACCATCGCCCGAGCTAGTTGATTTCCTCTTTGTATGTAAGCATAGTTCAATTCTTTTATATTAATGAAATGAAGTTTTATTTCTACTGCATATTTGTGTTTATGCTTATATATGTATTCTATTGTGTTCCTGTATAATTCTGAATTAGTGGTATCAGAGCGATCTGATCTTTCTCTATTTTTCTTTGCATGTCCCCAACGAGATCAGGGTATAAGAAATTAGGGCTTGATCTAGTTGAACCTACGCAAGATCAACCTCACAAACCCTGACGTCCTCCTATGGTGAAAGAAAAGAAATATGGGGGAGTAGGAGATCCTTTCAAAATATTTCTCGAGGAGTCCCTCGAGAATCAAAGGAACGCAATGATGGATAACTCTGCCCAGATCCTTCGATGAATACCCACAGATGACGCATTTGCATCCAGCAACGACTCTGGAAGTGCCACTTCTTTTAAGGTACAAGTTAATTTTGGCATTTCCATATTTGAAAGCCATAAAGATACATGTGTCATAGATAAATTGTTAAATCTGTTGGAGGATATTTTTCGGATCATGACTTTTCCAATAGGGAAAAGCCTACTTTTTCACTCCTCAAAGCTGCCCCCCGTGTCAAATACTGGTGGGAAACCTACTGTGTGCAAAAGGACGAGAGGGAATCCTCACTGTTTTCAGCCGCACCCACTTGGAATTCTTTCTGAAACACCATCAAGGAACAATGTTACCCTGTTAGGAGCTATGAATATAAATACATAAAGTGGACCACGCTGCGTCAGGGAAGGGACCAAAATGTGTCGGAGTTCACAAATGGTTGTAATGCCCTTCGCACGAATCTGGGTATCAAGGATTATGAGCAGCATTTGGTACTCAAGTAGTGCGGTTTTTTACATAAGTACATCTAGGACGAAATGGAGGTCTTAGACATTTATTCGCTCGGTGTCGCCTATCGATATATTGTCAAGATCGAGCATAATTTAAAATAAAATAAAAAAAAAAAAAAAAAAAAAAAAAAAAAATCAAGACTTTGGATCTACGAATCGGAATCAAGGGAAAGGCGCCCCCGAACCGTAAAACAAAGGACAAATCCAAGGCGGGCTGACCTAGGACAACCCAAGGAAGCCACATGCAAATAAAAACACCACGAAGGCAAAGAAGGATATGGGAAAGTGGCGTGAGTTCCATAAGAGCCCCGCTCACAACACGACTGAGTGTCGATCCAAGCAGTCACTTGTGGTCGAGCTGAAGGCTTATGAATCAGATGCATGTTCCGACTCTGAGTCAAAACCCGACAAGGGGAATGACAGAGGGAAGAATATTATTGATGCGGAGCCCAGTGCCATTGTTTCCACCATCAAGGTCCATAAGGATTTGTTGTAGCGAGGGGTAGTATTTCATAAGGGGATGGTTTGATCCCAGTGCCAAGAATCAGCAAGAGGGAGAGAGTAGCAACCAGAGACAACGTAGATAAGCAGAGGCAGAAAACAGCAGTTACACAATAGTTGCGTAGCGTAGAGAGAAACTTCAGCTACGCAGGTGCTACGCAAGCCTAGAAAGGGCAACGCTAGGTAGCAGGGGACCCTCCAAGGTTACGCTGAGACCCTTCTATGGCAGTGTAGGGTATGTGTCACCCATTTTGGGGTTACACAGCCCTCTTCAAGGCAACGCGGAGGCTGACAGTGCTGACACAGGGGCTTCAGGGGTAGTGCTGGGGTTTCTAGGGCCAGAAATTGGTTGACTCTTGTAAATCTCGTTTGAGGGTGTGGATCAGTCAATTTTTTGGTCTCAGAACAATAGGTTAGCTGCAGATCTATTATTTTTCTCTGTCGGGTCAACTAGTAAGGTGCCCATATTTTTTGTATTCCAAAACTACTTAATAATATAAACCCTCCAGCAGCTAGAAGACTGGTTTTTCCCGCATTGGGTTTTTCGGGGACAGTTGTCCAGAAAATATTGTGTCACTTTGTCTGTGTGCATGTATTTCTATTTTAGATCTAAATCGGTGAAAGTCTTTTATGTTTTTACTTCGATGTTAATCTGAATATTTCAGCATTAAGAACTTGTTTAAGTAGGAGAAGTATAACCAGATCTAATAGTAGAATTTTTGCATAAAGTAACATTCAGAAATTTTCACATGGTATCAGAGCCAGGTTACAGATCTAGTAGGGTCACCAGTAGAAGACTAAAGAATCTTTGCTGCAGAAAGCAGCGGAGAGAGCAGCAGCAGCCGCAGAAATCCAGATCTGAAGGGACGGTGCAACAATAGAGGGAGAAAATCCATGCAGAGGCCAAAGTGAAGCAGTCCTACGCATTCTCCACATAGGCCCACGTACTTATTGCGTAGAGAAAGCGTTGGTACTGTATGCTCACGCCGAGGCTAGCTAGGGTGACACAAATCTGAAGCCGTGTTGATTCATAAGTGCCAGAAAAGTGTTGCAGAACTTCAGAAGTTGTTAGTGTGGTTAAATTTCTGAAGATTCAGAATTAGCCTAAGCACTATGTGACAAAGAGCGGGAGGAGATCAGCTTATCAGAGGGTTTTTAGCCAAAGAAATCTGCATATCGATCAGAGGATCGAAGAGAGTTGTTTCGTTGCTGATTGGCAGATTTCCAAGAGAGGAAATCAGTTGTGAGAGGGAGCATAGGGTGTCTTTTTTGCCAAGGACACTAGATGCGAGCTTCAGTAGAGAAGTGAGGAGAGGAATATTTGTTCCGACAGAGTAGATCTGAGCAGATGGCACCTCATGGACTATGTGATCAGGATAGGTTAGACAGCCTGTCCAACTTTGCAGTCTCGAAGGCCATAATCCTGGTAGTCATGGAGGCATACGGTCTAAGGGACCATGTAGAAAAGGTCCTGGCCACACCGACCGATGCAGATCTCCTGAAGAAGCATGAGGAAGCTGCGGCACATGCCAAACGTTTCATAATGGATGGGGTTAAGGACCATATAGTTCCACATATAGCTGACAAGAAAACAACTAATGAGATGTGGAAAGCCTTAACAACCCTATGTGAGGGGAAGTTCGTCTAGAGGAAAATGCTTCTGGAGAATCAGTTGTGGTCATTCATGATGACCAAGGGAGAAGAAATAGATCCCTTCCTTTTTAGATTATAGATGATCAAAGATCAGTTTTCTACCATGGGAGCAAAGGTGGAAGATGATGTGATGGTGAGTACTACACTCAATGCGGTCACAGAGGACTGGGAAACTTTTGTCCAAAGTATCTTGGACAGAGCGGACCTTCCCAACTGGGACAGTATGTGGGTGATCCTCCATCAAGAAGAACTTCATCGGTGCACCAAGAAACAGTACAGTACGGGATCAAGTAAGGTGAAGAAGGAAGAGGAAGAAGATGCAGCCTTGGCATAAAAAAGGCAGCAAAGGAGGAAGAAGTGTGATCTATCACAGATCAAGTTTTTGCAGTGCAGCGAATTAGGACATTTTGCTAGCAATTGTCCTAATAAGAAGAAGGATAAGGAAGCTTCTACTTCCAAGGTTGTTGTGGCGGACGATGGGTCAGAAGATGATGTAGCCATGAGCGCTCATGAACCACGACAGTGGGGCGACATGGATCTGTAGAGCATCTACAGAGTGAGGGTGGGATCCTTGAGCAGCTCATCTCTTACATCACATCCAAGCTAAGGGAGCCTTAAGATAGTAGTGGGAAAAGTGGAGCAATTGGTGCAGAGAATCACGGATGAAGCAGAGGCAGAGTTGAAAGCTAAAGGAAGCAGCGTAGTGCAGATGCAACAGCACCAGCATAGGGGCTGATATGATTTCAGTAGCATAGAGGAGAGCTGCAGCAGCGTAGAGGCTTCAAGGGGACAACACAGTGTAGCAGTAGCATGGGAGATTTCAGCGCGAGGGCTGATGTGACTTCAGTAATGTAGAGGGAATATGATTATGCAGTGCAGAGTTGTAGATGTGCATCATCCTCCATATGTCAGCATAGATCAACAACCGATGGAGCTTCAGTGATGAGGATGTAGTCGAACTGGATTTTATGTCAAAGATTGGGCAGGAGTTTCAGTTTCTTCTCTCAACAATTGAAGATGCAGTGTAGCAGTTGGTAGCACGATGCAACAGATTGAGAGGGAGTTGTAGTACAGATGTGGCAGTGGCAGTGGCAGCGTCATAGGCATCAGTACAGAATGGCAACAACATCACAGAGATGAAGGGTAGCTAGTCTAACATGAGTGTAGAGACCCACACCAGAGATCATTGCAGAGCTTCGGGATGAAGTAGAATTGTACTAGAGCACATTCCTCACTACGAGGGAGTGTTGAGTTTTTTTAGTGTTGGGGTAGCATCGGATGTGCTCTAGCTCCCAAAATTTGTGGAGGGACTATAGTACATGAGAAAGACCCAGAAAGGGATTTGGGAAATTCCATCTAGTTTGGGGGATAATTAATTAATTAATATTTTTAATTAAGGACCCTAAGTCTAACTTAGGAAAATTAAAATATTAAAGGTAATTAATTTAAACATGGGATGGAAATGACTCAAGTCACACGGATCAAGCTTTATTTTAATATTAGCCATCAATTCAAGATTATATCATGGCCATTGGTTTCCCAACGAGAAAGTATAAAGGAAAGGCTTGGGGTCAGTTGGAGAACACACACACGAAGGCAGAGCACTGAGACTAAGTTGAAATTCTAGGGCAGGGTTTGCTAAGAATTTTCAGAAGTGTTTCAGCTACAACGAGAGGTAGTATTGGCTAAGGGGATGGTCTGATCCCAGTGCCAAGAATAAGTAAGAGGGAGAGAGCAGCAACCAGAGACAACGCAGATAAGCAGAGGCATCAGTAGCAATTACACAGCAACTGCGTAGCATAGAGAGCAGCTTCAACTATGCAGGTGCTACTTAGGCCTAGAAAGGGCAGCGCTGGGCAGCAGGGGACCCTCCAGGGTTATGTAGAGACCCTTATAGGGAATCATAGGGTCTACGTCACCCATTTTGGGGTTACGCAGCCCTCTCCAGGCCATCGCAGAGGCTGACAGGGTTGACGCATGGGCTTCAGGGGCAGCGTTGGGGTTTCTAGGGCCATAAATTGGCCGGTCTTGTAAATCCCGTTTGAGGGTGTGGATCAGTCAATTTTTTGGTCTCAAAACAACAGGTTAGGTGCATATATATTATTTTTCTCTGTCGGGTCAACCAGTAAGATGCCCAGATTTCCTATATTTAGAACCTACTTCATAATATAAACCCTCCAGCAGCTAGAAGACCGGTTTTCCCGCATTGGGTTTTTCCGAGGACAGTTGTCCAAAAAATATTGTGTGTCACTTTGTTTGTGTGCATGCATTTCTATTTTAGATCTAAATTGGTGAAATTCTATTATGTGTTTACTTCGATGTTAATCTGAAAATTTCAGAGTTAATAACTTGTTTAAGTAGGAGAAGTATAACAAGATCTAACAGTACAATTTCTGCATAAATTTCACAAAAACAGATGGACAAGGTTGTAGAGGAGTACAGGGACATCTTCACCTCACCCGTAGGGGTATCTCTACACTGCCAGGTTCAACACTCCATCGATCTGACCCTAGGCGTGTATTTACCCAATGTATCGATCTATCGATGTTCTGTTCTAGAGAACGATGAAATCAAGAGGTAAATTCACGAGCTGCTGCATAAATGGCACATCATGCCAGTTTCATCACCCTATGGGAGACTGATCATGCTAGTGCAAAAGAAGCACGAGACTTGGAGACTTTGTATTTACTATCGAGCACTAAAGAAGATCACTGTATGGAATAGGTATCTCAACCCATGGATTGATGTCCTTCTGGACCAGCTCAAGGGAGCCAAATATTTTAGCAAGATTGACTTGAAGTCCAGTTATCACTAGGTACCAATTGAACCCTCTGATGTGTGGAAGATTGCCTTCAAATCCAAGGAGGGCCTTTTCAAATGGATGGTCATGCCTTTTGGGTTGAAAAATTCCCCCACAACATTCATTAGGCTGACGGACGACATCTTGCAACCCTTCACCAACTCATTCGTGGTGGTGTGTTTGGATGATATCCTGATCTTCAACAAGAGTTGGGAAGAGCACCTCCACCACATTCGACAGGTCCTCCAAACATTGCAGCAACACAAGTTGTGTGCCAATTTAGAGAAATTCACTTTTGGCATGACCCAGGTTCAATTTCTAGGGTACGTCATTGATGAGAAGGGTGTGCATGTGGACCCAATAAAGATGTAGGTCATTCGGTATTTTCCAATGCTGACCACTCTAACAGAGCTTTGTAGCTTTCTGGATCTTGCCAACTTCTGCTGCAGGTTTGTGCTGGGGTTCTCTCATATCACTTGCCCTAACAGAAGGGAGGAGTGAAAGAAAATTTCTTTTGGTATGAATCCTAACAGAAGGCATTCACCTAGTTGAAGCATCACCTCTGCTTTGCACTCATGCTCACATTACGAGACTTGCAACAACCATTTGAGAGTGAGACAAATTCCTCTGACTATGCTATTGGTGCAATTCTTACTCATCGGGGGCATCTAGTGGCATATCACAGTATGAAACTTTTAGACACAGTCCGAAAGTATCCCACCTATTACAAAGAGATGTATTCCAGTATGTATGTCTGTCGACGATGGAAGCACAACATTTTAGGGAATGAAACAATAATCCACACAGACCACCGACCCCTGCAATTCATACAGACACAAGGGAAGTTGCAAAACGATTTCCATCAGAAATGGTCCACATACCCAAAAAAGTTCCATTTGAACATTAAGTACAAGAAGGGAATCACCAAAAATGTTGCATACTACCTCAGTCGATCTCCAATTGTGGCACTAACCATTGTGCTTGGCTCTTCTAGTCATGAGACTTCGGGGTGGTTGCATCTTTACAAGAGTGATCCAAAATTTGGCAACACATACCATACACTCCTGAAAGGCAAGCAAGTTCCAAATTTTCACCTCTAGAATATACTGTTATGCAACCTGGGACACCTCTGTGTTCCTTCAAGAAAGCATGCCAAAATTATTTCGGAAGCGCACTACTGTCAGGTCACTGGACATTTCTAGGTAGAGAAAATGGTGGCAGTTTTGTAGAAGTATTTCTATTGGCCGAACCTTCGATAGGATGTTGGGAAGTACATCAGATCATGCACTACCTGTGCCATTTCCAAACCAACCATCAAGAATCAAGGCATATATGCCCCATTTCCTACTCCTATTTTACCTTGGAAATCCATCTCCATGGATTACATGTCGGGCCTTTATTCTACCAAGCATGGCAACGACTTCATTTTTGTGGTCGTCGAAAAATTCTCTAAGATGGCCATTCTTGTGGCCTACAAGAAGAGTATCACAGTAGAAGCCATTGCTAAGCTCTTCTTTGAATGAGTGTGGGTACACTTTGGGATTCCACAATCCATTATCTCAGATCGATACAATAGGTTCCTAAGTACATTTTGGCCAAGTCTTTGGTCGATGCTGGATACCAAGATCACTAAGTTCATGGCTTTCCACCCCAAAACTGATGGCTAAACAAAGGTCGTCAATAGGATGATTGTACACATTTTGCGTATGTAAAACTTGAAGCGTCCACACACACGGGATGAAATCCTCCCCTATGTCCAATACAGCTACAACCGAGCTCTCCATATCTCAACTAGCCATAGGCCCTTTTAGGTGGGGTTGGGATTTCATCCAATATGTCCCATTGATGTGTCCATACCATTTGCAGCTACTCAGGAAGATTCATCTCATGTCCATTTCGAAGCTGATAGGGTGAATAAATTCATTGAGCTCATTTAACACGTCTGCTAGCAGGTCCATGACATATTTGACAGAGCCAATGCTAGGTACAAGAAGCAACATGATCAACATCGACTGCCACACGAGTTCCAAGTGGACAACAAAGTTTGGCTACATTTGCAGAAGAAGCGTCTCGCAGGACCCCACCGCAAGCTTAGCCCACTTTGATATGGGTCGTAAACCATCACCAGGGTTGTTATAGTGGAAAATTCCTTTGAGCTCAACATTCCACCATTCCTTGGTTTGCACCCAGTGTTCAATGTGGACAGTCTTTAGCCAAAATTTCCACCATTTCTGAACACATCCGACATTGCAGAACAACTCACACCAACAGAGTTAAACCCAGATTGCATGGAACATGCCACAACTGATCGGATCAGGGACATGCAGATCAAGAACACCCACCAACAGAGGATCCAACTATATTAAGTTGTCAAAGCAGGTCAACTCCTTCACCAGGGCAAGTGGTTCACCAGGGACCAAGTTCAACAGAAATTTCCTCACCTCATGGATGCTCTGCACACAATGGGGACCACTACTTCCTAAGGAGGGAGGACTAATCTAGGTGGATATTGGTGGCCACCTACCTATTCCACCTACACCTCTAGTCGGTTTCATCATTTTCCTTGTTTATAGCAGCATTTACTATTTTTAGCATTTTTTCGGGTCCTGAACTTCCAGAGCAGTTTTGACCCCCTAAACGGTGTTTTTTTAAGGTCCCTAGCAAGCCTATAGTCGTAGGTAGGGGCTTGCAACAAATCATATAGTACTCGGAGATATATTTCCAATGAGGTATTGTACGCGTCAAATGGAGATAATATGACCAAGTTACGACCCCAAGTAGTTGGCTACCCAACTAACCCCAACGAGGCCCACAAACTTTTGGTGTTCCATCTCCTTGGGTTAGGGTTTTGGTTGTTTAGGGTTTTCCCTTGTTGTTCAATAATAAAAATGCCCATGAGCCTCATTGTAACACAGTTCATAGGCATGTAGCCATCACATCTCTTCTCATATTTTAGTTCTTTGATATTAATGAAATGATAAGCATGTAGCCACCACATCTCTTCTCAGAGATAAGCTACCATCGCCTGAGATAGTTTATTTCAATTATGTATGTAAACATATTTCAGTTCTTTGATATTAATGAAATGAAGTTTTGCTTCTGTTGCATCTCTGTGTTTATAGAAGGTCCCATATATATTCTCATGATCAAATCGAGTTCATGCCATAGGTTCCACAACTCGCCACATCTCTTCTCAGAGATAAGCTACCATCGCCTGAGATAGTTTATTTCCATTATGTATGTAAGCATATTTTAGTTCTTTGATATTAATGAAATGAAGTTTTCTTTCTGTTGTATCTCTGTATTTATAGAAAGTCCCATATATATTCTTATGATCAAATCAAGCTCATGTCATAGGTTCCACAAAAAAGTCCCATATATATTCTCATGATCAAATCAAGCTCATGCCATAGGTTCCACAACTCGCAAAAGGGACCCAATATCTTTGAAAGACAATTGCATGGGCACCCAAGTCAAAGACTCACACCTACGGACCTCATTGTTGTCAATTTGAAATTGTATCAACCTCACATATCAACTATAAATTGCACCCCCACATGATAAATGTGGGATAAATACCCTTTCTACTTTAACAATATATATATGTGCCCGCAGCCATACTTATGCATTTATACATATTGTAAACGCTCGTTTTCAAAGTCTGCCATTACTAAACGTCCCATATCATCGAATGAAGTTGCTCGCAAAAAACCATTATTCACAATTGATGCTCTTCCGACCCCACAAACGTGAAATATTTTATGTCCATTATATATATATATAATGTGGTTAGCGTAAGCTAACAACCAAAGGAGGTCGACACCATAGGTCCCATGACCTACCACAACAAATACTCGATATCATCAAACAATAGCAACGATGATAGTAGTAAATATACAATCTACTGCATAGATCCAATGTGCATGTGAGATATAGAGTGATTCATTTCAAAATTATATATATATTGAAGGTACATGTCTAAGGATTCACATACCATGCAAGTACAGGGGTCAAGGTCACACGAAATTTTATTGCATTAAGTCATCTTCAAATGAAACGACTGAAAGTTGTATTACATATATACAGATTGTGCGCACCAAATGTGGGACATATATGTCTCGAACTTATATATGTGTGTGTAATATCTATTCGATGGATTTTCCTTTGTCCATTAAGTCACGATGGAAATATCGTCACTAGGCATCGACTCTTGGATGTTATCATATGACGGGAGTTTGTGGTAGTATCGTCGAATATTTTCCATGGAATCTGTGAGGAAGTCAGGGCTCGTGGTCACCCAAGCCAGCTCATTATTTCCAAAACAAATAGAGAGTGGCTATATTATATGTGTGTAGAAGTGTAAAGCCATCAAACCCATGCACATCTGATGTGCCAAAATAAGATCATGATTTGAACACATAAAATGTAAATCAAGCTTTTACAATTGTTGAACAATCAAATGCATTACGTGTGAAGTTGAAAAAAATAATAATAATACAAATCTAGAATATGTATTAAAGAAGAATATTAAACTTATGAACCAGAACAATTATCAAAATTAAAATATTAAGAAGAGTTGCAAGACAATTCAACGAAGTCAACCACCATGCCTTCATCCGACGGTCAGTTCAACAATGATCGAGACCACTCAACTGCATTACGAGACATATTCTTGACTCAAACAAAGTATTCCCTCTTTGCACACCGAGATGTTGCCCATGTGTGAGTGAGGGCCACTAGTAAGGATTTCTTTATTTTATTCCTAGTTTTCCTCCTCGTGTGGCTAACTTCTATTTGTGCGATGTCATTGCTAGGTCTACAATGAAGCCTCCTTTCGCTAAATTCTATTTGTGTGATGTCATTGCCATTGCCAGGTCTACAAGGATGTCTCTTTCAAGTGCCTCTTGGAAAGTGACTGCATATTTCACTTGTTTATAGTCAGGTAAAGGTAAGAACCGTTATTGCATTAGTTTCAATGTTTTACCATTTAAATTGGTATTGATTTTGTGACTCTTATGCATGACAAATCTTCTTACTCACTTTCCAGTGGTTTAAATTGATTATGTAATGTTTTACATTTATCTCATATTCCATTTATCCCATATTCCACCTTATAAAAGTGTTCTTGGTTGAGAATGCAATAAAATTATGTATTTCCTTAGTTGATCAAACCTCTCTTTAATGGTCTAATGGTCTTTAGAATATGGATTCAGGTTTTCTCATGGATTTTCAAACTTTAGCGTATAAATGTTTTAATTTTTTTCTATAACCATAAAGTTATGTAAATTTATGTGCTTCCCTTTTTTTAATGTAAATTTTTATATTTCATTGTGTTTTATTGTTTTTTATATTTCATTGTTTTAGTTGTTGTGAAAGTAAATCTTATTCATTAATAATTTAATTACATATTTTACATGACAAATTAAGGTCTTATTCTCATAAGTTAACTACATAGACAACAACTTAATTATATGATTAAATCATCTATTAGACACGTTGTACTTGTGTTCTATTGAAAATTCACTTATCAAGTAACTTGGAGGTCTTTGTTTCAAACCCTATTAAGGCTAGTTTACTTTTACATTGTTTAATTTTTTTTCATCTAAATATTATTCATTAATAATTCAATTACATGGATTAAGGTTTCCATTTTTTATAATATAAATGCATAAATAACAATTGAAGGAAAATGATTAACACATGAATACACTTTTACTTACTTAATCATTTAGTCATGTATTCAATGTTTAACATAATTGAGCAGAGTTATAATCTATTAAATTGTTTTTTAGGGGCTTGTATTCAATTCCTTCTCTTTATTTTATAACTTAGACGTAGCTCAACGTGAAACCCTTTAAAATGGTGATCGGAGGATGAGATAGGTTTTTCAGGACTGGCATCCAAGCTCGTGTGACGACGACCTCTCATGGCGGCACAACAGACGGGAAACGGGTCTGCAAACACCCTCCCTTTGCATCTAGGGTGGTAGGGATCAAAGACAGGCTTTGGGGCATTTGAGACCTCGTTGCAGCTACCCCTCGATATCCCACCGCCTGCCTCAACCTTGCATTATGGACTGCTCTGACGACGCCTTACCCTCGTCTATCTACTTTGCGAAGGTATCGCTCCAGATCTCAGGTACCGTTGCGCGAGGGGTGGGGCGTATATTCGAAAATTAGCTTCGAAGCTCTGAAAACCAGAGCACATTTGATGTCGACGGCCACAAGGTGGGGCAGGGGCCAATTTTTTCCTCGTTTCTCTATGCTCATATAGGGGCATCTTGGAGGCAGAGCACCCAACACACAGTGCTATTCATCTGATAGCACTGCCCTATCTCACATCTATGTTCTCCTTCAAGCTACGGAACCAAACTCCCATTGGCCCCTACTTATGCGGACAGAAGAGACCCCAATAGGAGTCGAAACAAGTGTCACAAACAAGGAGAAATGGGTAAGTTTGAATCGCTTTCAGATTTTCATAAAACCCCCTGTGGGGAATAGTTTTTAATTTGGGCACATGATTTTGACGAGGTTACAAACCTTAAGCATAACATTAGGTTATCCTCGGGGTACCCTTGCCATGTGCAGTCCTTAATCTATAGTGGGAGATCCTTACAAGACTCCAACACTATCCAAGATTACTCCATTTGCCCAGGATCTACCATTTATCTCAATTTGCAACTGAGAGGTGGATCAGCTGAGTAGAACAGATCCCATGGTCTCAAGGGAACCATCACTTCAAAAAATGACTTCCCAAAAGGTCCCTCAAACAGGAACATATTACAGGGGAAAAACAAAACAAAAACTTGAACAGGTCCAGCTGAGAGTGCCCCAAAACCATATATAGTGGAGCAACTAAATTGTGTGCCAGATCTGCAAATAGATATTCCAGATATTGATGAACATCGATCCAAATTCGAATCCCAAGCACTAATTTGCAGATTTAATTGCTTCTATCCCAAACCAATGGAGCTCTTTCATTGGATTTTCACCAACTAGACCTTGGACTGTGAGATTCATCTCTGTTCAAAGGGGTTTTTCATTGTCAAGTTTCCATCCTTGGAATCCAGAGACATCATTCTTAGGGTTGGACCGTGGTTCTGGGGATCAACCGGGCTATTCATCACACCATGGTTTCCAAATTTTGATGTAAACACTATGGAGGTCACCAGAATGTCGGTACGGGTCCAGCTATACAACCTCCCACTTCATTTCTGGAAAGAATGTGTTCTAACAGGCATCGGTAACATCATTGGGAGATACATAAAAACTGACACTCAACTCTTGGAGGAGAGGATCTACACCTTCGCATGAATCTCTGTGGAAGTGGATCTCAGCAAAGGGATACTAGAGAGAATTCAACTGATACACAAACAACAAAAATGGACTCAACATATTGACTATGGAAACACTACATTGAGATGCAGAATATGCAAGAACACTGGTCATCTTCAAAACACATGCCCAGAAGCAAAAAGAGATAACAGAAAAAAGAAAAAGACAGGGAAAGCAACCAAAGGATGGAAATTTCCTTTAGAAGAACCAGAACAAAAGACTAAAGAAGAAGAGGATGCCCCCATCCCAAAAGAGTAAGAGATAGAATTAGAAGGGGATTTTCCCACCCAAAGCGAGAGTAAACAACATACAACCGATTCAAGGATACAAGAATATGAAACACAAGAACCTTTTGAACCCAAAACGATGGTACAGGAAACACACCCTATGATGGAATCGATGACACCTGAAGCTCGATCTGTTGAAAACTCGGGTGCAAACAAGAGAGTGCATATGTCTGAAAGTTCAGATTCGGACAAAGAGAACACTGCAAGGAACAATGATCTGGCCTTGGTTTCTTCCTCCCTGTACTCAGGGAATTGGCACATTGTCCAAAAGAGAAAAGGCAAGTGCGAAAAACCCAACCCTGCTGGAAATATGTAATTTTTTTGGGTAGCTTTGCTACGATGTGTGCCTAAGCACACGGGCCCTTTGGGCATCTTGAATGCTTAATTGCATCTACAAAATGTAACTCTCCATTAAAATTTAATAGAAAGTTGTAGATTTTTTTATTTTATTTTATTTTATTTTATTTTTATTTTATTTTTATTTTTTTATTTTTTTATTTTTTTTTTTATTTTTTTTTTTTTTATTTTTTATTTTTTTTTTTTTTTTTTTCGTGGAAAGCCTTGGTTTCTTCCTCCCTGTACTCAGGGAATTGGCACATTGTCCAAAAGAGAAAAGGCAAGTGCGAAAAACCCAACCCTGCTGGAAATATGTAATTTTTTTGGGTAGCTTTGCTACGATGTGTGCCTGAGCACACGGGCCCTTTGGGCATCTTGAATGCTTAATTGCATCTACAAAATGTAACTCTCCATTAAAATTTAATAGAAAGTTGTAGATTTTTTTTTTATTTTTTATTTTTTATTTTTTTTTTTTTTGTGGAAAGCCTTGGTTTCTTCCTCCCTGTACTCAGGGAATTGGCACATTGTCCAAAAGAGAAAAGGCAAGTGCGAAAAACCCAACCCTGCTGGAAATATGTAATTTTTTTGGGTAGCTTTGCTACGATGTGTGCCTGAGCACACGGGCCCTTTGGGCATCTTGAATGCTTAATTGCATCTACAAAATGTAACTCTCCATTAAAATTTAATAGAAAGTTGTAGATTTTTTTTTTTTTTTTTTTTTTTTCGTGGAAAAAAAACTTAGACGTAGCTCAGGCCCTACAGTTAATCTAAGGTCCAAACCTTAAAGAATTGATTGGTTCATTACTTTTGTTTATAATTGTGTGTTTAAGGTTAGGATAACTATGTTTTGTTTTCTTTTTCTTTACTCACGAGTGGATAGAGTTATGTTATTATTAAAGTGGACTCAACTCTAACTCGAACAGATTAAAACTATGGGATAACATTCCCTTTACTTCTTCGATAAGCCTGAGTTGTTGATGTGGGTGTAGTGTTGAGTGACAATTACATTCCAAAACGTCAACATATTTCTGGAAACCATAATAGGGAGTGATTAGGTTTTCCCTCCCTGTTTTTCCTATTGAGAAGCATGCACAACTCTTTACAAATCTTGGTTGAATGCGTGCCTTGGCATATTTTCCCCATCTTTGTCGGTTTTTCTATAGATTCCTTCCAATATCATGTTTACAAGTTTCTTGATTTTTGTCGAACAACAGGAGTTTATGACCTTTATACTGCCTCTCATTTGTTTAGTCTTACCCTCTTTGGAGAGGCAGAACATTAGAACCCTAGTCTTGTTTGCCCTACTCTTTTCGATAAATTCATTAGTGATTTTCCTTTATTTACACATTTTGAATACTATTATAGTTTCCATTAAAGTGCTCACAACCTGATCCAGGTGTATATTGGTGGCCACCCACCTATTCCATTTGGACCCCCACCATCAGTTCTTTCAGTTTTTCAGTTTCAGCACAACTTACTATTTTTAGCAGTTTTTCGGGTCCTGAACATTCGGAGCCATTTTGAGGCCCTAAACGACGTTTTTTGGGAAAATTGGGAGCAACATGGGAGTTCATTTGATGTTTCTCATGTCAAAAGTTGTAGTCCTCAGATAGATATTTCTAACGAGGTATTGAGCGCGTCAAACGGAGATCATATGCCAAAGTTACATCCCTGGGAAGTTGATGTATCAATTTACCCAAACGGGCCCCATAGTTTTGGCGCCTCATCTCCTAGGGTTAGTTTTTTCGATGTTTAGGGTTTTCCATTATTTCTAAACAATAAATAGGCCTTAGATCCTTGTTGTAACACATTTCAGAGGCCTGTAGCCGCCACTGTCTCTTCTCGAAGATAAGATGCCAGCGCCCTAGATAGTTTATTTCCATTATGTCTGTAAGCATATTTCAGTCATTTGATTTTAATGAAATGAAGTTTTATTTATGCTGCATATCTATGTTGATGTCTATTTCTATATTTTATTGCGTTCCTGCATAAATCCAGATCACGAACCTGCAACTTGCATAATACTCTCTGAAGCCAAGAGGAAGTACAGGTTATAAAAGGAAAACCAATTCACTTTCAATGGATGGGAGTATACAGATTTCAAACTAGTGAATCTTGATTCATGTGAGGAGATGTTTCCTGCTCCCTGCTTGACTGAATCTACATCCCTATGTCATGCCTATCCATTTGATGACCTTCACTTTCAAGAAGATCATGTAATTCATGTAAGAAATGATAACCTTGATCCTAAACCTTGCATATGTGATGATAATTATGATCTTGAAGCTGGTTTCAACCCTCTTCATCCTAATTATAATGTTATTTTTTACGATTTTAATGAAGATGGCTCTAACGTTAGTCACCAAGAATACTTTCATGATATGGATGAAGATACATTCCTTAATGAAACTCCCATATATGATGATGACCTTGGTCCTACGGTTAGTTTTGACCCTCCTTACCCTAGTTGCAATGTTATATATGATGACTATGATGAAGATGAGTCAAATTTTGATCCTCGGGAGTGTTTTTATGATATGAAAGATAATAAGTTTTTTAACGAAACCATCCCTAATGAATTCCTTTCTTATGAAGAGTTGACTCTCGATGAAAATATCCCTTGTCGTGACATGGAGGATGGTGAAATGTTGGATTTAATGATCTTTAAGGAGAACTACACTTTTAAATCTTGAAAATACTTCATACTCTCATGATATATATGATGAAATATTTTTTGATGAAATTGGGAAGGAAAATTTTGTTCTTGACCCTAGAAACACTTATTTAGCTCCATCAGCTGAAACATGTCATGCATTCATGCTCCCTTCCATTTGTGAGGAAAAGTATAACCAAGACTGCATTGATGCTTCCCTTGACATGAGCCTCAAGCTCGTTGCACATGAGTCTTACTATTCCTCTATTATGGTTTGTGCATGTAAACATATGATTGTTGGTCGACACATCATGTATTGCGTCTAATAGTACTTATGGCTTCTTGTTAATCCACTCTCATTCTCACACACACACTAGTTGGTTGGCATGGCGATCATTCCAACTTGATTCCCATCCAACAAACACTAAATCTTGGACATAAGATTCAAGATGCATTCTTATATGCTCAATTTCACCCTATCTGATTATTAATAGATCTTGAATCTTAAACATGTACATAAATAAATCGGATTAAAAAATATAAAATATAAATATAAATATAAAATATAAAATATAAAATATAAAATAAAATAAAATAAAAATAAATAAATAAATATATAAATTTAAAATATATATATATATATAATTAAATTAAATAAATAATTAATTAAATAATTAAAAATTAAAAAATAATAATAATTGATGCTTCCTTCTTACTTGTTTCGTTTGTCTTCAACATTACTTCATGTTCTGCTTCACTTTTATGTTATTATGATCACATTTCATTCACATCTTTGAGCTTGTTTTTGTTTAGTTTTGTTTGTGTCACTTTTGTTTGTTTTCGTTTCACTCTTTGCCTAATGCCAATAATCATTGATCAACATTCCCCTTCCCCTCATATTCATTCCATATTGTTATTATAAAGAAAGGTGACCTTCAGTTCGGTTTGAATCAGTTGATCGTGAAAAGCAAGATATATTTGTACATAGTTTATCACTAATGTACAGGTTTTCTTGATTAAAACAACGAACACAACAAATCTTTAGATACCACCCTGCGCTCATCCTTACAAAGCCTGCATGAATTGACCTTGATTCGCTCATGTGAAGGCTGTCACTCGAGCGAAACGATAGTCATGACAGTGAAGTTATTTTCCTCCCCCTGTTTCCTTTTGAGTGAATTGGTTTCCCATGTGCATCCCCCTGAAGATTCGTGTTCTATCGCACTCATGACTTCATGGTCTCACCCCTAATTTTTCATAACTTGCCCTACTTCGTTTACCCCTTTTCCCTCTTATATTTCCCCTTTCTCAGTTCCATCATATCTCCAAAGTTCTTTCTCAGTAATGGTTCGCACAATGCGAACCTCCTTGTGGGGTTGTCAATGTCAGTGCACGTTGTCGATCTTAAGAGTTCCGCAAGCCATTGTGGGTGTTGGTATTCCCATCTCTAACTCTATCTTCATAGATCAAAATGATGCATGATGAGCCTTCATGAAAATTGAAAGAAAGAAAGGCCTACCCTCTTTAACTCATAGCATTTTTTCCTATTTCATCTTTTAAGACCTATTGGTGTAATGGTGACATGGGCTATCTTGTTAATTTCATATGAGTCTAAATGTGGAAAAAAAAAAAAGCCTAATCTATACGTTGAGTATTTATGCATCGATTCCTTTCCATATAAAGAATTCTATGATTCATTATTTGCTCTCATAAAAGTGTTGGAAAAGGAACTCTTTATGCTTCGTGGCCTATTATAAATCCTATTTTTACATATAGGTGGTCCAAGAATTTGGATAAATGTGCTTCAATTTTTTTGATCGAAAGATATTTTTTTTTAAATTATCAAGCATTTCTCCCCTTGGCCTCCTTTAACGTTATGAAGGTCCCATATATATGCTCGTGACTAAATCAAGCTTGTGCCACAGGTTCCACAACTCGCCACCTCCAAAGGGACCCATTATATTCGAAATAAAATTGCATGGGTGCCCAAGTCAAAGCCTCACACCTGCAGACCTTAATGTTGTCAATTTGGAATTGTATCAACCTCACATATCAACTATACATTGTAACCCCACACGATAAATGCGGGATAAATACCCTTTATGCTTTAACAAAATATATTCACCTACAACCATACTTAAGGGTTTATACATATTGCAAATGTCAGTTTTCAAAGTATGCCATTACTAAACCCCCCATATCACTGAATGAAGTTACACAGAATGAACAGTTACACACAATTGATGCTCTTTTGGCCCCACAAATGTGGGATACACACACACACACATATAATTATCATGTGGTCAACGTAAGTTCACAACCAAGGGAGGTCGACACCATAAGTCCCACGGCCTACCACGACAAAGACTCCATATCATCAAACAATAGCGGAAATGACAGTGATTAATATACAATCTATTGCACACATCCAATATGCATGTGAGATATACAATACTTCATTTCAAAATTATATATGTGTGTGTGTGTGTGTGTGTGTGTCGAAGGAAAGCATGATTGAGGATTCACATACCACGAAAGCACTCAGGTCAAGGTTACACGACCTCATTGCTATTATGTCATCTTTAGATGAAAGGGGCGAATGTTGTATTATATATACAATGTATGCAGATTATGCACACCAAATGTGGAACATATATGTCTCGAACTTGTGTGTATGTGTGTGTTTAATATGTATTCAATGGACCTGCCTTTTTCAACCAAGTGATTATGAAAATACCATCACTGGGAATT
This sequence comes from Pinus albicaulis, assembly GCA_034641835.2. Taxonomy (NCBI): domain Eukaryota; kingdom Viridiplantae; phylum Streptophyta; class Pinopsida; order Pinales; family Pinaceae; genus Pinus; species Pinus albicaulis. The sequence continues at coordinate 1,563,334,921 of CM076584.1, forward strand.
AACTCGTGGAGTGTTATGGTAGGACGAGAATTTGTAATAATATCATTGAATATTTTCCATGTAATCCGCGAGGAAGTCAATTCCCACGGTCACCCAAGCAACCTCATTATTGTCAAACAAATAGAGGGTGGCGATATTATATGTATGTACAAGTGTAAAGACATCAAACTCATGCACGTCATAATACCCAAAGTAAGAGCATGATTTCATCACAGGAAACGTTTCTTCCTCGAAGTCTTAGTGCAGAAGCGATGTGTAAAGAACAATATATGCATGTTGTTATAAAAGTTGGTAGATTCAGAGGAGTTCACATCCATAGACCACAGATAAAAAACTTGCAAGTTAATGATAATCAACTAATAAATGTCGATAATTTCTACAACGATTATGACCATCGTAGAGGATTGTATTATGATTACAATGGTTATTAATGGCAGCACGATCAAAAGATACCATGTTTGTCTTAAAATATCTCCCATGGAAAAATTTGGACTCACAATGGATATCTGTATTGTTGAAATAGTAATGTGCATTACGTTGTAATGAAACTCTAGAAAGTCAAGTTCCTAAAACCAATCGAATCTGACATATCTTGTGTTGTTTCAAGATGTCAATATTTCATTATCAAGAATGTTCTCTAGTCACTTTAGAAAGTGAAGATGGTAACAAAAGGACCAATTAAGTTGCGGGAGTTTTTTATGTTGTAATGAAATCCATCGAAATCAGCGAAAGTGAAAATAGAGAAGAGTGAAATTTCTACTCAAATTTACATCCGCGTAGAGTCCACCATCAGAGTGCATGCAATGAAAAAAAAATGGTAATATTATTTTTTAATAATGAAATTGTGATTTGTGTAATGTCATGTGGATAAAGTTGTAATGCAACACCTCGCCTCACATCTACCCAAGTAACCAGCCAACCGGGGTAAACATGATATGAGGGGCAGTTATGAGAAAAATCAACCTCCTAGGTGACCTTAAGGAAATGGAGTCGACAAAAAACCCTTACTGACTTCCCTCCTATGTCAGAGGACCCTGTAGTAGTAACCCAACCCCTCCAGGTGTCCATCCATTAAGCCCACCTGGATTTTCCCTAATTTCTACCCTCATTCGCTCCATTTCCAAGGCCTTGGTGTGACTAGGACCTCCCAGTCACATGCATAAGTCTGCATCAGTGCGACTATGGACTAAATTACTTAGTGTTGTGCCATTGACTGCAGATTTTAAGGCTATATTCCAAGGTTGGGGCTAGACCTCTGCCCATAAATCCTTGTAACTTTCAGAAATCATAAATTGCACATGGAAAATGCTTGTAAACCAAAAACTGACTCTAGGATTAGGCCTGATCATTCCCAACCGTGACTGACATTCTGTCAAACACTTGGCAACAATGAAATCTACAAGTCATGAATACAAGGTTGAACATACGGGACTAAAAATTCAAATGAAAATTATCAAGAAGGATCAACACCCTCTCTCGTTAATTTTCTTAACATTAATTAGGTCTTGCATCCATTTTTCTTTCAGTTACAAGTAAAAACATGAAATGAACCATGACTAGAACCAGTCACATAACCATGCTTATAACCACCATATAACCATAGAAATAACCATAAGATATCATCCATTAAAGCCACATAAATACAAGTACAAAATCGAGAGAACTTAGCTTTCATTAAACATATGTAAGAGCCAACTAGGTTCAGGACTTCCACGTACCACCCGACCAAAGACATGGCTGAACAGAATATTTCTTTCATCCAGTCACCCCTATGCCATATTCCAAGCATTAATGTGGGATATCATGTATAAACCAATCCAAAAACAACCAAGGGAATCGATAGGTTAAACCACCTCCACCCTCACCATACCATGATATCTCCTAAACCGGCAACGAGATCACAAAATTGAACTAAGCTTGGAATGCCTCTAAATCTCATCACCATCCTTGAGGAATTTTGTGTCTCCTTATCTCTAGGCTTTACCACAATCCACACCAGATCACTAAACCCTCACCGAGACACCACCCTTAGGCTTTACTGTGTATCCAACCAAAACCGGTCAAGGGATTCATAGGCCTTTGGGAATGAACCTGAGACTACCTCTGCCCCTGATTCTGAAACCATCTGGAAATTCCAAAGCTCGAAACCGAGACCAATCCCATCACACCATGGATATCTTGAAAAAGGCAACGCAAGGCTGAAAACCACTGTCAAAACTTGGCAAAACCATGCCACCGACAACAAAAGAACCAAATACCAACATGCACATACCTTTCATGTCAAAAATAACTAGGAAATCATACATGCAATATGTTACCTGCAAATATTCTTGTTGAAGTTTCTTGATCCTGCTCTTCTTTGCTTGATATTTTATTTCCCTTCCTTTCCTTATCCTTCCTTTGCTTTCTTTTCCCTTTCTTGATCCAATGTTGAAATTCTCCAAGAAAACTCTAAGTGTCCAAAAAAGTGAGAGAGATAGAATAGAGAGAGAGCTCCAAAACTGAACTAAAAAAATCTACCAAATGATCCTCATAAGCCTTTTTATCAATGAGGCCTCTATTTTCTTCATTTTCCATTACTTCCTTCAATTTTCTCCTCACATGCAAAATGTTACCTTTCACCTTACTTTTCTCTTAATTTCCTTTATTTTCATAAACAAATGTGTAAAAATACTTTTTTTCCTTTTTAATGCCTTAGCCATTGCCTTTGTCAATTTTCCTTTAGCCATAAGCACATCCAGTGATGCCCACTAGGATATCTTGCCCAACATTCAACTTGGAATAAGTGTCCCTTAGTCGTGGTCTTATTTTTTCCTTTATTAACTTTTATTATATGAACTTTTAACGCGAGTTTATTACAGAACCCTCCACCTTGAGGAACATCGTCCTCGGTGTTAAACCACACTATACCTTATCAAAACTGCTAAAAAGAAAATGTACTACCCATGGAGATTTATAACTTAGCTCGATGAAATATTTACAATGAATAACCTGCTCAAAAGAAAAAACCATCATGACAACATGACAATATAACAACCATACCGCTTATTGGAGCTTTCTAACTTAGCTCATGGAAATATTTAAAATGAATAACTTTCTCAAAATTAAAAAAAAAAAAAAAACCATAATGACAACATGACAATACAACAACCAACCCGCTTATTGGAGATTTATAACTTAGCTCATGGCGGTATTTACAATAGCAACCATACATAAATATGTACAAATACCAAAACTGTTTTGCCTCAACCAGCAAATAATGGAGGATACATATCTCGCATCTCATCAACCATCTCCCATGTAGCTTCTTCAGTCCCAAAGTGCCTCCACTACACTTTAACATGCTCTATGGCGTTGTTACTAATCATAAGTTGTTTTCGCTACAATATGCATTGAGGTTTTGGGTGGAATTATCCTTCTTGCTCCACCTGCAATACAGACCAATCAATAACATGATCAACATCCTTAATATACCTTTTTAAGTAATGAAACATGAAAAACATCATGGAATTTAATTTTTGAAGGCAGTGTAAGTCGATAGGCCACTGGTCCAATCCTCTCAAGGATCTCAAAAGGCTGGCAATATCATGGTGCCAACTTGGCACATGATCCAATCCTCAAGGAGATCTTCTTGGGCTTGATGAACAAATACAAATGTTCCTTAACCTGAAACTCCTTAAATGCCCTATGCTGATCTATATAACTCTTCTTCTTGTCCTCTGCTTCCTTTAGATTCCTCTTTATATCCTACATTTTTTGTTCCATATCTACTAACATCTTCGGTCCAATAAGTACCATGTTCACTAGATCACTCCAGCTGATGGGAGTATTTCAACTCTTACCATACAGTGCATTGAACGGACTCATCCTCAGTGACTCCTGATAACCATTTTTGTATGAAAACTCAACCAATGGAAGGCACTCCTCCCATTTCCTCTGTTGATGCATCACATACAGCCTCAGCATGTCCTCCAATATCATGTTGACCCTCTCTGTCTATCCATATGTCTGTGGATGATAAATTGCACTGAACGTCAACTATGTCCCATAACCTGCAAAAATCCCCTTCAAAAACATCGAATTGAACTTAGCATCCTTGTTCGACACAATCTTCTTCGAAAAACCATGTAATCTCACAATATCCTTGATGAAGACCTGTGCCACCTCACTAGCTGAATATGTAGTCTTCACTGGAATGAAGTGAACCACCTTGCTCAATTTTTTGACCATAACCATGATAGAATCATGTTGCCTCGCTGTCCTCAGAAGACCTGTAGTAAAATCCATGGAAATTACCTCCTATTTCCATTCCGGAATTAGAATAGGTTGTAGCAGACCACTTGGATGCTTACATTTTTCCTTCACCTGCTGACAATCCAAACATCTAGCCATGAACTCTACCACTTCCTTCCTTAGATTCGGAAAATAGTAGAACTTATTTACTATTGTCAATGTCTTCTGGTAACCTAGGTGACCCGAGTATGTCTTGACATGAAACTCCCTCGAGATAAAATTCTTGAGATCACTATCATCTGGCACATAGATCATGTCCCAAAATATTGCCAAACCATCTTCCATGAGATGATAATCTACATCCCGATCACATGTACCTATACCTGCACCTGTACCTATACCTACACCTATACGTGTATCTGTACTCTGTTGTAACCTATGACTGAGCTCCACATACATGTTATCATGTTGTCCTTCCTGTAAGATCCGATCATGTAAGTCTATCCCATAAAAACTCATAGTTGCTATATGGTTCACCTGTACTTTCATGTTGAGAGCATATGCAACTCTTGTCTCCTTTCCCTTCATGTATCTGATCCCGAAGTCAAACTCACTAAGGTGGCCAACCATCTAGATTGTCTGGCATTCAGATTTGGTTGGTCAAATAAATATCTCAGCCCACTGTGATCACTCAGCAATACAAAACTCCTGCCAAGAAGATAGTGCCTCCACATCTTCGACGTGTGAATAATGGCTGCCAACTCAAGGTCATGAGTCACGTAGTTTTGTTCATGATCATTTAATTTCCTGGATTCATAGCATACCACATGTCCCTCCTGCATAAGGAATCCCACAAGTCCTCTTTTGCAAGCATCTATACACACCACTAATTCTTTATACGAATTTGCAATCTTAAGAACTGGAGCATTGGTCAACAACTGCTTCAGCTGCTCAAAACAAGTTGCACATTCTTCTGTCCATTCAAACTTCTTACCTTTCCTCTACAAATATGTAATAGGATATGAAATGAGCGAGAAGTTCCTAATGAAACTCTTGTAATACCTGATAATCCCATAAATGATCTCACTTCCTCCACATTCTTGGGAGCTTCCGACTCCATGATGGCTCTTATCTTTTCTAGATCTACTACTATGTCTTCCTTGGAAACAACATGTCCCAAATAGTGTGCCTCTGTCTCGAAGAAATTGCATTTGCTAAGCTTAACATACAACTGATGCTCTCTTAGCAATCTCAACCCTGCTGCTAAATGTTCGCCATGCTCTTCTTCATTTTTAGAATATACCAATATATCATCAATGAACACAATAACAAATTTGTCTAGATAAGGATGCAACACACTATTCATCAAACACATAAATGTAGTTGAGGAATTAGTCAAACCAAATGGAACTACAAAAAACTCATAATGCCCATACCTAGTCTTGAATATGGTCTTGTAGATGTTCTCTTCTTTGATGTGTACCTGATGATATCCCGAACTCAAGTCGATATTAGAGAACACTATTTCCCCCTTCGACTGATCAAACAAGTCATCAATTTGTGGCAATGGATACATATTCTTGATCGTCACTTTGTTCAACTTCCTATCATCAATGCACAACCTGAGAGTACCATCCTTCTTCTTCACAAACAACATTGGTGCGCCCCAAGGTGATACACTTGACCTAATGCATCCCTTTTCAAGCATTTCCTTCAGCTGCAACTTCAAATATACTAACTCTAGTGTGCTCATCCTGTAAGGTTCCTTTGATGTTGGTGTTGCCCCTGGTACCAAATCAACATAAAATTCCACTTCCCGGTGAGGAGGTAGCTTTGGAATATCTGTTGGAAACACATCCTGAAATTGCTGCAATACAGGATACCTTTGGAATATTTGTGCATCCTCAACATTCTTACCCTTATCACTAGAAACATGCACTGCAAACATTACACAACCTTTACGGCAATTGTGCTTAGCCTGCATTTTTGTGACCATCCTTACTGATGTAGGATTTGTATTTCCCTGCAAAATCATCTTTTCTCCATTATCATTCAAGCACTCAATGGCCTTGTCATAAAAATATACTTTATTTATGCGAAGGTACAACCAAACCATACCCAAAAGCATGTTATACAATCCCAATGGTAATGCATTCAAATGTGTTGTTGTAGGCATACCATTTAACTCAAATGCACAAGCTCTTACCCAATGGTGAGTTGTCTTCTTTGCACCTGTAGCCAACTGCACTAACCAAGATTTTGCATGCACTTCTTTTCTCAAGCCACACTTATCCACCAGGTCAGGAATAACATAACTTTAATTAGTTCTAGGATTAATCAAAATATAAATAACTTGATCACAAATCTTACTGTCCATCTCAATGATATTTGCTTGGTGATATGCCTGCCTGTTATCCACAACCACATAAATATGAGGAATGATATGAACAACATCCCCAATTGTCTGTTCCTCTTGTGAATTATATATTTGGGGTCTACCACCCTGATACTGTGAACAATCCTTCTTGCGATTATCCTTCCCACATATCCAACACTGTAACGATGCTCTACCATCACCTCTAGTTTGTTGTTCTCCCGACTGCAATCCATGTCCCTTCTCAATTGTATTGAAATTCTTGTAAGGAACCACATTTTCTTTCTCACTCGCATCTTGAGGTCTTCCCCGCTTTGGTGGCCATCTTCCTTTAACTTTCTCATTTCCTTTCAAATCATGCTTAGGCTCAACTTTGTGATTTGATTTCTCATAACAATGTGTCAGCTTTCAAATGGACTCTTCTAGCGATCTAGGCTCATCAAAATAAATTTGGTCTCTGTATGCTACTGGCATCCCACTGATGAATCTTTGAACCTTGGCATTCTCCTCCTTGAGGTAAGGAACATATCTCAATAACTCCAAGAACTTGCTAGTATACTCATCATATGTCATGGAACCCATCTACAACTCATAAAACTCCTTATCTCTAGATCATAGTACCTCTCTGATATATACTTATTCTGGAATAGCCTCTCTAACTCACTCCAAGTCAATTCTTCCTCATAAATACCCCTAACGTTCTTCACATGTTCCCACCAAATATCTCCTTTACCTTTTAGGTTGAATGTAGTTATTATGGCCTTCATGTTTTCTGAGTAATCATGCAACCTGAAAAACGTCCTCATGCCAAGAAACCATGCTTCTGTATCCTTTGATTTCTTCATCTATCCATCAAATGTGGGTGGTTTTTCTTTCTTAAACTCATCCATAAAATATCCCCTATCACTCCTCCTGTAAGGATGATAATGATGCTGATCATAATACCTGTCAGGACTAGAACTAGAATAGTACCTGTGTTTGTCACCTCTCCTGTCTGGAGTATCCAAAACCTACCATATTTAATCGTGTCATCTCTATCTGACCTGTAACCACCATGATACCTGCTACCATGTGCCCCATTAGTCTCATCCTCTTGTCAATATTTGATCCGAAGTGGTCCTTGTCACCGCAACTCTGACAAAATTTGAAGAATTACCTCATTGACCTCTGCTTGTTTCTCCTGTGCCTATATGATTCTATCATTATCTTCCTTACAACTCCTAATTTCTTCCTTAAAAAATTCTCAATGTGTCTACTAATTCAGAAGAGTTCCCAACACCATGATACTCATCTCATTCATAGGGAGAATATTTGTAATCTACCATCTTTCTATTCATCTTTGATTTCTTTCTGCAAGGCATCTCATGTCAACTAAACCAAATCACAATAAACAAACGTACCTTAGCATAGTTCTGGAAGGATATCTCATATGAAAGATCAACCAATCAGTGTAATAAATATATAGACATAATCATACCAACATATAGACTTATAACACATAGGTATACCAACACATAAACATCATTCTACCTAGAGTCCAATTGTCAATGCATGATCATATCAACTAAAGACCATGACCTCATGCATGAAAACATCAACCATACAAATGCACACTTGACGACATGTAAGCACCTAACATGTATAACTAGTCATATTCTCATGACAACACACTTCATAACAACACCATCAATTCTCCCATGGAGAGATCACTGCCACCATGACCAACACCAAGCTGATGCAACAAGTACATAGACCACAAGTATGAGAAACACGTATGAAACAAACAAAAATACACGACCAACTCACCTCCCATTCATTCTGAGGGGTGAACCATGCTCTGATACCACCTGTAACACAACACCTCCCCTAACATCTACCCAAGTAACTGGTGAACCAGGGTAAACATGAGATGAGGGGCAGTTATGAGCAGACTCAGCCTCCTAGGTGACCTTAAGGAAACGAAGTCGACAACAACCCTTACTAAATTCTCTCGTGTGCCACAGGACCCTCCAGGAGTAACCCAACCCCTCTAGGTTTCCATCCTCTGAGCCCACATGGATTTTCCTTGATTTTTACCCCCAGTCGCTCCCTTTCTAAGGCATCAGTGCAACTGGGACCTCGCAGTTGGGTCCCAGTCACATGCATAAGCCTACATAAGTGTGACTATGAACTAAATTGCTCAGTGTTGTGCCAGAGATTGCGTATTTTAGGGCTAGATTCCAAGGTTGGGGCTAGACCTCTGCCCATAAATCCTCGTAACTTTCATAAATCATAAATTACACAAGGACAATGATTGTAAACCAAAACTGACTCTAGGATTATGCCTGACCATCCCGAATCGGGATTGACATTCTGTCAAACACTTGGCGACAATGCAATCTACAGTCATGAATAAAAGACTAAACATAAGGGACTAAAACTTTATATGAAAATTATCAAGAAGGATCACCACCCTCTCTCATTAGTTGTCTTAATATTACTTACGTCTTACATCCATTATTCTTTAATTTACAAGTAAAAACTTGAAATGAACCATGATTAGAACCAGTCACATAACCATGCTTATAACTAGCACATAACCACTAAATAACCATAAGATATCAGCCATAAAAGCCACATAAATACAAGTACAAAAGTGAGAGAACTTAGCTTTCATTAAACATAGGCAAGAGCCAACCAGGTTTGGGACTTCTATGTACCACCCGACCACAAACATGGTTGAACCAAATATTTCTTTCAGCCAGTGACCCCCATGCTATATTCTAAGCATGAATGAATGATCTCATGGATAAACCAATCCAAAAATAACCAAGGGAATCCATATGTTAAACCACCTCCACCCTCACCATATTTTTATCTCACCTAAACTGGCACTGAGATCACAACACCGAACCGAGCTTGGAATGCCTATGTATCTCATCACCATCCCTGAGGAATTTTATGTCTCCTTGTCTTTAGGTTTTATTGCAATCCACATGGGATCACTAGGCCCTTACCGAAACAACATCCTCAAGCTTTATTGTGTATCCCTCCAAAACCGGTCAAGGGATTCCTAGGTATTTTGGAATAAACCTGAGACCACCTCCACCCTGGATTCTGAAACCATTCAGAAATTCCAAAGCTCAAAACCGAGGAGAATCCCATCACACCATGGCTATCTAGAAAAAAGAAAGGCAATACTGAAAACCACTGTCAAAACCTAAAAAAACTATGCCATCGACAACAAAAGAACTGCACATACCTTGCAAGTGAAAACCAGCTAGGAAATCATACATGCAATTGTTACCTGGAAGTATTCTTGTCGAAGTTGCTTGATCCTACTCTTCCTTGCTTGATCTTTGATTTCTCTTCCTTTGTTGTGTAACCAGCTCCAAAAATAGAAGAAAAGAGATATCAACGCCTTAGAAATAAGCCACTTCGAGGGGAAACCTCCAATACATTACATAAATGAACAATTCTTGGATGATACAATTTTAAAAACCTCCTTTCTATATATAGGAGTCCATGGGGCCATAATTTAATCCTAGTGGGCCACAATGTAATCCTAGCCAACCTAGCAATAATAATTTAAGGGCACAATAATAACAAAATGGGGGTTACAAGGGTACAATAATAAGAATAAGGGGGTTACACTAATAACAATAAGGGCCTATACTAGTAATATAGGGACCTAACATGTCCCTCTCCTTCAAAAAAGTGTTGTCCTCAACGCTTGAGTAGCTCTGGGTGCTTCAGTATAAAATTCTCATCCTCCCATGTAGAATCTTCAGTGTGTAAGTTCTTCCACTTGATGAGATACTCTGAAATTGATCGATTCCGTAGTTGTCGAGTTCTTGTTTCTGTGACTGCTTCAGGTTCCAATATGATTTTTCCTTCCTCATCAAGTTCTGGCAATATTGTTTGAACTGGAAGATTTTCACCTATAACCTTCTTTAAGCATGAAACATGGAAAACTGGATGCACTCGCGAAGAAGCAGGAAGCTCCAATTTGTATGCCATAGTACCAATATTTTGCAACACATTGTAAGGACCATAGTACTTTGGCGATAATTTATTATCCTTCTTAGCTTGCTTGAGGGACATTTGTTTGTATGGTTGTAGCCGTAAAAATACCCAATCTCCTACATCAAAACTTCTCTCGCTGCGATGTTGATATGGCTGTTGTTTCATTCGATTTTGTGCCAAATTCACGTTATCCTTTAAGAGTTGGAGAACTTCTTGCTGATGCTCGATGTGATCTTCCACTGGTTGAACCTTCGAATTTTCCCTTAAAGATGATGTGATGGATGGTGGATGATATCCATAAAGTGCCATAAATGGGGTCATTTTTGCTGCAGTATGGAAGGAAGTGTTATACCACCATTCAGCGAGAGGTAACCACTTGACCCATTGTGTTTTTTTATTAGATACAAAAAAACGAAGATATCCTTCCAAACATTTATTTACTATCTCAGTTTGACCATCAGATTGAGGATGATAAGATGAGCTATGAGCTAATTGAGTACCCAAGCAAGAAAATAACTCCATCCAAAAATTTCCAGTAAAAATGGGATCTCTGTCGCTCACAATAACCCTTGGGCTTCCATGTAGCTTTTGAATTCTGTCCATAAATGTAGTAGCAACTGTACTTGCTTTAAATGGATGAGATAATGCACAAAAGCGTGCATACTTGGTAAGTCTATCAACTACCACCATGATGACACTCTTTCCTTCGGACTTAGGTAAACCTGTGATAAAATCCATTGAAATCTCCTCCCAACGTTGACTTGGAATGGATAAAGGTTGTATAAGTCCCGGGGTCTTAATTGTCTCAACTTTATTCTGTTGGCAAACTAAACATTCCGCCACAAACTTTTTAATATCATATTTAAGGCCATCGCAAAAAAATTCTTTCTTCACCCTGTGGTAATTTTTTAAAAATCCTGAGTGTCCTCCTAAAGATGAAGTGTGCAATTCCAGAAGAATCTTTTGTTTTAGTTGGGAATTCTTACAAAGATATAAGCGATCTTCGTACCATAAGTAATCATTTTTCCAACTAAATGTATCAGATGTACTAGGATCTTGCTGCAACTTTTGAATGAGTGTCCATACATCTTTGTCCTTATTCCATTCATCTCTTGCTTCGGTTATCCAATCTAGTTGGATAATAGAAATGGCACAAAGCAATGCTTCCACCTTATCATTCTTTCTAGAGAGTGCATATGCAACAACATTAAGCTTTCCTTTTTTGTAGATTATTTCAAAGTCATAACCCAACATCTTTGTGACCCATTTTTGCTGCTCTTATGAAGATAGTCTTTGTTCCAAAAAGTGTTTAAGACTATCACGATCAGTTTTTACCTTGAAGTGTCTTCACATTAGGTAAGTTCTCCATTTCTTTAGTGCATGCAGTATTGCTAACATTTCCTTCTCATAAATAGGCTTTTGTAAATACTTTCCTTTGATTGGACGACTTTCAAAAGCAATGGGTCTTCCTTCCTGCATTAAGACAACACCAATTCCATTTCCTAAGGCATCACATTCCACAATAAAGGTTTTTGTGAAGTCTGGCGTAGCTAAGACCGGTGCTAAGCACATTGCCTCTTTAAGATGTTCAAAGGCCTTAGTTGCTTCAGGAGTCCATGAAAATGCATCTTTCTTCAATAATGTTGTTAGAGGTGCTGCTATTCTCCCATAATTATTAACAAACTTGCGATAATACCTGTTAACCCAAGAAATCCTCGCAACTTCTTTATGGTTGTGGGGAATTTCCATTCCTTGTTGGCTTTAATTTTGTTAGGGTCTACTTTAACACCCTCGTGAGATACAATATGACCCAGATATTCCACCTCTTGTACTCCAAAGAAACATTTGGATTTTTTTGCATATAATTGTTTCTCCCGCAATAGTTTGAGCACCCTGTCAACATGTTCAACATGATCCTTCCAAGACCTGCTGTAGATTAGTATATCATCAAAAAATACTAGCACAAATTTTCTAAGGAAGGGTTTGAAAATGGAATTCATCAACCCCTGAAATGTAGAAGGTGCATTGGTAAGGCCAAAAGGCATGAACAAAAATTCATAATGACCCTCATGAGTTCGAAATGCTGTTTTTGGAATATCTTCAGTCTTCATTCTAATTTGATGATATCCTGAACGAAGATCCAACTTGGTAAATAAATTGCTCCATGTAATTCATCCAATAATTCATCAATCACAGGAATGGGAAATTTATCTTTAATGGTGAGCTTATTGAGCTCCCTATAATCCGTACACATTCGCCATGATCCATCCTTCTTGTGTACCAATACTACAGGAGCAGAGAAAGAACTTTGACTAGGTTGAATTATACCCGCCTCTAACATTTCTGCAATCATACGTTCAATTTCGCTCTTTTGGACACAAGGATATCTATAAGGCCTGATGTTTGGAGGAACACTTCCTGGAATCAAATGAATAGCATGATCATGATCACGAATAGGTGGGAGTCCTTTGGGAGTTTCAAACACCCTGGAATGATTGTCCAAGACTTGTTGGAGATCTGCAGAAATAGATGATTTTGATGTTGGAACTTCTAGTGAGCATAATTGTGCAATTACGCCTCGCTGTTCTTTCTTTAGAAGCTTTGTCATGACATTAGAGCTTATTATCCTTCCTGGCTTCCCCGAAATACCCCGTAATTCGACTTCCTTTCCTTTTGAAAAAAATTTCAAGAAAAGTTCTTGAAAATTAAAAGCTACCGTCCCCAAAGATTGTAACCATTGTACTCCTAGTACAACGTCAGCACCTCCCATAGGAATGGCAAGCATTGGACTGGTCAATACATATTCCCCCATGGTTAGCTTGATATTATGGCATTTTCCAGAGCAATTTATAGTTCCTCCATTTGCAACCATCACTTGACATTCTGGTGCTGGGTATAGGAAACAATTTAATTCCTTGGCTACCTTACAATGAATAAAATTATGGGTGCTACCTGAATCAATCAACACTATTACCTTTTTCTTCTTAATATGTCCTTCTATTTTGAGAGTTTGAGGAGTGGTAATTCCTGCTAGTGCATTAAACGATATGGTCGGATTCATTTCTTCCACTTCTAGGGCTGGTTCCTGGTCTATATCCTCTTCTTGTTCATTTTCTTCTTCCTCTTCACAATCTATGTAAAATAATTTTTTCTCAGCACACTTATGACCTTTAGTGTATTTGCTATCACAACTGTAGCAAAGCCCTTTTTCTCTTTTTTCTTCCAATTGTTGTGGTGTCAACCTTGTAGGTTGTGGAAATCTAGGCGTAGCAACACTTCCTTCTTTATAGAATTGAGAGGTAGGCTTCCTTGTCACCATAATTTTACATTCAACTTTTCTTGCCAACCTGAATGCCTTCTCCAATGAATCGGGTTCCAAAACACGAACTTCATGTTGGATGTTATCCTTTAGAGTACCTATGAAGAGATCAATCCTGTGTTCCTCTGGAATATCAGTTACCCTTATATTCAATTTTTGGAAGTCCTCAATGTGCTGCCTCACTAAACCCTTTTGTTTGAGATTTATCAATTGGCTAAAGAAGGTGTTGCTCTTTGTATCCTCATAATGTGCTATCATTTCCTCCGTAAAAATTGACCAAGTGACAATTTTTTTACGGAGCAAAGCCATCGATACCATACAAATGTATTTTGTTCTAAATGTAAAGTTGCAATGCGTACCTTTTGTGTGTTTTGCACATTATGGAGATCAAAATATTGCTCCATCCGTAGTATCCATGTTACAGGATCCTTTCCATCAAACTTCCTCATATCCATTTTTGGAATATGGTGGTTCTTCTCGCCAACATTAGAGTTTATGAAATCACGATTAACATTTATTTTGTTCTCATCATGAGGTTCTTCTATTATCTTTTCACCATTAGGAAACATTTCTTGTATCAACTTTGTCAAACCTTCTATGTCTGCTTTTAGATCATTCTTCATGTTTTCCATGTTGTCTTTCATGTCATCCATCTTAGCTTCCATGCCAGCTTCCATGCCATCCATCTTAGCTTCCACGCTTTTCTTCAAAACTTCCATTCTGCCCACGCTTTTCTTCAAAAACTTACTTTCATTTTTTGTTGCTCTTTGCGAGAGTGAAATTTGTTGCACGGTTTCGTAATTTTGATAGATCATGTTGCAATTATTCATCTTCAGGAAAGTTATGAGAGCCTTCAAGGTGTAGATCAGTATCATTTTACGGGGCATCTTTGAGAACCCAATACTGATATCTATTCTACAATATTCCCTTGGAATCAATTCAAATTGATTCTTCAAACAAGACTTATGCAATTCGGAAAAAAATACACAAATTTTTCTTGCTTTTGAGGAGCTCGATATTGAAATTGGATTATCTCTGTGATTGTAGCACTTCAATATTTGAATTTTGGTTTTGACATAGCCCTCTGAATTATCTTTCGAATGCCACAGGTCTGACCTGATTTGGATTCTCCAAGACAAAGTTGTGTCCAATCTCCCACAATGACCTAATTATAGACTGGTTCAGTAGAGCGAACTTGTACGACTTTCCACGTGTCACTGTTTTGTCCTTCGGCTCTAAAATTGATAGCCAAGAAACTACAGTCCATGTACGTGCGACCACTTTTTACAGCACCACAATCTGATGCTCAGAGAGAGAGTTATGAAGATTTTCCCACGATCACCTCTTTGAGATGAAATTTAGGAGCCTGAAAAAGCACTACCTTCCACTGATCATATCTCCGAAAATATTGCGAACCAAGATCTAAATTTTTTTGATAATTTTCCTTAGGATTTCGACTTCGTACCCTAAAAATTTCAGCTTCTGAAACTTCGTAGAAATAAAGTTATAGCGCAAATGCCACGATGACCTGTTTAGGAGACTGAAAAAAGACCTAAATTCCACAGATCATATCTCCAAAAATATTGTGAACCAAGATCTGAAATTTTTTGACGATGTTCCTCAGGATTTCTGCTTCAGACTCTAAAAATTTCAGCTTCTGAAACTTCGTATAAAAAAAGTTATAGATAAAATTCCACGATGACCTGTTTGGAGCAGCGAAACCCTAGAATCCAAAGCTTTGATACCAAATGTTGTGTAACCAACTCCAAAAATACAAGAAAAGAGATATCAACGCCTTATAAATAAGCCACTTCGAGGGGGCAACCTCCAATACATTACATACATGAACAATTCTTGGATGATACAATTTACAAAACCTCCTTTCTATATATAGGAATCCATGGGGCCATAATGTAATCCTAGTGGACCATAATGTAATCTTAGCCGACCTAAAAATAATAATTTAAGGGCACAATAATAACAAAATGGGGGTTACAAGGGTAAAATAATAACAATAAGGGGGTTACACTAATAACAATAAGGGACTATACTAGTAATATAGGGACCTAACATCCTTTCCTTCTCCTTCCTTTGCTTGTTTTTCCCTTTCTTGATCCAATGTTGAAATGCTCCATGAAAAAACTAAGTGTCCAAGAGTGTGTGTGAAACAGAATAGAGAGAGCTCCAAAACCGAACTAACAAAAAGCTACCAACTGATCCTCGGGAACTTTTTTTATCAATGAGGCCTCTATTTTCTTCATTTTCCATTGTTATCCTTCAATTTCCTCCTCACATGCAACCTGTGACCTTTCACCTTCCTTTTCTCCTAATTTCCTTTATTTTCATAAATAAATGTGCCAAAAATACCTTTTTTCCTTTTTAATGCCTTAGTCATTGCCTTTGACAATTTCCCTTTAGCCATAAACACATCCAGTGATGCCCACTAGAATATTTTTCCCAACATTCAGCTTGGAATAGGTGTCCATTAATCACGATCTTATTTTCGACTTTATTAACTTTTATTACATGAAATTTTAACCCGAGTCTATTACAAAACCTCTCTCTAGTTCACGAGAGAGTTCAATTTGTCTCATATAGTCATGAGGTTTGAAAACTTGAATTAATATAATGTTAAATCAAACTTTTACAATTGTTGAAAAAATGGATGTATCGGTTATGAAGTTAAAAAATAAAGAGAAATGAAATAAATACAAATCTTTAATATGTATTAAAGGAGGAAATTAAACTTATGAACAAGAACAATGATGAAGATTAAAAGGTTGAGAGAAGTTGTCTAGAGAGTTCAACGAATGCAACCACCAAGCCTTCATCCGACAGTTAGTTCAACAATGATCGAGACCACTCAACTGCCTTACTAGACCTATAATAAACAAGAAGTGACTGAAACAAATGATTCGCTCTTTTCACACCCATATATTTCCTATGTGTGAGTGGGGGAGACCAGTAGTAAGGCTTTCCTTATTTTATTCCTAGTTTCCCTCCAGTGTGACTATATTATATTTGTGTTATGTCATTTCCAGGTTTGCAAGGATGCATCTTTCGAGTGCCTTCTAGAAAGTGAATGCATAGCTCCACTTTTTTACAAATGGGTAAAGGTAAGAACTGTTATTGCATTAGTTTCATTGTTTTACCATTTAAATTGGTACTGACTTTATGACTGTTATGCATGACAAATCTTCTTACTCATTGTCAACTCGTTTAAATCGACTATCCACCCTATAGAAGTGTACTTGGTTGATAATGCAATAAAATGAAGAATTCCCCTTATTGATCAAACCTCTCTCTTATGGTCTTTGGAATATGGGCTCACATTTTCTCAATGATTTTAAAACTTTACCTTTATTGTTTTCTGTATAAATGTTTTAATTTTTTTTTTTACAACCTTAAAGTTTTGTAAATTTATGTGTTTTCCTTTATGTTACATAAAGTTTTTTATTTTACTGTGTTTTACTCCTCCTTACTTTAACCCTAATTTATGTACGTACTATGTTCACCAATTTCCTAAACTTGAGTTTGCTTAAAATTTATTTTAGTTAGTCGCCTTTTCTCAATCACTTTTGTACATATGTTATCTATGTATGATTTTAACTATTTCTTTTAATTGGCTACACATTATTTTAACATTTAGTTGTTGTGAAAGTAAATGTGTTTTATTAATAATTTAATTAAACATTTTACATAATCAATTAAGGTCCCATTCTCATAAGTTAAATACATAGACAACAACTTAAATATATGATTACAGGGCCTTTTAAATAAGTTTACTTGTGGTCTATTGAAAATTCACTTATCAAGTAATTTGGAGGTCAATGTTTCAAACCCTATTAAGGCTAGTTTACTTTTACATTGTTTAATTATTTTTCATGGAAATCTTATTCATTAATACTTCATTCATATATTTTCCATAATCGATTAAGGTTTCGATTTTTATAATATAAATGCATAAATAACAATTGAAGAAGAAGTTTTTTGCTGCTGCGTCCTGCTACGCCGCTGCCTCCTGTCGCTCTGCGCAGCTGAGCCTGGGCGCTGCCCTCTCGGCCGTCCCTGCTCCCGTCCCTGGTCCTCTCGCCCTCAAGGACTCTCGGATCTGTCTGGTTCCTTCTTTTCCCTGCTCCACCCTCGGGGACTCTCTGATCTGTTCCTTGCCAGATCTGCTGGGTTCCGCTCCTCTGCCTCGGGGCCTCTTCCTGCAGGATGTGACCGGATCTTTTCCTTCTTCTCTTCGGCTCTGAGATGCTTCGTCTTCTGCTATTGCTTTGTACAGATTGGGTGTTTTGCTGCTGATCAGTTCTTCTCGGCCATGGAGACCCAGGGCTCGCCCCTCGGTCCTTCGCATTCTTCTCCCCCTGATGTTGAAGCTGCTTTCTCCTCTTTGCTAGCTTCGTTGCCTAAGAAGAAGAAGTTTGAAGCTGCCAAGTTTCTCAAAAAAATTGTTGATGTTCCTGAGGTAAACCTTCCTCCTGAGGGCCCGATCCAGGTCGCTTTGTCCCTGGAAAATTGAGCCCTGGTGGGTCAGTTCATGGGCCTTTGGCCCTCGCCAAAATCAACGGAAAATTGGGTTGTTAAGAACTGGATCCCGCTGATCAAGAACAAAGTCACTTCATATTTCCTGGGAAGAGCCTACCTCCTGTTTGAGTTCATGATCCAGGTGGATATTGGTGGTCACCCACCTATTCCACTTGGGGCTCCACCATTGTCTATTTCAGTTTTTCAGTTTCGGCACAGTTTACTATTTTTAGCAGTTTTTCGGGTCCTAAACTTCCGGAGCCGTTTTGAGGCCCTAAACGACGTTTTTTGGGAAAACGGAGAGCAACATGGGTCCATGGACTGATGTTGCTCGTTCCAAATTTGTATTCCTCGGATAGATCTTTCTAACGAGGTATGGTACGCGTCAAACGGAGATCGTATGCCAAAGTTACGCCCCTGGGAAGTTGAAACACCAATTTACCCAAACGGGGCCCATAGTTTTGGCGCTTCATCTCCTAGGGTTAGGGTTTTGGCTGTTTAGGATTTCCCATTGTTTCTAAATGATAAATAGGCCCTCGAGCCTCATTGTAACACAGTTCAGAGGCCTGTAGCCGCCACATCTCTTCTCAGAGATAGCTACCAGCGCTCTAGCTAGTTTTATTTCCATTCTGTCTGTAAGCAAATTTCAGTTCTTTGATATTAATGAAATGAAGTGTTATTTCCGCTGCATCTCTGTATTTATGGTTATATGTTTATTCTGTTGCGTTCCTGCATAAATCCGGATCAGTTCAACACTAAGGAGGACCAAGACTTGATCTTTAGGAATGGGCCCTATTTCATGGGCCCTCAGGTTCTCTACCTCAATAAATGGACCCCTGACTTCGATTCGGCCGTGGATGTCCCGACGGCAGTCCCTGTCTGGGTTCGGCTCCCAAATCTTCCAATGCACTGTTGGAACTGGGATTCCCTCGAGCACATAAGCAATGCATTGGGAAAGTTCATTGACAGAGCAAAAAACAACGATCAGTATGATTGCGCCCGAATCTGTGTCGAGGTGGACTTAGAGGTGGGACTCCTGGAGGCTATCAAAAAAAAGGTTGGCAGTTGGACACATGTGCAAGTGCTGGACTATGAGCAGCTCCCTTTCAAATGCCGTAAATGTCACATCTACGGTCATTTTTCAAGAGGGTGTCCGAAAAAAGGGGAAGCAGAGAAAGGAAAGGAAGATGGTTGGAATCAAGTTAAGCGGTCAAAGACCTCTCACAAGAAATCTGGGGCCCCAAATGGCCAAGGCCCCCAGCCTGCCTCCGCCCAAAATGTTCCTCCACCAAAAAGTCAAAAAAATAGGTATAAGTTCTTAAGCTTTGAATAAGAGGTTCCTCAGGAAGAGGATAGGCAAGATAAACCCTAAAAAAAAATGGCCTCAGCAGGATCAAGACTTAAAGAAAGTGCCACAGCAAGAAATAAGGATAAGAAAACAGAAGCCTCCGAGGAGGAACATGACTCGGAGGAGTCAGAGGAGGAAGGAGAAATAGGAGATACGCAAACATCAGTCAGAAGATTAGCAAGGGGCCGCAAAATTGCTAGAGAAAAGAGAGATCAGGAAACTTACAAAGACAAACTTCAGGGTAGTCAGCCCACTCTGGAGAAACTCCTTGGCAAAAATCCAAAGATATCTAAAAACCAAGCACAGGGTTCCAAGGGAGCCCAACATCATAAAAATAAATGATGAAGATCGTCTCCTGGAATTGCAGAGGAATGGGGAGTAAAGTGAAAGAAGAAGCAACAAGAAGCCTTATTAGAAGAGAAGCCCCGGATATTCTTCTGATCCAGGAGACCAAAATGGAGGACAATGAGTTTCTCCAAACCAGTAAAAAATTTTGGAAGGGAAGCAGAGGCCAAGCAGTTTCAGCATGGGGAGCCTCTGGGGGGCTGGGCTCTCTCTGGAATCCTCTCAAGTACAAGTTGGTCACTAAGATACACAATATCCACTGGTTGTTCTTGAAGCTACAACCTGTGGACTCGAGGGAGACATTCTGCCTTTTTAATGTCTATGTCCCAGCAAATATAGGGGAGAAAAGGGAGTGTTGGGACTCCGTCAGACATCTGTTTGAGTCAAAGAACTTGGAAAACATCATTATTGCGGGTGATCTAAATCTCACTCTGCGCATGGAGGAAAAGCAAGGAGGCACAATCGTAAGGGACCCAGCAAGGGAGTGGGTGGAGGATCTCATGCAGCACTGGGATCTGCTCGATATCCCCTCAGAAAATGGTAAGTACACTTGGTCCAATAAAAGAATAGGCCCCGGTCACATTGCTGCTGGACTTGATAGATGTTTGGTGCAGAGTTCTTTTCTTTTGTTGGGCTTAGAATCCAGATTGTATATTCTCCCTTTCAGTGTTTCAAATCATAATACTATTATGCTTGAGATGTTGGATCACAAGGATCTTGGCCCCATACCTTTCAGATTCAATCCTCTTTGGGTCAAGGATCCTGAGTTCCTGAATTTGGTTTAGGATAGTTGGAAATTGCCAGTGAAGGGTTCACCTTTCTTCATCTGGGAAGAAAAACTTAGAAGACTGAAATTTGTTCTTAAATCATGGGCCAAATCTCTCCCCTCCCCTACAAAAGAGAGAAAGCAGGCCCAAGATAGACTTGCTCAGCATCATGCTCAAAGTGAAGATGTAGAAATCACTAAAGAAGTGTTAGATAAGGAAGCTGAGCTTCAGCAAACCTTCCATAAAGCCTGCCTTTCGGAGGAAGAGAATTGGAGACAAAAGTCTAGGAGTTTATGGCTTAAAGCGGGAGACAGAAACTCCGCCTTCTTTCATAAACAAGCTCAAGCTAGAAAGAGCTTCAATTCTATTGCAGAAATCAAGGAAGGAAACTTGACTCACAAAGACTTTGGGAGCATAAAGAGAGCAGCTTTCAATCACTTTAAAAATCTGTACAGAGAAGAGGGAGTGACTGACCCAAACTCTAAATTTTTGGAGGCGGTTCCTCCTAAGATCTCCCCTTTAATGAATCAGCATCTAGAAGCTAATATCTCTATAAAAGAAATAAAATATGCTCTCACCGACATGGAGCCCGACAAAGCCCCAGGCCCGGATGGCTTCACTGCAAGATTCCTTCAAATCTGTTGGAAGATTGTGGAGAAATACCTCTACAAAATGATATTGAAATCTCAAAATTGCCAGAAAATAGGGGGCAGCACTAACTCTGCCTTCCTTGCCCTCATACCCAAAGAAAAGGGCGCTAAAGATTTTAATCGGTTCTGCCCCATCTCTCTTTGTAATATTGGATATAAAATAATCAAAAAGGTGATTGAAAATAGGCTAAAAGGCATCCTCCCAGCCATCATTCCGGATAATCAAGGCGGGTTTGTTTAGGGGAGATAGCTTGCTGACAATTTCATTCTCGTGCAAGAGGCGATTCATTCGAGCCAACTTCACAAAGAGAAAGGTATGGTAATTAAAATAGACTTGGAAAATGCTCTTGATCGTGTCAGACTTAGTTTTCTTTGGGAAGTCTTGCATAAATTTGGCTTTGGAATGGGATTTATCAACTGGATCCGTGCTTGTATTATCGATCCCTGGATCGCTCTCTTGGTGAACGGTAGAGCAGCTGGATTTTTCAAAGCTTCTAGAGAGCTTAGGCAGGGTTGCCCCCTCTCTCTCCCTTCTCTTTGTCCTCCATGTTTCTGTACTAAGCTTCTATCTAGACCAGAAATTGGTTGATCAAGATATCCTGGGGCTCAACATAGCTAGAGGGGTAAAAAATGTAAATCATACTTTGTTTGTTGATGATACCCTCTTGTTAGGGGTTGCCTCTGTCAGATCCGCCTTAAAGTTCAAGGAGGTTCTGGACGATTATTGCAAAGCTACAGGCAGCAGTTTGAACAAAGGTAAATGCAAAGTTTTTTGTTGGAATATCTCTGCCTCCATTCTTTCGGCCATCACCAGAATCCTTGGCTTTACTGCCTCCCTCAGTTGGACCTCTTTTAGCTATCTGGGCCTTCCTATCTTTCGAAAACTAGCTTACAGCAGAGACTGGATCCCTCTATTGGATAAATTCAAGGCTAAAATTCAAGCATGGGGATTCTCATGGTTAAACCTTGTCGGCAAAAATGTCCTCATCAAATCTGTTCTCAGTAGTCTCCCCATCTTTCAATTCTCTGTAATCCTAGCTCCCATTGGCATCATCAAGAAAATGGAAGCCTTCATACGCAAATTCTTCTGGAAAGGTGGCAATCACAATGACAAGAAAACCCCTTTGGTAAGCTGGGAGAAAATCTGTAAGCCTCAGAATGAAGGAGGCCTAAATTTCAAAGATCTCAGCCTCCAAAACACAGCCATGGGAGCCAAGATTTTCTGGAGAATCATTGGTCCACACCCAAGGTGGGCGCAAAGAGCTTTATGGAGGAAGTATTTCATGGAGAAGTGGAAAAGATGCCTGGAAACCTCATTGCCCACCTCAGGATCGCAATTGATCAAACTCTGTCACAAAGCAGCTCCTTTAATCAGAGACAGAGTGTATTGGATACCTGGCAACGACAAAGAAGTTATAATATGGGACGACAGCATCATGATGCATCCCCCACTATCGAGCTACAACTCTCTCCATGCGCTGCGACCGTGGCTGGACAGAGCAGGTTGCGTTTCTCTATGGGACATTTCGATGTGGGTTGGAAGCAACTAGCTGCGATGGAGACTTCCGCCTATTCCTCCAGAGCTGATACAAGAAGGCGATCTCCTTCTCACTCTGCTAAATGGTAAGGCGCCTCTGCGCGTTGGAAGGAAGGACGCCCGTGGTTGGGGAGCCGCCCCAAGGCTGTATACTATTGCGCAGGGGTATAAAAGCCTCCAAGATCGTCCACACGTCCCTCCAGACCCTGCTGTGTGGAAGGGGTTCTGGACTTACAAAACCATGCCTAAAGTTGACTCATTCTGCTGGCTGTTATGCCACAAAGGAATTTTAACAGAAGACAGATTGAAGAAGAAAGGGTTCCAAGGTCCCTCACGATGCCACTTGTGCTATGATAGTGAAGAGAATGCCCAGCACATTATCTTGGATTGCAAATTCTCAAAAGAAATCTAGCATAACCTCTTGAGCCATTGGAAAACAGAATTCATCTTACCTACTTCTATCTCTGACTTATTTTCAAATTGGCGAAACTTCTACCTAGAAACGCTCCCAAAAAACGAAAGTTTTAAAGCTGCATGGCTCTCCTTGCCGAAATTTATCTGCTGGCAAATCTGGTTGGAGAGAAACAGAAGAGTCTTCAGAGATGAAAGCTTAAATCCGCAATTCACCATCATCAAAATAAAAAGTCTATGGAAAGAAAGTCTGGGGGAGCACTTGTCGGACTCGAACCTAAGTCAGCAAGACTTAGACTGGGGTGCCTCGTTGGATCTCTAATTCTCTGGAGAAACAAGGCAAAACAAGGATACAAAAGAGTGGCAATTCAAAGGGAAGGAGAATGAACTATTTGATTTTCTCATCAGGCAATCCAAATACACTCTGTTCTTCGATGGGGCAGCGAAAGGCAACCCCGAATTGGCTGGGCAGGAGGAGTTATAAAGAATAAGGAGGGCAGAATTGTGACTAAGTTCGCTTGGGGATTAGGACATTCCACCAGCATTCAAGCAGAAGCCTTGGCACTTCTTCAAGGTCTCAAGCAAGCAAAGGCCTTTGGTCTATCATATGTTAATATTATAGGAGATTCTCAGTCCATTATTAAAGTCTTATTGGAGGATTCTTCTCCTGCAGATCTTAGATTGGCAAGAGTGATTTCAAGAATCAAAATTCTGGTGAAATATTTCCAGACTGCAAATTTCCTTCATGTATTGAGGGGGAACAATAAAGATGCTGATCTGGAATCCAACAGGGCGGTGCCACTTCCTGCTGGCTCTCTCTTGAAAGACGGAATTGAGGAGTGGGACTCCATCCCATAAAATAGAGCTATGTTTTACTGCATTATACTAAAACAGTTTGTTTGTACATTTAAGATAGGAAAATTAACAGAGATAGATTCTCTAGTCTCGAGTAAAAAACGTGGATCTCCAAATTTTGGGGCCTATGATCAGTTAGTGGAAGAAATTTCAAGGGCTATGCCCCACCTATTGTAACCGATGAAAGGCATTTTGGCCAATATCTAATATAAATCCATATCCGTTTCTGTAAAAAAAAAACAAAACAAAACAAACAAAAAAACAACAAACAAACAAACAAACAATTGAAGAAAAATGATTAACACATGAATATGCCTTTAGTTACTTACTCATTTAGTCATGTATTTAATGATAAACATAAGTGAGATGAGTCAATCTATTAAATTGTTTTTTTAAGGGATTGTATTCAATTCCTTTTCTTTATTTTATAACTTAGACGTATCTTAGGCCTATTACACGTTATTTTTTCACCATGACATTTGACTGTCCATATAGGTCTATCACCACCTATATCATGTTCCCTTATAAGTCAAAAAACCCTAATGTTCCTAAATCAAGTCTTGGAATTGGAGAAAAGCTCTGTAAAACCCTTAAAAGTCTACCTCTGCACTTTTTCTAGCCTTTTCCTACGAACCCACGGATGTTTGGTCTATAAACTGCGGCAACCCCCACATGTTTTGCTACTATTACTTGCGGACCCCCGTAAAAAGAAAAATAAAAGAAAAATTAAATTCTAGTAGCCTAGCTGGTCGAATATTCTCCCAACTGGAAGCTTCTAGAGTCGCGGTCAATTCGAGCTTTATCCCTCCACTCATGGAGCTTATCCCTTGGTCCATGGAGCTCAAATTCCTTCATGAGAGGAATCCATTCCCCTCTTCATGGAACTGGAACTACCTCCATTTCCCTATAAATTGAGCTCAAGTTTCGAGTTGAAGGGTAGATTGTAGATGCTAAGATTGTAAAGGTAATTGCTAAAGAGAATTCACAAGAGTGCATAATTTCTACACTAGTTGTTGTTGGCATGAGAATGATCACACCCTTATTTCCATAAGTCCATGCTGGTATTTATAGAGGAAGGCTTACAAACTAAAGGAGGAACGATTGTTCAGGACCCCGGGAGAAATTTGTACGACATCAAGGCATCAGGTTGTAAGATTACTCTTTTTATTCAAGATAATACATATGGATCTCTTTTTCTCATTGTGTTGTTCTGATGCTTATTGAAATAACATCAATTCTTAGACTCCTTGATCACTAAGCTAGGTTACCTTTTCTTGATTATTATATGTTGCAAATGCTTTGATTCTTTTGTCTTGTCTTTGATTGCAGTTTCTACTTACTGAATAAGCCACTTTGGAACGGCGGGACAAAAAACTGCATTGAACATTGGATTTCAAGGTAGGGGCATGTCCTCTCTATTTTCTTATAATAATTCTGAAATGAAATTAATCTAGAGAAAAATATTTCCAAATGGATGTTTTTTTCTAGCTATTCATTGAATACTAGGGAGATCGCTCTTGTCCGCAAGAGGGATTAATCCACATAACAAGGCCATACAGTAATCTAAGGTCCAAACCTTAGAGAATTGATTGGTTTTTTTCTTTTATATATAATTGTGTGTTTAGGGTTATGATAACTATGTTTTCTTTTCTTTTTCTTGACTCACAAGTGTATTGAGTTGTGATATTATTAGCGTGGACTCAACTCTGAATCGAATTACTTAAAACTATGGGATAACATTCCAATTCCTTCTTGACAGTCGTTGAGAAGTATGAGATTTTGATGTGGGTGTAGTGTTGAGTGACACATACATTCCAAAACATAAACATAATTCTGACAACCATAATGGGGAGCGATTAGTTTCACTCTCCTCTTTTTTCTTGTCGAGAAGCATGCACAACTCTTTTAAAATCTTGGTTGAATGTTTTCCTTGGCATCTTTGCCCCATATTTGTCAGTTTTTCTATAGAGTCCTCGTAATATCATGTTTACAAGTTTCTTGATTTTTTTCGATCAACAAGAGTTTATGACCTTTATAATGCCTCATATTTGTTTAGCCTTACCCTCTTTGGAGAGGCAGAACATTGGAACCCTGGTCTTGTTGGCCCTACTATTTTTGAGAAATTCATTAGGGATTTTCTTTTCTTTCCACATTTTTAATACTAGTGCAGTTTCTGTGAAAGTGTTCACGACCTTGCAACTTGCGTAATACTCTTTCAATAAAAGAGGTAGTACATGTTAGAAAAGGAAAACCAAGTCACTTTCAATGGATGGGAGTATATATGTTTTGAACTAGTGACCCCTGATTCATGTGAGGAGATTGTTCCTGTGGAGTAACAAGCTGTAGGCTTGTTGACTTAATTGTGAAATACACAAGAGGTATTTGTAATAATAATATATTATATATAAAATGTATAAGAGATGATGATAAAATTTTATAATGAGGCCCTGCTTATATACCTATGCAGGTGGCCTTTCATGACTAGGCATGTCTTTTAGACATGCCCTTTCACTAACTTAATGACTACTTACATAATCCTTAATTGAATATTTAATAATTATATTTGTTATGAATTATATTCATAACATTGCCCCGTTCTTCAAAATCTTTGTCCCCAAAGCTATACTATTGAAAATTTTCCTCATTTGCGACGTCACTGGTACCTTCTTTGTATATTTCACTTGTACACTGTCCTGAATCCATGTTTTTTGGATTTCTTGTTACGATTTTTTTTTTAATATTAATTTAATTAATTAATTTACCAAATGGAGCAACAAGTTGTAGGCTTGTTGACTTAATTGTGAAATACACAAGAGGTATTGGTAATAATAATATATCATATATAAAATGTATAAGAGATGATGATAAAATGTTACAATGAGGCCCTGCTTATATACCTACATAGGTGGCCTTTCATGACTGGGCATGTCTTTTAGACATGCCCTTTCACTAACTTAATGTCTACTTACATAATCCTTAATTGATTGTTTAATAATTATATTTGTTATGAATTATATTCATAACATCCTACTCCTTGCCTGACTGAATCTACAACCCTATGTCATGCCTATCCATTTGATGACCTAACCTTTCAAGAATATCTTTTACTTCATGTAATAAATGATAACCTCAATCCTAAACCTTGCATATGTGATGATAATTATGATCTTGAAGCTGAGTTCACCCCTCTTCATCCTAATTATAATGATATTTTTGACAATTTTGATGAATATCGCTCTAACGTTAGTCACCAGAATGCTTTCATGGTATGGATGAAGATATATTCCTTAATGAATCTCCCATATACGCTGATGACCTTAGTCATAAGGTTAGTTTTGACCTTATTTACCCTACTTTTAGTGTTATGTATGATGAGTATGATGAAGAAGAGTCAAATTTTGATCCTCAAGAATGTTTTCATGATATGAAAGATAATAAGTTTTTTAACCAACCCCTCCCTAATGAAGTCCTTTCTTGTGAAGAGTTGAGTTTCGAAGACAAAAGCCCCTGTCATGACATGGAGGACGATGAAGTGCTATATTTAATGAGATTAAAGGATAACTACCCTTTTTAAATCTTGAAATGCTTATTACTCTCATGATATAGATGACGAAATATTATTTGATGAAACTTGGAAGGAATATTTTATTCTTGACCCGAGAAACACTTCTTTAGCTCCATCAATTTAAACATGTCATGCATTCATGCTCCGTTCAGTTTGTGAGGAAAATTATGACCAACACTGCATCGACGCTTCCCTTGACATGAGCCTCAAGCTCGTTGCACATGAGTCTTACTATTCCTCTAGCATGTTTTGTGCATGTAAACACACAATTGTTGGTTGGCACGTCATGTTTTGTGGATAATAGTACTTATGTATTCTTGTCAATCCACTCTCACCATGACACACAAACCAGTTGGTTGGCATGGTGATCATTTAGACCTTATTTCCATCCAACAAACACTTAATCTAGGACATAAGATTCAAGATGCATTCTTATATGCTCAATTTCACCCTATCTAATTATTAATAGATATTGAATCTTAAACATGTATATAAATAATCGACAAAAAATTAAAAATACTTGATTCCTTCTTACTTGTTTCGTTTGTCTTCGGCAGTATTTAATTTTCTGATTTACTTTTATGTTATTATGATCACATTTCATTCACATCTATGAGCTTATTTCTATTTATTTTGGTTTGTGTCACTTTTGTTTAATTTTGTGTCGCTCTTCGCCTAATGCCAATAATCATTTATCAACATTCCCCTTCCCCGCATCTTCATTCCATATTATTGTTATAAAGAAAGGTGATATTCAGTTTAGTTTGAATCAATTGATCATGAAAAGGAAGATATATATGTGCATAGATGATCACTAATGTAAGAATTTTCTTGATTAAAACAATGAACACAAAAAATATTTAGATACCACCTTGCACTCATCCATACAAATCCTGCACGAACTGACCTTTATTAGCTCATGTGAAGGCTCACATTCGAAGGCAATGCTAATCACGATAGTGAAGTTCTTTGCCTCCCCCTATTTCCTTTTGAGTGAATTGGTTTTCCCTATGCAACCCCCTAAATATTTGTGTTATGTCACACTGATGACTTCATGGTTTCACCCCTAATTTTTCATAACTTGTCCTACTTCTTTGACCCCTTTTCCCTCTTATCTTTCCCCTTTCTCAGTTCCATCATATCTCCAAATTTATTTATGAGTTATGATTTGCACAATGTGAACCTATTTGTGGAGTCACCAATGCTGGTGCACCTCAGCGATCTTAAGAGTTCTGCAAGCCATTGTGGGTGTTGGTCTTGCCATCTCTATCTCTATCTTCGTAGATAAAAATGATGCATAATGATCCTTCACGAAAATCAAAATAAAGAAAGGCATACCCTCTTTAACTCATATCATTTTTGCCTATTTTATCTTCTAAGACTTATTAGTGTAATGGTGACATGGATTATCTTGATGCGGAAAAAGAAAGAAAAGAAAAAAAAGTTTAATCTATATTTTGAGTATTTATGCATTGAGTCCTCTCCATATAAATAATGCTACGATTCACTTTTTGTTCTCATAAAAGTGTTGGAAAAGGAGCTCTTTATGCTTCTTGGCCTATTATACAGCCAATTTTTACATATAGGTGGTGCAAGCATTTGGATAAATGTGCTTCAATTTGTTTAATCGAAAAACCTCTTTTTAAAAATTATGGAGCCTTTTCTTATTAATCCTTAATAATATCATTATTATACACCTCTCTATTTTTTTTTATTTTGAAGAATCTAACTGGCAAAAATTAACAATTGAAAAGAAATATTGATTCACCCCCCTCTCAGTATTTCCAATAGTGAGTGAGGTGAATATGTCGTCGTACTCCTCCACAACCCTTTCCATTTGTTGTTGTTGTGCAGAGGATCCCTATCTGGAGGTCGTGCCCACAGTCTTCTTCTTGCCCTGGGGGCAGATCATTAGGAAAACAAATTTTTTGGTTTTGGAAATTAGCTTACTGCATTGTTTTCCAATAACCAAAGAGATAGCGGTAGGCAGTGGTACCTCTAGTATCATGTACAAATTATTTCCCAAAGTAACAATAACAACACAAGTTCGAGACTCATACACAACATGTCACTTCCACAAGTGTGTTTGGCCTAATAATACATCACAAACATCAAGAGGAGCAATGTCATATAATACCTCATCCGTGAAGGGCTTGATGTTGTAGGGAAGGCGGCACTGCTGGATAACGCGGAGATCCTGTCCTTGGTGAAGCCACCCAATGGTGTATGGCTATGGGTGTGTTGTGGTTGGCAAGCCCAACCGCTTTAGGGCGTCTGCTTAAATGAGGTTCTTTTGGCTCCCATTGTCGACAATGAACTATAGCGGGGAACCCTTTACCCACATCTGAGAGTGGAAGAGACGCTCCTCCTCCTCTAGATCTTCTGGTTCCTCCTTCTGGATATTTGTAGTGGCAACAGTGGCGTTGGGCTCCACATCAATAATCTGTTTCCCTTTGTCATTCCCCTTGTCAAGTTCCGATTCAGAGTTGGAGCATGCATCTGATTCAAAAGTCCTCATCTCAGGCACCAACGACTGCTTGGCCTGACACTCACTTGTGTTGTGAGTGGAGCTCTTATGGAACTCACACCACTTTCTTGTGTCCTTTAACTTCACAGTGTTGTTCTTTGCTTGTGGCTTTCGAAGGTTGTCTTGGGCCGCCATGCCTTGGCTTTGTCCTTTGTTCTGCATTTTGGGGGCACCTTTCCCTTGCTTTTGATTCACATATCCAAAATCCTACTTCTTCTATTTGAATTTTTACTCAATGTTGGCAGCATACTGATATGTCATACCAAGCGAGGAGATGTTGAGGAACTCCATTTCCTCCTGAATGTATCTGTGTTGATAACTGCCATACTTTAGCACCAAATGTTTCTCCAAATATTTGATACCCAACTTTGTGCATAGTGTATGGAACAAATTCGTCAGCTCATGCACATCTTGATCCCTTTGTTGCCGCAGCATGGTCCATTGTATGTACTTATCCTCATAGCTCCCCATGGGATAGTATTTTTCATTGATGGTGTCTCGGAAATAATTCCAAGTGGGTATGGCTGAGAACATAGAGGATTATGTCTCATCCTTTTTCTCACATTAGGTTTCCCACCAGTCCTTGACATGGGGGGTAGCTTTGAGGAGTGCAAAAATGATCTTCTCCCTATCGAAAAAGTCATGAATCGAGAAATATCCTTCTAATAGATTCAACCATATATCTAAGGAATCTACATATATTTGACCCTCAGATATGGGAATTTCAAAGTTTACTTGTACCTTAAAGGGAGTCACGTCTCCAGAGTGGCTGCTGGATGCAGATGCACCGCCCGTGGGCAATCGTTGAAGGATTTGGGAAAATTTATCCATCATCGCGTTCCTTTGTTTTTCAAGGGCCTCTTTGAGCAATATTTTGATAGGATCTCCTGCTCCCTCATCTTTCTTTTCGTCCCCCATGGGCATTCGTCAGGGTTTGCGAGGTTGATCTTGCAAAGGTTCAACCAGATCGAGCCCAAACTCCTTATACACCGACCTTGTTGGGGACATGCAAAGAAGGATCGAGAAAAAGCAGACTGCTCTGATACCATTGATCCGGATTTATGCAGGAACGCATCATAATACACATATAACCATAAATACAGATATGCAATGGAAATAACACTTCATTTCATTAATATCAAAGAACTGAAATTTGCTTACAAACAGAATGGAAATAAACTAGCTAGGGCACTAGTAGCTTATCTTTGAGAAAATATGTGGCGACTACAGGCCTTTGAACTATCTTACAATGAGGCTCGAGGGCCTATTTATTATTTATAAATAATGGAAAACCCTAAACATACAAAACCCTAACCCTAGGAGATGAAGCGCCAAAACTATGGGCCTCGTTTGTGTAAATTGGTGTTTCAACTTCCCGGGGACGTAACTTTGGCATACGATCTCTATTTCACGCGCACCATACCTCGTTAGAAAGATCTATCCGAGGAATACAAATTTTAATGTGATAAATATTAGTCCATCAACCCATGTTGCTCTCAGTTTTCTCAAAAACCCTCGTTTAGGGCCTCAAAACAGCTCCAAAATTTCAGGACACGAAAAACTGCTAAAAGTAGTAAGTTGTGCCGAAACTGAAAACTTGAAAGAGACAATGGTGGGGCCCCAAGTGGAATAGGTTGGTGGCCACGAATATCCACCTGGATCATTCCTCCCCCCTTAGGAAGTAATGGTCCCCATTGTGTTGAGTTCCTCCATGAGATGAGGAAACTTCTGCTGAACTTGGTCCCTGGTGAACCACTTTCCTTGGTGAAGGAGTTGGCCATCTTTGACAACCCAATACAGTTGGATCTTCTGTTGGCGAGTGTTCTTGATTTGCATGTCCATGATACAATCTGTGGTGGCTTGTTGCATGCAGTCTTGGTTTAACTATGTTGGTGTGAGTTGTTCTGCAATGTCAGAGGTGTCCAGTAGAGGTGGTAATTAGGGACGAACACGGTCCACATTGAATACTGGGTGCAGACCAAGGAATGGTGGAATACTGAGCTCGAAGGCATTGTTCCCTACAACCCTAATTATGGTGTACAATCCATATCGGAGCAGGAAAAACTTGCGGTGGGGTCCGTTTAGGCGCTCCTTCTGCAAATGTAGACACACTTTATTGCCCACCTGGAAGTTGTGTGGCACCCGATATTGATCATGTTGCTGCTTGTACTTAACATTGGATCTGTCTAATATTTCATGAACCTATTTGCGGATGTGCTGAATGCACTCAATGAATTTATTCGCTTTGTCAGCTTTAGACTGGACACGAGCTGAATCGGCTTGAGTAGCTGCAAATGGCATGGCTATGTCAATGGGACATAGTGGCTAGAATCCCAAGCCTACCTGGAAGGGTCCATGGCTGGTTGAGTTGTGGAGAGCCCGATTATAACTACTTTATACATAGGGGAGGCTCTCATTCCATGTACATGGATGCTTTGAATTGTACGTGTCTATAATGTGTACAATCATCCTCTTTGTTGGGTCAATTTACTAGGTAAATTAACACGAGCATTTAATTATCAATTTGGGTTTGAAGAACTTAGAAGCATCTCCAAAATATATGGATTTCAACCACAGTCAAGTTTAAAAGATGAATTATTGGTGATTTAGGGAAATTCATATCTAACTTAATTAATTTCTAAATTCTAAACAATAGATCAACGTACATGAAGTAATAATTGAAGAGACTCATCGAATTTATTGCACACTGTCAAATAACCTTTGGGAAAGTTGAGGAAACTGCTTAACGGTTGCTCAGCGCCGACCTAGCCGACGCCCCTGCAGTTTCTCAGCGCCTGTGGCCGCAGGCCAGACTTGGTCCTCTGGATTGGAAGGGCCTCGCTGTGATTTCCATAGGTGTTTGGTTATTCGGGGCTCCAAGTCGCTATTATGTCCCTGCGCGGCGCATTGGCTGTGCGTCGCGGCGCTCAAGGCTGCGCGGCGCTTTGATTTGGGCCTTCCTGTTCATTGTGCTCCTGCGCAATGCATTCAGGACTCGCGGCGCATAGGATCCATTGCGAGGCGCATCTCCATCTTCTTCTTTTTTGGCTTTGAAGGGTATTATTCTTATCCTCTTCGCTGTATCTTTTGCCTACTTTCAATGCTTGGTCTTGGAGGCGGCTATTGAGCCCCTAAAGTGTGTGCGGTACCTTCGTTCGAAGCTTGGACTCCGTTTGCCATGGAGTCTTTGGGCGATGACCAGGTCACTCCCCCTCCGCCTCCCCTGCCTGATGCAAAATCTTTTCTCAAGCTTCGGGCATCTTTGCTGAAAAAGAAAGCCCCCAAGGTGGCTAAGTTTGTGAAACGAATGGAAGATATCCCTGAAATATCGCTTCTGCCTGAGGGTCCTATTCAGGTCGCCCTCTCCTTAGCTGAACGTGCTTTGGTGGGTCAGTTCACAGGACTCTGGCCCTCCCCCAAGTCCACGGAGAGCTGGGTTGCAAGGAACTGGGCACCTTTGATAAAAAACAGGGTTACTTCGTATTTTCTAGGGAGGGGCTATTTCCTATTTGAGTTCTCAGACAAGGAGGATAAGGACCTGATTTTCCAGAATGGTCCCTATTTCATGGGCCCTCAGGGACTGTACCTTAACAAGTGGACGCCCGATTTCCACCCAGCAGTTGACGTTCCTACAGCCGTCCCTGTGTGGGTAAGGCTGCCCAATCTGCCGGTGCACTGTTGGAATTGGGAGTCCCTCAAGCATATCGGGAACACCCTGGGAAAATTTATTGACCGAGCAAATAGCAAAGATCAATATGACTGTGCAAGAATCTGTGTTGAAGTTGACCTGGAATTTGGCCTACCGGAGGCAATAAAAATCAGAGTCGGCAGTTGGACTCACGTTCAAAAACTAGACTATGAGCAGCTCCCGTTTAAATGCTGGAAATGTCATGTATATGGCCACTTTGCTAGAGGCTTCCCATTGAACAGCGAAGTGGAAAAAGGCAAGGAGGAAGGATGGAATCAGGTCAAAAGGACCAAAACTGCCCATAAAGCCCCAAGAACAGGAAACCCAAATGGCAAGGGCCCTCAGACAACCCCTGTTATCCAAACTCCCTTCATGAATGAGAAAAGTAACAAGTTTGCACAACTGAGTTCAGCAACTGAAGAGATCCAAGATTCTGAGAAGCAGAAGGAAGAAACGCTCCACAAAGTCTCCCCCTCGGGATCAAAGCAAGTAGAAATCAATGTAGACAGATCGAAAGAGATACTCATAGCAGAGACTGAGGAAGTACAAGTCTCAGAGGAATCAGAAGAAGAAGGTGAAATAGGAGACTCGCAAACCTCGGCCAGAAGATCAATGAGAG
Source organism: Pinus albicaulis (assembly GCA_034641835.2). Classification (NCBI taxonomy): domain Eukaryota; kingdom Viridiplantae; phylum Streptophyta; class Pinopsida; order Pinales; family Pinaceae; genus Pinus; species Pinus albicaulis. Next base: position 1,563,369,694 of record CM076584.1, read on the forward strand.
GTCGAAAATCTGCTCGTGAAAAAAGAGAGCAGGCAACCTACAAAGAAAAACTCCAAGGAAGTCAACCAACCCTAGAGAAGCTCTTGGCAAGAACCCCGAAGATGACTAGAAATCAGTCCCAGAGCTCTAAAGGAGCTCATCACCCCAAAAGCAAGTAATGAAGATCGTCTCCTGGAATTGTAGGGGTATGGGGAGCATAATAAAGGAAGAAGCTGTCAGAACCCTTCACAGAGCAGAATCTCCTGATATACTCCTCATCCAGGAGACTAAAATGGAGGACAAATACTTCCTCCATATTAGTAAGAAATTGTGGAAAAAAAGCAAAGGACAAGCAGTCTCAGCTAGAGGTGCTTCAGGAGGCCTCGGCACTATCTGGAATGGCAACAAATACTCCAAGATTAAAGAGGTCCTCAATACCCATTGGTTGTTTACAAAAATGCAGCAGGTCGACACAAATGAGATACTCTACCTGTTCAATGTGTATGCTCCTATTAGCGCAGGGGAGAAAAAGAGCTGTTGGGATTCCATTAGAAGACTGGTTGACTCTGAAAATCTGACAAATATCATTATTGCAGGGGATCTCAACCTCACTTTGTCATTAACTGAAAAGCGAGGTGGAAGTATTGTAAGAGATCCGGCGCGGGAATGGGTGGAGGATCTGATTCAGGACTGGGATTTGCTTGACATCAAGCCTTCCTCGAGAAAATATACGTGGTCCAACAAAAGAATTGGACCGGGGGACATTGCTGCAAGGTTAGATAGATTTCTTATCCAAAGCTCTTTTCTCCTTCTTGGTTTAGAATCTAGAATGCATATTCTGCCATGCAGCATTTCAGATCATAGACCCATTAAACTTGAGCTCCTGGCCCATTTGGACCAAGGCCCTATTCCTTTTAAATTCAGTCCTCAATGGGTCAAGGAGCAGTCATTCATGCAACTGGTGAAAGATAGCTGGATCCAACCAATCAATGGTTCAGCTTTCTTTGTTTGGGAGGAAAAACTCAGAAGAGTGAAAGCTACTTTAAAAACTTGGGTTCACTCCCTTCCTAACCCAGCAGTGGAAAGGAAACTGATCCAAGTTAGTCTCGAGATACATCAAATGAGATCGGAAGAGGAAGAGATCACTAAAGACATCCTAGACAAGGAGGCTGACCTCCAACATAAGCTTCTTAAGGCAAGCTTGGCCGAGGAGGATTATTGGAGAGTCAAATCATGTTGTCTCTGGCTTAAGGCAAGAGACAGGAACTCCTCCTTCTTTCACAAACAAGCCCAAGCTCGAAAATGTTTCAATTCCATTTCAGAAATAAGGGACGAGACCTCCAAGCACAGAGATATCCAAAGTATAAAAAGAGCTGCTTTTCTGCACTTCAAAAATCTGTATAGTGAAGAGGAGGGGCTGGGGTATAACCCTCAACTTGTGAACGAGGTACCCTCTCTGATTTCGCCCAGAGAAAATCAACACTTGGAAGCAGAAGTCACTACTTCTGAAATAAAAAAAATCCCTCTTTGCAATGGAACCGGATAAGGCTCCAGGTCCTGACGGATTCACTGCCAGATTCCTTCAGACCTATTGGCAGGTTGTTGAAAAAGATTTGTGTAGAATGGTCCGAAAATCACAAGACTGCCAGAAACTTGGGGGAAGCATCAACTCGGCGTTCCTTGCCCTCATCCCCAAGGAGAAAGGCGCTAACACCTTCAACAGATTTAGGCCCATCTCCCTTTGTAATATAGGATACAAGCTGATTACTAAAGTGATAGAAAACAGATTGAAAATCATCCTCCCAGACATTATTCCGGAGAATCAGGGCGGCTTTATCCAGGGAAGACAGATTGTGGACAACTTTATTCTTGTTCAAGAAGCGATTCATTCTAGCCTGCTCCGAAAATAAAAAGGAATGGTTGTCAAATTAGACCTAGAAAATGCTTTTGATAGGGTGAGACATAGATTCCTAATGGATGTTTTACTCAAATTTGGTTTTGGTTCAAAATTTATTAAATGGATTCAAGCTTGCATCAACGAACCTTGGATTGCTCCTTTGATCAACGGGAGAGCAGCAAACTTCTTCAAAGTTTCGCGAGGTTTTAGGCAAGGGTGTCCGCTTTCTCCCCTCCTCTATGTCCTCCAAGCTTCTGTCTTCAGCTTCCTCTTAAATAAGAAGCAGCATGATCAAGAGATTATGGGCCTATGCATTACAAGAGGGGTCAAAAATATAAATCATGCGTTATTTGCCGACGATTCCCTCTTGTTGGGTGTTGCCACTGTGCTCTCAGCTAAAAATTTTTAAGAAGTGGTGGATAGTTATTGCGATGTCTCAGGTAGCAGACTAAACAAAGGCAAATGCCATATCTATTGCTGGAATATTACAGCCAACACTCTCCAAGCCATCTCCTGCTACTTTGGCTTTGATGCCTCCATTACATGGTCATCTTTCAAATATTTGGGGCTCCCCATCTTCAAAAATTGTGCTCTCAGCAGAGACTGGCTTCCTCTGCTGGAAAAATTTAAAACCAAGATCCAGGCCTGGGGTTACAACTGGCTCAACCTGGCTGGAAAGACAGTGCTCATAAAAGCTGTTTTAAACAGCCTCCCAATCTATCAGTTTGCTGTTATGCTGGCCCCAATTGGCATAATGAGAAAAATGGAGGAATATATCAGGAAATTCTTCTGGAAAGGCGGAAAATAGAATGACAAGAAAATCCCTTTAATCAGCTGGGATAAAATATCTCTGCCTAAATTGGAAGGAGGGCTAAATTTCAAGAGTATCAGTACTCAAAACGTTGCCTTGGGTGCGAAGCTTCTTTGGAGGGTTATCGCCCCTAAACCAGGTTGGGCACAGTTAGTATTGTGGAAAAAATACTTCTGAGGGCAAAGGAAACGGTGTCTTGACAGCCTCATTCCAAAGTCTGGCTCAATGATCCACAAGCTCTGTGCTAAAGCTTCTCCTCTAATTAGTCTTCATGCGCACTGGATCCCAGGTAATGGCAAACTAATTAGAATTTGGGAGGATCGCATTATGGGCTACGATCCCCTGGCTGAAGACAGTTCCCTAGTCACGCTAAGAGATTGGATGAACAGAGCCAGCTTCAAAACCCTGTGGGACATATCTCAATGGGAGGGTCACGTTTGGCAGAATTGGGCTAAGCTGGAGGTGCCGCAAAATCTATCTAACGAGTGCAAAATCTTCATGAATTGTTTAAATGGCAAGGCCTCAATAGACAGCAGAAAAGCTGATACCCGTGGCTGGGGCCCAACTCCTGGGAGATACTCTGTTTCGTTGGGGTACAGAAAGCTGATTGCTCACCCCCATGTTCCTCCTGACCCAGAGCCTTGGAAGGGAATCTGGTCTCAGCCTTCGATTCCAAAAATTGACACCTTTTGTTGGCTTCTCTGCCATAAGCGGATCTTGACTGATGACAGGATTCAGAAAAGAGGATACCTGGGGGCCTCGAGATGCTCGCTGTGTGGAGCAAATGAAGAATCTGCCAATCATATGATGATCAACTATAATTTTGCTACAGAGATCTGGCATGCAATCTTAGGCCCATGGAGCAACAATTTTGTCTATCCCTCCAACGTCTTCGATCTGTTCTCAAACTGGATGTCTAAATACCCAGGAATCACTCCAAAGAACAAGCATATCAAGGCTGTCTGGATCGCTCTCCCTAAAGTAATATTTTGGCAAATATGGCTTGAAAGAAATCAGATAATTTTTAGAGACAAGAAGAATGACGTCAAGATCGTCTTGGTCAAAATCATAAGTCAGCTTAAAGATTGTCTGGGAGACCAGCTGGACGAGTCTGACCTGAGTGAGCATGATTCTAAATGGACTGATATGCTCGACCTCAAATACACAGAAATTGTCATCCCTCTCACTCCTCTCAAAGACTGGAAAATCCGGGCAAATGCATCCGACTTTTCTGAGTTTTGCACAAAGTTGGCTTGCTCTGCCCTTTTCTTTGACGGAGCTGCAAAAGGAAATCTTGGTACTTCCGGAGTTGGTGGTATTATCAGAAACGAGGAAGGCATAACTTTGCTCAGATATAACTGAGGTGTGGGTTACAACACCAGCATTCAAGCTGAAGCGTTGGCCCTTCTCCAAGGTCTCAAGCACCTCAAATTCCTAGGTATCAAAGATGTTGTTGTCTTTGGCGATTCTCACATTTCATATCATCTAGTACAAACTTCTATCCAAGATCAGCAGATTGATATAATTAGAATTGTCGAAGCCTGGTTTGAAACTGTTTTCCACGAAAGAAAGAGATAATACAAGATGGCTGAGCTTAAGCCGGGGTCATGCCTTTCTCCAAGGATCAGAGAAGTGAGGTGGTGCTGTGATCCCATCCCTAACTTATGCTTTGGATTTCATGTTACAAGTTTATTATTTAAGTTAAATATTGTATTTTTCAAAATGGAAGATCAGAGATTGACACATTTTGATTAAAAGTTACTTAGCTTAAGTGAAGAGTCTTATTGTCCCATTGAGAGAAAATCATTGGGCACGCTTCGCATCTTGTAACTGAATCTAAGGCATTCATGCCATGAATCAATATATCCTTATTAACCGCTCGTCAAAAAAAAAAATCTACATCTAAGTAATTCTATATCTTCTCTCTATATTGAACAATATACACGATTTAAATGTTCCAACCATAAGAAATATTTTACTTTCAAAATATGTTATTTATAAAGCATTGAAATTTTTTTTTTTAATCAATATTATTTGAAAATACCATGACATTGGAAATACTTTTTTATTATCTCAGCTATGACGCTTGAGATGTAAACACTTATCCATGCATAATATTTTTTTATTAGTAATATATTTTTAAATATTACATATCAATTCTATATTAAACACAACTAAAATTACAAGTTTTACAATCTCATTTTTACATAATTTACAATCTCATAAATAAAAGGACTAGTCCAAAAATTTTACATCTTCATTTTCATTTGGAAATTAATAAAAGTTGTAGATATTTATTGTTATTTCATTTCACTTGGTTAAGGAACACTTCTCATGAATAACAAACTCAAAATATTTAACAATATATCAATATATACTCATGATGTGCAAATTAAATGGTTTGTTTGGAGCCCTGGCGTGTCCTCAAGTTCAAATCTCGGGAAATGGTTGAAGATAGAAGCCACCTTCAGGAGAATTAAACTTTCCCAAGGAGCATCCAAACTCCACCAAGTTTCACAATCCTAATAGTTAGAACATTTTACTAGTGAATAATCTTTTGAATAAGAACATTTCACTAGTGAATAATATTTTTCATTCAAAATTAAAACTAAGATCAATCCCGATTTTATATATATACATATATATATACATGCTTTAATCAAAATACTTTTAAAATTTCTAGTAAAGAAAAATATTTTTAACGATTCCAAAATGAATCAAAAACACGAACATAAACCAAAAATGATATATATAGGGTGTAACTATAATGTTACATTGCAAATCCATGTTGAACATACAAGTAATTCCAAATCTCCGATATATTAAACAACACGGTTTAAATGTTCTAAGTTGTTAACAAGGTTGACTTGCCAACATTCAAGGAGGCCTCCTCGATATGTGGTCCCAATTAGACCTCACACCGTTTGGGATAGGAGCCCCATACGAAATACGACCTAGTTACCATTTTCTTAAAGGTTTTCCTTGGCTCTAATTGTCGCAAGAGAGATGAATACATATATGTCTTCGTGGAGTGTTTGGTTGTAGGTGTCGAGGTTCTTCTATTGTAGAAGAAAAGTGAGCTCCTTAAGAGAGAGGTAATAGTACCACCCTAGTAGAGCACATGCAAACAAGAAGCATATGTCTAACATCCAATGTAATAGTCCACAAATATGTGACGGTCATTATAACCAACACAAACAAGAATATTTTTCTAACATCCATGGAATAATCCACAAAGATGTGATAGTCATAGAAATCATTGCAAAGACATCTTCCGAATATGATAAGCACTAAAACAAGAAAATATTCAACTACCTTGGCACAGGAAAACAAACATGAATTACAAACATTCACATAATATTCTTAGTAACATGCATAATCCATGCATGATGAATGGTAAGGCTATTATAACGAACATTAAGTAAAATTCTTAAGACACATGTATACAACGAACACCACTAGCTCTAATAGTGGAGAGTTGGAGCCACTCTTTCTTCCTCAAAAGAACTAAATTATCTCTCTAATACCTTGCGGGAGGAGCCAAGGTGAAAAGGGGCCTTTTCTCATACAATGACAGTATATATATAACCAATGGGGTGATGCTTCACCTCCCTTGTGACTCTTTGACTCGCCATCATGATTGTTTGACTTCCTATGACTTTATAATTTATATGACCTTTCAAATTTTGTACATGTCCTTTGGACTTCCACTTTACAAAACATTTTCAAATAAGAATTTACAACTACAAAAAATTATGTTGCATTGGTGACTCATGACATGACCGACATGACAATAATTATGGCGGGATTTGGTATGATGGCATGGAATTTCAATTCATTCTGTTGCTTCTTTATTTTGTGTTCCTTGAGAATTTCTTTTGTCCACCTCCATATGGCTTAGAGATAAGGAGTCTTCAAAGGATATCGTGTCTTGAGCTATAGTCGTAAATTGCGTCCCTTTACTTTCTACCGATTGATCAATCCTCTATATTCAGCTACGTAGGTGTCTTTCTAGCATGTTCTCTTATCCATCTCCTTTTTCATCATCCTAACATGGTATGATAAAGTACCCGCATCGCTATTCACTCATGACAAGAAGAGATAAGTCTTAAAAACCCCTAGTCTAAGATGTTGCATAATTATCCATCGACTAATCCTATGAATTCAGTGATAGTATGAGGGAGAGGCTCATGACTACGCAATCATGTAGCCTTCCTGTAACTTAAGGGTTGAGCTTGAGCCTTGACACCGTGCAATGAATTTCAAATTTCTGGATTGAGCAAAAAGATTGTGTAATTGGGGAGCTCAGTGTGGAACTAGGATGAGAGATTGAGCATTGATTTTTCCTAATCGTGCAATTCTTGAAGTCAAGGGAGACCAGGATTTTGTATTTTAAGAGCTCATGGATTATGATTATATTATGATTATAACAATGTGCAATACTAACTCAAGGAGAGAAATTGCACAAATTTTGAGGTCAAGTGTTGAGCTTCGAACACCGTGATTTTGTAGTGCATGGGCCTCGTGAGGTGGGATTTATAAACTCCATGTTAGCTGCCAAGAGGAAGGGTTGCAGCCTGAGGGCTGATATTGCACAATGCGCAATTCAGAGGGATGGATGAGGCTAAGTTGCTTGGTTAAGAAGTTTCCATATTTTTCTAAGTGTAGGATCGGTGAAGGTTATGTCAATACCGATAAGAATTGACTGTGATAACACACTTAGAAGACTTGACTTTTCCACACAACATAGATCTCGCAACACATGAACAAAACACTTCCCTCGTTGCGACAACTTATGACAAGTGCGACACTAAAGATACACTTTGTGATGATAGTGACAACACTTGTGTGACGTACTGAAACTTTGAAATGAGTGTGAAGGATGTTTACATGGTAAGATCAATCGAATTACACAAAGATAACCTCTCAAAACACCAAAACTAGATTTTAAACGATGTGACACTTAACATGCGAAAATATGACACCGTGATTTTCTTGGAAACGAGACCAAAACACTTAGAGCAAATGCAAGAATTCTTAATGTTTGCGATGAAAGTATTCACATCAAATAGCTTCCGAAATTTGTGTGGGCTAAAATTTTGAGGGTGTTGTAGCAAGACAACACTTGGTGACACACCGGGTATAATTATATTTCCATATTATTAATTCTTGGGAGCTTGGGGAGGCACCTGCAGGCGCTAGTGTTTTTGTTTTGAGGAAAAGCACCACAAGTAAGCTTGTGGGCTTGGAACCCAAGGTTGGGGGTTTTTCACCCATCGATGTTTGGGCTAAAACCCCGATGACTTCGATATGTGATGGATGAGGATGATAGTGCTCCCGAAGACAATTCTAACACAATGAGAATCATCTAATTCCGAGTGGTTGTTGAGGAGAAATTAATTTTTGAAGCGCAACGGCTGGTTTTCGAATCATGTAAGCTTGAAGTAAAAAATTTCCAATAGATGTGTCTCTTCAATAATTCATGGAGCCTCTCATTTGGATATAAATATATGGTTATTTGGATGTGTTTTTTTAGAGCATCCATTTGTGCAACATATTCTCAAGTAAAAATTAGCTCGAAATTGGGAGCGCAGAAGAGGCCTCAACCGAGTGAAAGAGGGATCTCGAAGTCCTAACTGAGGCCAAGTTAGTAGGCCGGTGCAATTCTTTATGGGCTAGAAAAGTGATCCGATTTTTGTCGCTTTTGAGGGCCGAGGAGGCTGGATGTTAGGCCTATTTCCTTGTGGCCCTAAGAAAATTGTTGTTTGGATTGTGTTTTGGGCACCATCGCAAGGATTGTCTCACTCTGAGGGTTGTTGTGCTAGGGCCGCAAGCCATATACGCGCTGGGCTTATTTATGGACCGTCAAGGCTCGACATATGCCCTAAGGAAGCAACTTGGGTGAGGAGGAGACCTCTTAAGGTGTGTCGCAACCCTTTAAGGGCTTGTTTGGTGGTTGTTGGGAGGATTTAGGGATGCACTAAGTACCTCAACTAGGTTTCATGAACGCAAGATGCAAACATTATTTCCTCAAGAGTGTTTCTTGAGGGATGTTAGTTCAAAGATTTTGACCATTTCGGGATCAGTTCGATGGGAAGCTTAAGGATAACTTTGGGAGTTGTTTGGAGGAGCCCCCATGACTTTGGGAAGCCTACCAATCAGCCATGTGATGGGAACATCATATGAGAGGAAAGATCGAAGGATTTGCAAATGGACTCTTGTATGATGGGTTGATGGTGTCCTAGGTGAGGACAGACGATGTGCCTATATTTATGCAATACTCCTTTATCGTTAATAAAAGGGAATATTATAGAATTATGTTGGCAACTATTTGTAAGGGTCTCCTAAGTTTTAGGATGCCCTAACTAGGTGCGTATGCTACAATGTGGACTCTGGCTCAGGACCGTTGAGGGAGGTGAGAGAGGGGACCAAGTGTGGATGTGTAATGGGAACTTATGGTTCCGCCGGAGGACAAGGTGATAGTTGTCCAAGTCAGTGTTGAAGTGCAATACCTGATGGAAAAGGTGACAACTAGCTCCGGCGCTGATGAGGTCAAGGGGTCCGATCAACCAGGATTAGGATTGTGGAGCCCGAGATCGTGTGTGGAGTAATGACCTCTACAACATATGATGCTGGGCAGTCCTCCTAGATTGTGTTCATTATGGGAGATGGAAATATTGCAAGATAGGTGGCAGCCCCATGTGCCCTATTTCGGTTTTCATCGTTGGTAGCGTGTAGCAATACTATAGTGGGTTAAATTCCCTAAGTATCCAGGAGGAGGGAGATTGGAGAGTTGTTCAAGGGATTTTAGAACAACTCGACAGAGGGGTTTCGATGTTTTGATGCGTTGCGGAAAAAACGATCACAGAGTGTAGATTGACAACAGGTTCAATGGCCAAATGGACTTGGAGCATTGATAGAGGAAAGAGCTGCAGACGAGGCCGAGGACCGTGCAAGTATAGGGTACAACTTAGAGGGGTCGAGAAATTTCACTACATCCATATGGTCATAATATCTTGTTTGTATCTTGTACTAGTGGATGTATTAGGGCCAATATCCTGCACGGGTGCCCTATACTATTGTATTATATCGCCTGGATTAATATAAGGAAGTCGGGTTGAAAAATACCTATATTTTGTGTGCATGTGTGATTTATTGATTTATATTTCCTTTGTGCAAATTAGTTTGTGGTTGAGATTCTTGGTTTGGTAGCGTCAATGATTTTAATAATCTAACCTGTGACGCAAAGTCGTGGAAATCTCGAAATGGTTAATTATTTTTTGCAATGGTCTTAGTTCTTTGGGAAGTATAGATTCATTATGAAAATCAATTTGGCTTCCCCACTTACCCCGCGAATAAACATAGTCCCCATCCATCCATTCTCGGTTAAACACAAACACGTAATTAATAATATCGCAATGTTTCGAATTAGCAAAGGCAGTTTAGTTCACGAGCTATAGATTTTCAGAGTATATTTTTTCATCTCCTCGATGTTGCTTTCCGCTCAAAGAAGTCCGGACAACACTCCCCACGGATTTACAAGGTAGGAACACAACATGCTCTTGCCAACGAGCCTAGTCAACACCCCGATGGAGTTGCTTTGTTTCACCTCTTTGTGCAGAAGCATTTTCTTTGCATTTATTTATTTATTTTTAATAGACCGGCATAGGCACTTATTCATTTCCATGGGTGGAAGAGGGATCTCGACTCATTTAGGTAGTAAGAGGTTGTTCCTTCATAGAATCATATAAATACCTCTACTTTAGGTTTTTCCATTAATTTTTTCCTATTTTCCTCTTCTACTTGATCGGAGAATCATGAAAACACCAAAACATAAAAAACTCGAGTATATAGGCATAAGGTTTCCAAAATAGACACAAGCATCATGGTTCAACACAAAACTCTCCTTACAAGGATCATGTTTTCTTTGGAACATCATTGACCAAAAGGTGTAACCAAAAACAAAGGAGGACCGAAGATTAGCCACTTTTGTGGTGCCACAAAACTCTTTTAACTCGACTACAAAAAATAAGCCATAAAACATGTTCACACACGACGCTTATTTACATAATAAATAAATAAAAAACACACAACACCAAACAAACAAGCAAACAATAAAATAAACTATGTACGTAGCGCAGGCATAGTCCCGTATCATCATTGAAAATATTGTTTTAAATCTGGGCTATTAAGAGGAAGAGAGTCAATATTCTCGTCTATATATTGAAGATGATATGTGTGTTAAGTTGTTGCTCACGTGATCCGTCGTATCCAGTAGGATTGAACTTAGTGTGTTTTGTTTTAATCCTCATGGGCTTTGTCCCACTTCAAGACTAATTCACCCACACCGGATTCATTCTCTCCCCGAATACTTCTTGTCGTACCACCTCTTGATATGATTCTAGTGAAGATAATTTTTTTTTCTTTTTCTTTATGTATTTCTTCCTAAAAATTGTGAAGGGTGTTTATCCTACTCTTAACCAATAAGAAAGGGTTTTCTCTCAGGATTCTCAGAATGGAAGGGCAGACAATAGATATTCGTAGGCATGATGGCTTTTTTTCGTACACCCAGAAGTAAGGAGACGTATTTAGAGAAGGATTTGTGACTCGGTCACCCATAAGGCATTCACCAAGGCGGAGTGTCGCCTGCTCCGTTTTAGAGAAAATGTATTCTTTATAATGTGGATAAGGCTCTTGTTAGTAGACTTAGCAAGACCATTTCCCTATGGATAGTAATTTTCATAATGTTTCAATACAATTCCATTTCCCAATGCAAAATCCGATAATATTAACGATGAAAAGTACATTGCATTGTCAAAAACATGTGAAGTAAGAACACCAAACCCGGAAATGATATTTTGTTTGAGTAATTTGATGACTTCCCGATCATTCACTTGCTTCAGCTTCGGAATTGCTTTTTTCCACCATGTAAAATAGTCTATGGCAAAGTGAGGATAGTGGAAAAGTTGCTTCGAAGAATGCAAGTAAAAAATTCATCGATGAGATCTAGGCCCCATTTTTTGAAATGGTTCTTCCACAATGATAGGTTGCAATGGGGTGACTAGCTTCTTTCCTCGTTAGCACACTTCAGAGACCGAACAATTGCAAAGAATATGCGTGATCATCCTTGAAAATGGAAAATAAAAATTAGCCCACATAACTTTGTGCACTCGTAGTGTCACTAGCGAAGTGTCCTTTGGCTGGTCCATCGTGGAGATCACGTAAGAATTTCTTTGAATCATGGTTCCATGCATCCGAGAAATGATCGCTAGCTCCCCATAATTTTCTAGATTGGTTGAGACAAAAATGTACAGTGGCAACATCAAACCAAGCTTCTCGGAATCCTAGACCTAGCCTTTCCGGATTGGAGAGGGATCTCTCTTGGGAAGAGGGTGCAAATATGTGAACTTGTTTACCGATTAGGGGCTGATTTTAGGCTAGATGCGGCGGGTATTGGATTGTTTTGGTTGGGTATGATGTCGATGGGTTTATATAGAAAACAAGGAAGATTGTTAAGTCATTGGGAAATGGAGTCAAACAAGGTCATGAATGAGTTCATCAATGGTTTAAAGATAATTTGCGGTGGAAATTTAACTTAAGGTGATCTTTAAGGTTGTGAAGGATCATGAGATGAACATTAAACTTGAGAACAACAAGCTAATAAAGGGCAGAAGAAAAACCCTTTATATACTTGTAAACCGAGGAGAGTTAGAAGATTTATAAGCATAGCAATAGATTCAAAGGGTTAAGTAACACCTAATCCATTTGATTTCAGATTGAAAGCAAATAATCAACCAAGACAACATTTTAGATAAAACATAGAAAGGAAAACTTGTTTAATCTTTCAGTGGATTTTATCATCAAGAGTAGGAAAAACATTTAAGTTTGCACAAGTAACTATAACCATAGAAGGAGAGAAAAACCCTAGCATCCACAAGGACAGCTATGAAAGTTTCTTGAGATATTTTTAGCTAAGTAAAGGTAAGAGCATGGTTAAGACAAACACTTTCGACAAACCATGTGCAAAGTCAGCTTCAAAGATGATTTTCAAGAACAAGTAGCATTTCGTAGGTAACAATATGCAAAGGCCAGCCATAAATCATAATTGATACTAACTTATCTAAATCATTCAAGAAAATGTACAAGCCAAAAACTTATTAGAGAGCAATAGATGAATTCCCTAACATGTCCTGGCGAAGAAAACATTTAGATGCTGAAGGAAACAAACATCTAAGGTGCCATCAACAAGCATATCTTAGTCTAAATTTTGTGTCCCATCGCAGCATATATGGATGGAAAACATATGAGAAACTTAGAAAACATTAACAATAGAAAACTTCACCATCAACCAAGCCTATGGATCCCTAAACAAATTTTCCATCAACAAGTAAATCGCATCATGCATAAGCTCCAAGACATCAATTTCTCATCAAAGGCTTCAAGGGGACTATCTATTACTTCAAAGATAAGTCATCAACATCCAAAAAATACATAAGACCCTCATGCTCTATTTATGGAGCAATTGAGGAGGTGGAAACCCTAAGAGGTTTCAGAACCTCAATTCGGCCCATAAAATGTCATAAATGTGCTTAGTGACCATGCAAGGCCCAAGACACATAAGAGATAAGATAATAAATGAAAAAATCAAAACATAACTCCCAAATCAAATCAGGAGTGATTTGCCCGAAAAAAACATTAAAAACCAATTTGTCATTAATCGCTGTCTTTTGTTGACTTTTTGGCAAAATACGCTCTAGAGTACAGCAATGGCCATATCGTAAATAGTAAAATGGGGTCTCGTTGTACTCGAGTTTTGGACCCTTCCCGCATCGTATTTGGGCCTTCGATGGCTCGTTGAAAATCTTGAAGAGTATAATTTTCGTAAATACTTGATTTGTGTTGAATGGATTCCATTTACCTTCTCAAAAAATTCAATCTCCCATGACTGCTCAACACGTTAAATACTGTACCGAAAAGGAGTGCGTAAAGGTCATTTTTGAGGTGTTTTTTGACCTTTGAGGAGGAAAAATGCTCCAATTGACCTGAATTTTTTTTGCAGACTTCGAAGACATGAAACACCCAAAATCTAAACTTTAGCAGCTGAGGATACCCCAAAAAGAGCATAGCGCCTAGGGTGTTGCGCTCCTAGGGGCCAAAACTTGGAAAAAACAAAAGTTTCCTGATTTTTACCCCAAAATTGGCGTGTAGACCCCTCAAGGGGTTTTAGACATATCCGCCGAGAAGAATCAGCCAATATTCCAAGGCTTTTATGGACTTTGGTCTTTTTTAGCTCCTCTAGCTCCATGAGGGCTTGCTTGATGTCTTATGCACTTGCCTCACTATGAATTTCTTTCGTCATGCTTAGATCGATTTCTTTTTGTCAAGACAAGCCATGACTCTTTCCTTGATCGCCCGATGTGCTTTGATGTCTCTCCTCTCATCATCCCACTCTTCCTTCATCATGCTCTTCCCCATCATCTTTCTCTAATCTTCTTTCCCATCATCATGCCGTTGTGCCTCTTTATCTTTGTGGTCGCCTTCATTAACTTCATCATTGCCATCACCGATTTCTTCATGGCTACTTCCCTCCTCTTCATCATTTTCTTCATTTTCTACAATCTTCTTATTTACTGATCCCTCCTTGTCCATCATCATTATCTATCTCATCTTCCTCTTCTTGATTTTTTCCTTCTATGTGTTCTTCACTAGGCTACCGTCAGCCCTCTCACTTGGCAATTTTAGGGGAAGAGGTAAGAGGTGAAATTATTTGTGGAGAAGGCATATGGGGAGATGATGGTTGTGTGGAGGTAGATGGTCATGGAAGTGAAGGAAATTTCTGTTGGATGAAGGCCTGGCTCAGCCCACTCTTGCACTCAAAACCAAATTTTCTTTACAAACGCTAGCTCAAAGACATAAAAACTAATTTTTGCATAGTCTAGGGTTTGGGTAAAATTTTGACTATGGATGACCCTTTTTATTTTTAGGAAAAATAATGCTTATGAGGAGGGAAAATGTTTTACCAACCTTGTATTAGCTTGCAGAAACTTTAGAGGCAAAAATTCAATTCTTGAAAGTCTTTGGCAAAATCAAGAGTGTCGGCCAGGAGCGCAAAGGTCATTCTATTTGCGCAATGCCATTTTGAAGAAGGCATTTGCTGCCTTCCCGCGTCGAATGAGCTCCATGATAGCTCGTTGGAAATATTGTGGAGTATACTTTCCAAATATACAATATTTTTTATGTTTGGAGTTGATTTTCTCTATCCAAAAGTTGATTCTCCCAAGACCGGGAAAAAACGTCTCGAATGATGGTGCATAAATGCAAGCAGGCCGGGTGCGTACCACTTTTGGATGACTTCCTCAATTAAAAATTGAGCTCATGATAGTTCATTGGAAATTTCTTCTAGTATAGTTGTCATTTGATTCATCAAGCAAGTCATTTGACACTTCATCTATGAGAAAAATTGGATTTTCCCAAGGTCACTCCGGTATGCGTAATTTCTCCTTATGACACCCGTATTTACATTGATCTAAAACCATGATACCTATGTAAAAAATGAAGGATTTTTTCTTCTTGGCCCTATTATTGATAAAAAAACCTCTCACTTTTTCCAAATTCATTCCGTTTTGGTCGTAAACACAATTTGAAGCAAAACTAGCCTTAGGTGTGACACATGGCTTGTCTCTTGGAATGAATTCTTGTAAAATGATGGAGGCATGATGTTTATGAGCTAGTATAGACTTATTATTTCTGACATGATCTATAAAAATAATCATTTTCTATTGTTCCTCCTTTTTTTTTTCATATCAAACCCTAGCTTAGTTGGAAGAGGGAAATTAGGTTTGGTGTGAGGATTTAGGACCGGCTTTGCGCATGGAGGGGGATGAAGGGGTGTTAAGGGTTGTCTAAATCTTTGGGGTGAAATTTTGGGGAATAGGGATAGATATTAGGGAGTAGGGAAAAGTGGAATTTTAGGAATTGAGTGAGGGGAAGGGGTCCAAAAGGTCAAACACAGCTCTGGGCCCCAAAAACATTGTGGCAATAAACCAGGGTTTTAGAAAATGATTGATTCTGAGGGATATGAGTGATGTAGATGTGTGTATGGAGGGTGAATTTTCAGACAGGGAGGAGGGTGAGAGATCACTGTGCCTTTGCAAGATTATTTAATCAGTGGAGCCAGTCCTGGGAAGCAGCCCTGAAAACTTAGATAGGCAATGGAGGTAGGCAAAAATAAAAATAGAGGGTTGAGGCCAAAGGTGGCGAAACATAGTGATAATGAGTGGCATGAGCCCGTGATGGGTCTTCCGGGGATGGGTGGAGCCAAGGATTCCTGAGCACACGGAATGATGAAATAGTGAAAATTATCCCAAGGATAATGAAGGCCGTGAGATTTCTAGAACTCACAATGTTCATGAACTTTGTTTCTAGAAATCTAGAACCGATATTTAGTCATCGTTAGATAGTAAAAATTATGGATGAATAAATATAATCCATTATGGTTTTTTCCGAAAAGCACCCCATTCACTAATTGGTAATATAATTCTTTTAATTTGACTACCCTTTTTTCCTATTCGATAAGTGAAAGGGAAGCTTTGTGTGCTCAAAATACCGGTGCACATCCACATACCAAGAGTTTGTGATTGTAGTGGATAATACGTAACATTATACATCTCAATTTCGCTCTCATCTACATGGATCATCTTCTCGTTGCATCCACCACTTCTATTGCTAATCGACATAGAACATGGCTCTTGATAGTGTGAACTAGTTTTCAATTCTAAGCCATTCTGCATATCAGTCATCCAATTCTCTCTACTCTCACCCGGGCCTCTTGTTGGACAAACAATTATTTGATTGTTGGGTGCGGAACAAAGATAATACAATGATTCTTCAAGAGATAGGGTTGGAAGTGCTTCACCGCCTTGTATATTGCATACATTTGTTTATTAATGGTGAGATAGTTAAGTTCACTTCCTTGTAGGCTTGCACTCGTGAAATATATTGGTCGCTCATTATTTTGATCATCTTTATACTTAAGTATTAATCGGAAAGAGAAGTATAAAAATTGAAGGTGTAGAGAATAAAATCCTTATTGAAATTTGGGTTGTACAAATATGAAGCTTTTGTGATTTCTTGCTTGATAAAAGAGAACGATATTTTTCCCTTTATCCCACTTGTATATTTCATCATTCTTTACCATATCCTATATACATCTAACAATTTGAGTATAATTAGAGATGAATTTGTGGAGAAATTTGATCTTCCCGTGAATGAATGCATGCCTTTCTTGTTCAATGGGAAGGAATCTACGTAATATCCTTAACCCTTTCGTGGTCCACTTTAATCCCACTTTTTCGTGATAATGTGGCCCAAGATTTTCCCTGACATCGCAAATATACTCTTCTTGGGATTAAGTGATATCATATATTTTCAACATTGCTCAAATATTTTCTTCAAGTTTCGTAAGTGGTTTGATCTCTTCTTCCAAAACCGTTTACATCATAAAGATAAACCACCACACTCGTCCAATCAATCCACGAAAAGCGATGTCCATTGGCACGTTGAAAGGTTGCACGCATTGACTAGCGTAAATGGAATTCCTCCGAATGTGAACGTGCCCCAATTCGTTCGAAAGGTATTTTTTAGTCTCCGTCGGGGCGTTCCGAGACCCCGTAACCTAGTTGCATCCAAAATAACCATCAATCAAAGAGAACGTTTACCCCATATTATCTACAATATGTGTTCCATAGAGGGCACATGGTAGTTGTCTTTGTCCGAGGCGCGTTGAGATTTCAGAAATCTACACACAAGCGTATTTCCCGTACTTCTTCCTCATTAGGACTAGATTAGATACCTGTGTTGAATGTCACACTTATAAATTATCTAAACATCCATTAGTTTCTCAACTCTTTTCAAATTAGGGTTCAAGCGTCGATGCACCTTCCGTGGTTTCTACCGAAAAGGATTGCCTCCTTCCTTAATAGGAATGACATGGTGAATTATTCGCGTGTCTTAAGTTTTCGATCTCATCGTATGTCCACACAAAAATAGATCGGTAATTCTTGAATAAGCAAAGATAAAATCTTCTCACTCTTCCGGTGTGCAAAAAGTGCCAATATTCACAAACTTTTGGATCTTTCTCCATTCCAAGATTGATTTGTTCATGTGACACATGAACCGGCCAAACTTTTGGCTTTGATCGACCTTTCAGTGATCATGCAATTCATACAAATTTTCTAATGATACCAAACCCTTTGGCATGGGGTTCTCCTTGTTCACGCGAGTCGCATCTTGCAATGATTTTTCATGCTTATATTCATCAATAGCTACATCTTTGAATACATTGGTGTTCCTATGAAATATAGTATTTGCAGGTCATCATTAAAAATGTGTAAATTAGTGATATTCCGAGGGACGAATGGTTTATGCATCTGACCCGGAAAAATTGTCCCTAAGCGAGAACAATCTAGCGGCGCATTTTCTAATGCATCCGCTGTGTTACGCCTTCTAAGAACAAACACAATAATAAAAGCTAGGAATTAAGAAATTAACTTACATACCTCTTGTTGATAACTTTTCAATGAGGTGACACATGGTGTATGGTATTGTGTACATGTTGTATGAAAACTCTTGAGTTACCTATTTCTTTAAGAACCGCAACATTGAGTTCAATGGCCTTTCGTAAACTCCGGGATGAGTGCTTCGTATTTAGTTGTTAGTGCACTCAAATTCCAAGTGACTTGAGATCAAGTGTTTTCTCCATCACGGGTCTACTAAAACACAACTAGATTCAAAGCCCTCATATGTATTTGAACCATCAAAATAAAAAATCCAAACAAGATATGTATAAGAGCTACGCCGACACTAATACTACTACTACTATCTATTGTACAAAGAGATAATTGCACAAATATACTAGGAAGGAGTTCCAATTGTGTCGTGGGACAATGGAAGGCCGAGAAAGGTAGCACCCTATGTCAGCCTCCAAAACTAATTACCAAAGATAATATTTGTGAAAGGGGTTGGTTCATTCTTTCCTCAAAGGGTGTGATAGTGTACTTCATTTAAGACTTAAGTTCACCCGTATTTGATTATTTCCGCCCTTGTACAAAAGCCATAAATTTGACCGTCTAAGATAAAAATACCCTTGTGATTTGTTGATCAAATTTCACTTAGAAATACACCATATTATCAAGTAGATGTCCACAATAAATATATTTATGCACTCGTGAACTTTTTGATTGGATGATAGGTGAATAGGCACATTTTAGTTCACCACTAGCATGGACAAGAGTCTTGTCCAACTAAATAATTTGTGCATTAGTATTATCCCATTTTTCATTGATTTTCTTAGCGAAAGATAGTGGCATTACGTTCATAGATGCAATTCGAATGAACTAAGAAATTTTGTAGAAAATCCACACACATTCAACTCCATCTTGTAATATGATAAAACAAAATATTTGAATCTATTCTACAAATTAGAAACCACCTTGATCGCACAATCACATAACAAATATGAGAAAGAAATTATCAATTGCACAACACAAGATGTATCCGGGGAAAGAAACTCAAAAACCCACTATTTGTATATTGCATAAATTCAAGACCATGAAACAATACAATGTTATTTCCCCCCACCGAGAAACCTCTCGTGATTCTATCGAATTCTGCATCTAAGAAAAAACCGCCAATACATAACCAAATCTCAACCTCTCTCCGACCAGCCTTGCTTATGCATTCCTGTAGGAATTATCTCCCTATTAATAATGAAATTCTAAGGAATTTATTATGCAATTCCTTCAAGGAATCTCATGTACGACCCGTACAATTTTCTAATTATACAACTTATATTTATCTTTCCCTTTAGCTCCAATCTCAATTGGGTCTTCCTTAAAACTAACACAACTATTTATAGTGAATTATCGCTATATTATTGATCATTGCATGAATTAAATCAGATTTAATTCATCGACCTATCACTAGCTCATCTCTTAGTTAGAACTAGTTAAACATATTTTAACCCAATTAAATGAGTTAACTAATTACAACTCACAAATAACTCAGAATTCAGGACTTCTAAAATTCCAGGAAGAACTCTAAATGCCTCCCGCCTTGACCTCCAACTCAAATTATCTCAGCCAACTAAGTCTTCCCGACTCGGTTACCACTTACAAGCTTTTATGAGATGAAATTACAATTTAGCCTCCAATTTAATTAAGGGAAAAATTAGAATCGTAACTTCTCAAAGTGCCGTCTCTGGTGCCATTTAAGGGACTCCCCTCCCAACAAGAAAGGGATTATATTCTACCCCAATCATTTCTTTGTGGAACTCAAATTTACTTTTCTGTGCCTTTGTCAAGATGTCTCAGATTCCGCTCCCTTCCGTGGGAATGTACTCTAATGGCATAATCAGCCCCCGAACACACAATCTGAGATGGTGATACCGGATATCAATATGCTTGGACTCGTCATGAAAATTTGGATTAACCGAGAGTTTGATGCAACTTCCGGTTATCACAATATATCACAGCCAAATCCATCTTTCTACCAAACAAACCAACAGGCATCTTCCTCATCCAGATGGCCTCACATGCTTCCTAACCCGACCGTCATGTACTTTGCCTCTCCTAAACTAAGTGAAATTTATCTATGTTTCTTGTTGTACCAGGAAACCATTGTTGATCCTATATTGAAGATTCCTCCCGATGTTATCTTCATGTTGGATGGACTCCCTACCCAAATCTGCATTAGTGAAGCCTTCAAGTTTCACTCCCCTCTATCATTATGTGCCATAGCCCATACTATATAGTGCCTTTGAGGTATCTCAACACATGCTTTCCCTCGCTTCCAAAAGAGCTTGTTAGGCTTAACCATAGCTTGACTAAGCTAGTTATTTGTGTATCATATGTCTGGTCATGTGTTAATAAAATACATGAGGAACCCACAAGTTTCTCAGAACACTAGCATCCACTACTTCACCTCGAAGTAGCATCCTCCTTCCTCCAAGCCGCCTCCTACTAGAGGATTCTCCATGGGTTTGTTGCCCTCCATGTGGAACTTCCCCGAGGATCTCGTTGGTATACTATCCCTGAGATACAAATAGTTCCCCATCTCTTTGCCATATTTCCAATACCAAGAAAAAGTGCAAGAGCCCCATGTCCTTCATCTCAAATTCTCTTTCAAGATCATGTTTTCAAGACTTTCGATGAGTCATACCATCACCCGGAAGTATCGCATCATCAAGCATAAAGTACAATAATGAAAGGCTTACCATCTACTACAATCTGATAAAGGTTCTCATCTGCTTCACTCTTGGTGAAGCCCAACCTTGTGAAATAATTGTCGATCTTGGTGTGCCAAGCACGGTACTTGCTTCAAACCCCATACAGCGTTCTCGAGTCCGCACACATGTGACTCCCTATCTAAGGTCTCAAAACATTTGGTTGCTCAATGTACACCTCTTCTCAATCACCCCATTGAGGAAGGTTGTCTTTACATCCATCTCATGTATATTCCATCCCATTTGGGTTGATTTACATGAGTACCTTGCAACCGGTGCAAAAGTATCATCATAATCTATCCCCCTCCACCCGAGAGACCCCAAAGAACAAATCCGGCCTTGTGCTTCTCCACACTCCCATTTGTTGATTGTTTCACCCTATAGACCCAATTCCGAATCCTACAACCTGCCTTTCCCACCGGTCTTGGGACAACTTCCCATGCATTTTTTTTTATAATGGAGTCATACTCCCCAACCATGGCATCAACCCAAACTCGGTTATTGCATTGCTTCCTCTAAAGAGGATGTTTCTATCTCTACAACTTCGATCATAAGAGCCAAGTGTAGCGAGTGTATTTCTTTGGGGACCTTCTTCTTGCGTTGTGATGTGGTGCTCCGATTCTCTCTCACATCTATCAATAATCTATCACCCTCTCTCGTGCACTCTTCCATCTCCGGTGGATGTCCCTACATGAGTGGGTTCTTCCACTCTTTGTTCCTCTACTTGTGGTTGTTCCACATATTGAGGTTCTCTTTGGATCTAAGAGCTCCTCAACTACATACAACCGAAGCTCCCTCTCAAGGGAAATTCACATGGCCTTTTATTCATCGAATTTCACATCTCTTCTCCGACCACCGAAACTCCGTGTACTAGGGGGGCACCCGATAGTCGTGAGGTGTATTAGTGTACTCCCACAAATATCCCCAACTCGTTGTTGGATGTAGCTTCTTCCGGCACCTTTGGTCACATGGAAATACACTAATGAACCAAAATTTAAAATGCGACACATCTGGTCTCTTACCTCGAAAAATATTCCTCTAGTGTACTATCCCAAGTATTCGATGAGGACTTATGTTCTTCACAAATACTTTTTCATTTCATGCTTCTTCCCGCAGTTGCAACGGTAGTCTCGATCATGCAACATAGTTTAGAGCTCCCACAATAGTTATGTTCTTTCTTTCTCTGAAACCCCCATTCTATTGTGGATTATGAGGTGTTATCAATTCTCTTCTTGAATTCCTTCTAAGGCACAGAATTTCTTGAATTCGTTAGAGACATATTCTCCATCATTGTCACTCCTCAAAGCCTTCACCTTTCTTCCCATCTTTCAACAAGTGTTTTGATCTCACAACACTTGGAGAAAAATTCGATCTTGCTCCGCATGAAGAAAATACAACACTTTCATGAAAAATCATCTACAAAATCACATAATACCTTTGTTTTGTTGTGGAATCTATACGTAATGGTCCACACGTCTAAGTGAACTCTCTCAAGGATCTCATTTTCTCGGCTTTCCTTATCGTGAAAGGTTGCTTTGGTATACTTCTCAATGTACACCCTTTGCATGTATCTCTACGCAAGGGTACCCTTTGGAAGTCCCGTAGAAATCTATCGTACGATCTTCAAAGCGCCACTAGATAGATGGCCCAATATCATGTGCCATAACTCATCAATGTGTCATCTCTCCACCTTCTCTTCTTTCGTGTTCAAGGCAACACAATCTTCTACATCCAATTTGTAAAGGTTCTTTACTATAACCCCACAATATTTTTCAATTGTCCTATACTTTGTGATGAGAAGTGATATCTTTTCTCAATAAATATCGTTATCATACTTATAATTTTAAACATGTGTGCACAAATCCAAATTCTTAAACCAGGAACACATGACATATTTTTAATGTGTGGTGAGTGGATCACCCGACTTCCTCTTAAAGGTAAATGTACCGCACCGGTAGCGTTATACTTTTCATCCCCATCTCGATGTGCATCCTGAGATCCTTCTCCTCCGAGATACCAAGGGAATTATTTTTTTCTAGTCATATGGAATGAGGCTCCCTATCTAGGTACCACAACCAACTCACCGATAACACCATGCATGCAATGAGAGTGAAATCCAACTCAAACTCGTGAAGAAATTGTTTCACCTTCTACTCCTCAGAGTCTGTTGGTCTTCTTGTGTGGCCAATTTGTAGAATAGTGTCCATGCTCGTGATAGTTGAAACATTTGCCATTTGACATGTCTCACTTCGCCCTCGCCTTTCCGTACTCGATTTGAATGTGGACACACCTTCCCTTTCCCTTTCTTCACCTTTTTCATCCAAGGCGCAGCTCTCCTCATCATTATTTTTTAAATGAGGATCCATCTCCCCGTGCTTCGTTGAATCTCTTCTTGTACCAAGTCGAACCACAAACGCTCCCACTCGGTAGCTTCTCCTCTCCAATTCAGAGTCCTCGGTAGCTATTTCTATTGATTTTTGTAGCATTGAAAAGTGTTCTTAAGTCTCAAATTTTATAGAGAGGCTTAGAAACTAGTATTCCAAAGAACCCGTAAACTACTTTTGAAAATTCCACTCGTTGATGTTTTATTAAAATAACTTAATTATTTTAATGGAGACCTTAAGTTTAACTTAGGGGAAACTAAAAAAATTAAAGGACATTAATAAAATGAGTGATAATAATCTAGAAAAATATGGATCAAGGCATGTTATAATATTAGTCATTGATGTCTCAATAAGAAGACTATAAAGGAAGGCTTGAGGGCCATTTGAAAAAGACACAATAAATTGATCTAGAATTATAAATTTCTCGTGGGGTTTGCCGAGAAATTTGAGCGAGAGATATGAGCAATGAGGGGCAAGTAGATAGGGGAGAGAGATTTTCTCGGCCTAGTGGAGCATCACTATAGAGAGGTAGAGGTGATCTAACCAATCCAGCGTTGAAGTAATAAGATCTAACGCAGTTGACTACGTAGGGCTCATGCGAAGAAGCGTAGAGGCAAGAGGAGGGTTTCCGAAATTTTTCTTGTAGATCATTTTCGTGAGGTCGCGATTTGAAAAGGACACGTAGGTTTTTCCTCAAGGTCCAAAGGTAAACGACTTGGTTGGGGCTACCGTTGAGCCCGGAAGGGGTTACTGCAGGGCCGGAAGGTCCGGAAGATTGGACCGCATGAGGTTGCACAATGCCCCCTCATGACATGGTTTTATTCATCCAAATCACTAGAACTCATTGATTCAATGAGGTAAATCCTCACAAATTCTTCCGTCGGTATTTCTATAATTGAATTACCCTAGGAGTATCTGTAGATGTATTCATACATTGTTACTACAATAATAAAACCCCTCGTGTATACTATGTCGGTTTTCCCGCATTGGGTTTTTCCAAGGCCTTAGTCCAAATAAAGGTGTCATATGTGTGATTGATTTTCCTTGTTCACTTCTTGTTTCATAATCATGAGTGTTATAGTGTATTTTGATTCAGTTGATTGCTTCAAGATTTCATGTATGATTCAAAAATATTTGTGTAAATTAAATTACATAATAAAGAATTAATCAAATTGGTTTCCATAGGATTCCTCGCATTGTTCAAATCTAGGAATTTTCACTCGGTATCGCAGTGTTGATGTGAAACAGAAGAACGGAACTAAATTAAGTGAAGGTCGTTTTTGTCGCAATGCAAATAATGAATCCATTGAAGTATTGGCGCTCTAGCCGGAGGGCTAAGATTTTCAGGGTGCGCCCTCTCGAGTGATTCGACAAAGAGAAAGTGTATTCCGCATCGAGATCTTGCTATGGCACATGGAGAATCGCCGGGCCTCCAATGCTAGAAGATGGCGATTGGCCGCTTCGAAGTTGTTGTTGGGCGTAGTGCGGCCGAAGGAGTCAAGAGCACATATTAAGGGAATTCTTCCTCGTTGATTTCCTAACCGAGGAAGTTAGAATTTCGCTTGTTGAGCAAGAGAGGAGCAAAGCGTTTAACTTGCAACTCCATCAAGGGGTGCGTAAGCCTACTACAATCGCGCAATAGGGAGGAAGAGGGATAAAATTCACAGATTTTGGCCGCCTGAGATGGCATCTCACTACTTTGTGATCGTGGACGGCTGAGGGCTCCTCCAACCATATGATCCGGAAGGAATAGGCCTGGCCTTTCCCGATGAACATGATCCGAAGGCGTCTCGGGAGAATGTGGTAAAGTTGTTCCTACTATTGCGCATCACCAAGAATTACAAGGGAGATATGACCAAGGAAAGACGTTTCTCTGATGGTGTCAAGGATCACATCGTCTCACATGTGGTTGAAAGGTTACCGCCAGAGATGTGGTTATCTTTGCATGACCTATTTAAGGGATCTTCCGAGTAGCAAATTGTACTTAGAGCAACTTAAGCTTCGTCTCGACAAATGCGTAAAAGGGAGAGTGTGCTCATAATTGCGCTTCAGGAGATTTGAGATCCGTTATTGTAACAGTGCTACACCTACAAGGCAACCATCGTATGGATGGCCCTTAACCCGTGTCACGAAGGAGTGGAAAGTGTTTGTCCATAGCATACCGGGTCGGGAAACATTACCTGCTGGGAGAATTTTTGGTTAGTTTTTTCAGAAGAAGAGCCGAGGCAGACCCTCATCAATGAAAAATTGATGGGATATGGAAGGCATTGAACTGGAGGAAGAGGAGAATGCGGTTCTCGGGTGACCGCGGGACAACAAGCGCAATGGAAACCTAAGCGTGATGTTCCGAAGGTCAAGTGCTCGTATGTGGCGAAAAGGGCCACTATGCATCTTAGTTTCCTTTGAAGAAGAAGGAAAAGCCGAAAAGCATGACCCGAAGGTTGTAGCCGCAAAAAATCGAGGAGGGACAGGTTTTCCATTAGTGCCCATGCTTCTCGAGGAGAAAAGTGTGATATTAAACGTAGTTCACTCCTAACTTCAATTGGCTAGGATCCTTGAAGAGCCCACTCCCATGGATAATTACCTTGCTATGAGAGGCCCATGATCGCGTAGCCGGATGGAGGAGTTTCAAGGAGAGCCGAGGAGTGATGGAGACGACACCGCAAGAGATAGCAACGCTTATTTCTAGAGCAACGAGTAGTGTACAGTGATAAAGTGCAAGCAGCATATCGTTGTTGTGCAATGCAGCAAGAAACAGTTGTAGAGCATCATAGGATAGCGCAATAGTTATCGATACTGTGTCTTCAAAGACCTAGGTGCATCCACCGAACACTTGTCTTACCTTGGGTAAGTTCATTTGTTTCTCTCATCGTTGAGTTTCACGCATAGCAAGAAGATAGAAAATGCAAGACTTGGAGATGGATTTGTAGTACGTATGCGTAGTGGCATAAAAGGTTACAGTGGAAGTAGTATAGTACAGCGCAAATGAGTGGTTGATGACCTAAATAGTCATGGAGGATGCTTCAAAGTCGAGCAAAGATGCGTAGGCATAATTACTAGATCACTTTCCTCGCTAAGAGGGAGTGTTGATTTTTGTAGCAATGGAAATTTCCTCTAAGTCTCAAACTTTGTGGAGTGATTAAACACTAGTATTCCAAAGAACCCGTAAACCGTTTGTGAAAATTCCACTCCTGTTGATGTTTTATTAAAATAATTAGTTATTTTAATGGAGACCCTAAAACAAATAGTTTTACACTAACATTATGTAACATGTAGCCGATCAAATAATTTGAAAGGTTACGAACTTTTTCTCTCGTGGAAAAAAAAATGGAGACCCTAAGTCTAACTTAGGAACAAATAAATAAAGGAAATTAATAAAACAAAGTGAGAAAAATATAGAAAAGGTGGAGATCAAGTCATGTTATAATCTTAGTCGTTGATTAGAGATCTAATCTCGGCCATTGATGTCTCAACGAGAAGACTATAAAGGAAGGCTTGATGGCCATTTGGAAAGACACACCGAATTGATCTAGAGTTTGAAATTTATGGGCGGGGTTTGCCGAGAAATTTGAGCTACATACCTAAGTAGTGAGGGCCGTAGATAGCATCCGGAGATGGAGATTTTCTCGCTGTTGGAGCATTAGTGAGAGAGAGGTAGAGGTGGATCTAATTAAACCAGCCGCACTTAAGGAATAAGTGCTGTAACGTAGTGACCGAGTAGGGCTCATGTAGAGGCAAGAGGAGGGTTTCCGTACTCTTGTTGCATCATTTTTGGAGGCCGAGATCCAAAAAATGACACTAGGAGTGATGTTCCGTGTCCACAAGAGGAAAACGACTTGTTTGGGGTTGAACCCCGAGCCTCGGGAAGGGGTTGACTCATAGGCTAGAAATTTTAGTTGCTAGGATCGGCGAGGTTGCGTAATGCCTCCCGCAGCAGGTTTTCTTCATCCGCATCAAAGGAGAACTCGTGATTGAGTGAGGTAAATCCTCACAAATTCTTCGCCAAATATTTCTCTCTATAACCGAATTACCCTTAGGTGTATTTAGAGATATCTAGATATTTTACCGCATAATAATAAAACCCTCAAATTTTTTGCACCGCTTTTCCGCATTAGGTTTTTCCGGGGACTTTGTCCAAAATAAGGGTGTCATGTGTGTGATTTATTTTCCTTAATAACTACTTTCCTTGTTTCGTAACTGAGTATTATAGTGTATGTTGCTTTTAGTAGTTGCTTCAAGAGCCTATTATGTATGATTCGTAAATAATTTTGTAAAGTAAATTACATAATAGAAGAAGTAATCTAGTTGGTTACAAGACGATTCCTTAGATTGTTCATATCTATGAATTTTCACAATGCCACCCCTTGGGAAATCCTAGAAGTGTCGGGCTCACCAAAGCATCCCGGGCAAATGTTACCTAACACTTCCAAGTTCGTCTTGATATTGAGTAAACTTCATCAAGTATTTTTGGATCTTGTCGCCCGTCTCCATCTTGATCTTTCTAAGTTTTTCTTTCAAAGACCACCTTCCGTGGTCGCCGTTATTCTTAAATGGATTTGTTAAGTCCTTCCACATATCATATGGAGTTTACTTTCCATGGATATTTGAGACAATATGATTCAAACTCCCTCTAACAACATCATTCTCACCTTTGCTACATTCTTCTTCCATGCATCACGAAGTTGAACATCCGTTGCCGCAGCTTCGGGAATATCACTATCTATGAATGCCTTCAAGCCCGTTGTCCTTGAGCACCGCCTCCATCTTGTCCTTCCATGATATGTAATTTGAATTTACTCAAGGGAATATTCGAGTCTTAATCCATTAAAATACATCTTGATCCGTTGATGGTCCCGAAGAATAAATCATAAATTTGATGTACCTATTCAAAATAAACTTCATTTCTCCTCTTCTATTGTGATTCTTGCTCTAATACCATGTAGAAAATCCACATAGATTCAACTGATCTTGTAATTTTCTAAAACAAAATACTTGGATCTATTCTACAAATTGCATAAACCAATTTCGATCGCACAATCACATAACAAGTAGGAGAAATAAATTATCAATCGCACAACACAAGATACATATATGGAAAAAATTCTCAAAAAAACCCGTTATCCGTATATTGCATAAAGTCAAGACCATGAAACAATACAATGATATTTCCCTCACCGGGGAAACCTTTCGCACTATGTTGATTGTCTCACTTAAATCTAGGCAAAAACTGCTCAATACTTAACCAATTCTCAACCTTTATCTAACCAGCCTTTATTACGCATTCCTAGAGGAATTATGTCCCTATTAATAATGAAATTCCCAAGAATTGATTGTGAAATTATTTCAAGACATCCCGATGACCTAATGCATGACCTCGTACAATTTTCTAATTATACAACCGATATTTATATTCCCTTTAACTCCAATCTCAATCGGGGTCTTCCTAAAAACTCGACATGCAAAAATCCATTATAGGAATTATCGCTATCCGATTGATCATTGCATGTGAATTAAATCAAATTTAATTAATCGACCTATCACTAGCTCATATCTCGCTGGAGACTAGTTAAACTAATTTTTAACTCAATTAATTGAGTTAACTAATTACAAATAACAAATAACTAAGAATCGGAACCCCTATAACTCAGGAATAACTCTACATGCCTCCAATGTGACCTCCAACTCAATTATCCGAGGCCAATCCAAGTCTTCTTGACTCATTTAACACTTACAAGTATTTATGAGATGAAATTACAATTTCTCTTCCAATTTAATTAAGGGAAAATTAAATCAAAAGCCCCTTGGGTTGCCATTTCAACAAATTGTGTACATTATAATTAAAGATTTCAAACATTAACAAAAATGTAGTGGAAAAGTGTGTTAGCATCTAATTTTAATGCATTAATCACGGATTCCAAGGAACCATAAGACTTACCAAATCCCTTTTGCGAAGAAGCATTTTCAATTCCTCGAGGCGAATGTTCAAGAGCCTCTACAAGTAGTTCGCCGGCTCACAATCCTTGTAATTTTGAAGAGTAAAATGTTTACATGAGCTTTCTTCATATCTTCGACTATCCTATAATCAAGCGTAGAGAGGATTGTTGAAGTGTCTAGAGGAGTAACATTATATGATACTTTTGGAGTGATTGGCTTTCTTTTAGTGTCAATGGGAAGTATTCTTCTTTGCATCTACTTGCTTCTAGACTTTCTCTAAGTGTTCTCAATTGATTTGATAGGTTGTGTGATCTTCTCCTTAACAATTGTTCTTTCAATTTCGCCTTGTCAAATCTTGTTCGGAGACCAAATTTCTTGGCTTCTCAACTTATATCGATTGTTCTTCTTTTGAGTTGGGTCTTCTATAATATTCCAAATAGAAAACAAGAATATTGAACATAAAACTAGAAATTACAACAAATATCAATACATCAAAACATGAGCAAATCATAGATCCATTTCATTATGTATATTATCATAAAATGAGTACAATGTCTTGAGGAAAAATCACTCAAGCTAGGCAAACAAGCCTCCCATGATCCATACCCAAATGTGAGATATTACACACAAAATGTTTTAATGCTGAGGAATGTGCACCTAAAGGAGACCAATCAAAGAATCGGAGAATATAAATACAAAGATTTGATGATATAGTACTCACAAAATGTCGGGACTGAGATCTAGGCTTTTCTAGCACAATTCCAAACAACCTAGAAAGGGTTTTCAAATACACTATGTGAAAAATGCAACTTCTAGGGTGAATTACAGACTTCAAACTCAATAATCGTAGGGAGATGACCGATATGACAAGAAAATCGTTGATACTCCTTCCTTCTAGCTTTCCGGATGAAGGGTTTCTCCTTTCATTGGGAAACTAGCTCAACAAACTAGGTTTTTCAACCCTCCACCGCAAATGCCATGCAAAATAACACATTTTCTTCGAAGGAGATTGTGTTGTTGTAGATGGTTGAAGCTTGGCCTAATTCAAAGTGTGGAATGAATCTCAATGAACATCTCCCCGAGTGGGCACTCGAATTCGCCGAGGATGAGGATGGGATTTCGCCCGTGAACACCCTTGTGCTAAACAAGACAAGAGACTCCGCCAAATGTACCGAAGCATGCAAAAATTCATAAAAGACCAAGACATAAACAATAATCCGAATTCCCTATATGGTCGCCATCCCCTTCCTTATATTCTTTGTGAGCTTCCTCACCTTTGGTCCCACTCATTAAAGATGCTACTCCCATGCATACACTCCTCCACCATAACTGCTTTCCACTATCTCCACTCCCTCCATGATAGCGTTGTTGATTTGGTCAACCTTGACCCATCCACATGCATCGACCCCATTCACACCAAAGGCTGTTTTATTTCAACTAGCTACACTAATCCACTTTCACACTAGAAGGGTTTTATTCCTACTAAAGATATTTAAGGGTCTCTCTACCCACTTATTCATCTAAGTTGTGAACAAAGAAAAATGTAATATTCCAACTAGCTAAAATATAATTAGGAATATTATAGACCTCCTCCCAAATGTTGTGTGTCCTCAAGCAATCAGCAAGGATGCTACAAAATCTTCTCCTTCCCAAGTGCAGCATCCCTCATCCACTAGATTTCTTCCATCGAATCGTATATTCTTTAATCAGCTATGTTCCTTAGTTTCCTCTCCCAAGTATCCAAGATAGCTTATAGAAGTTGCAAAACCAAATGACCCTTATCATCAATAGGTGGGAGATCCATGGTGGCAAACACATGTTGTCCAATGGCCTTCAAGCATGAGACATGAAAAATGTTATGGATCTTACTCCCAATGGGGAGCTCCAACTCATATGCTACTTCCCCAACACGACGATCACCTTGTATGGCCCATAGAATAGAGGCTTAAGCTTCTCACCCCCTTCTCCTTCAATGTAGATCGTATGTAAGGTCGAATACAAGGATAGACCAAGTCATCCACCTCAAACTACTCTCTCTATCCGACCACGGCCCGATACAAATTCTCGCTTAATTTCGGGCCATAGCAATGTTATCCATGAGAGCACGGAGTATGTCCCACACTCTTTGTATCCACTCCTTGGCTCTAGGAACCTTGCTTGCTCCAAAATCACATCAACAAATGATAAATCATCATACCTATATAGAGCCCCCAATGGAGACATTGATCTAAGATATGAAATTTTGTGTTGTAGCAAAGACTCCTCCCAAAGTGGAGCCACGGCATCATGCTCTTCACGGTCCTTCCGAAATTAGTAGTTTTGCAAGTAGCTTTCCGTACCCACTTCTGTTTACCATCTCTATATGTCCATTGGTCTCAGAGTGATAACCGGCAATTACGCGCCAACTTTCACTCCAACAACCGAAAAAAATCTCCCACCAAAAGACACCCATGAAGCGACTATCTCGATCGACTATGGTCTTAGGAAGACCACAAAGTCCGAAAACATCTCTAAAGAAGAGATCCGCTACCTATGAAGCAAAGATATCATGCATAAATAGAAAAATAAATGTGAACACTTTGTTATTCGATCAACAAATACAAAGATACAAATCCTTGTCCTTATCATTGGTAAACCTATGATGAAGTCCATGGAAATAATCTCCCATTTTCCTTCCGCAATAGGGAGTGGCTACAACAACCTTGCAGGATGGTTGTTCTTCCTTTGTTCCGCCGCAAGCTTACGCACTTTGATGTTGAAGCACGTCCTCCTTGAGACCCTTCAATGAGAATCTCTCCCGAATGGCCCGATATGTCTGCAACTTGATGGCCCCAAATTGGAGAATCATGTGCCACATGCAAAATCTTCTTGAGCCTAGAATTTAGCTGGAAGATCTGGTCCCGGTAATAAATGATCTCATTCATCACTCTAAACCTCTCACTACCACCTTTCCATCTAGGATCTCACATGCAAAGTGGTCTTTGGAATACTTCCCCACCAATGCCTCGGGCTTTCCAACTATATCCACACTCATCAATGACAAAGGTTGCTGGGCCTCTGTGATAGGGCATCCGCTACCACACATTTCTTCACCTTGACATGTTCAATGTCAAAGTCATATGCCTCGTATTTTACCAACCCATTTATGTCGCCTCTCTTCAACTTCTTCTCCGCTCAAGGAAAAACCGAGACTATTGTGATTAGTCTTCTCACTCTAATCAAGCCTATCAAACATTGTCGCGAACTCTGCTAATGCATGCACATAGCCAACATTTCTTTATAATATATAGAATACAACTCCCCATGAGGCAGCATCCTCCTACTCTCAAAAGCTATGGGGTGGCCCCCCGCATCAAGACTGCATAATTCCCTCCCCCGAAGCATCACATTCCAAAGACAAAGGACTGCAACTCAGTAATACCAACACCGGGAAACGTCTTCATCACCTCCTTGAGCCTATCAAATGCCCTCTGCGATGTGTCCGTCCAACTAAAGGCTCCCTTTCTTGGTCAACATGTTAGTGGTGACACTAGTTGAGAGAACCCTTCGACAAACTCCCCGGTAGTAGGTGCGTATGCCTACAACCCCCGGTTCTATTACATTCATCGTTCCCGTCAATCTCAAAATAGCACGGATCTTCTCCTCATGAACTCTCACTCCATCCACTCTAATGATGCGGCCCAAATAAAGCATCTCTCAGAGCTCACCACACTTGGAGAGCTTAGCATAGGGAGACTTGTTTGCCCTCAAGAATGTGTGTAATATTGTCTCAACATGTTGCAAATGCTCCTCCCATGTGCGACTATAAATAAAAATCATCAAAGAAACCAGCGAAAACTTCCTCAATTGACCATGGGTGATGTGGTTCATGCAAGATTGAAAGTAGTCGTAGCATTGGTTAACCCAAAAGGCATCACCAAGAACTCAAAGTGGCCATAATGGCATCTAAATGTAGTCTTGGAGATATCTTGATCCCCTACCCCGATCTAGCTGGTATTCCGACCTCAAATCAATCTTTGAGAAGTACTTTGATCCCCTGGGCACATCCATCGGGACCATCTATCCCCGAGAATCGAGTACCTATTCTTCATTGTTTTCTTATTCAAAGCTCCATAGCTAATGCACATCCTCAATGCCATCCTTATTCTTCACCAAGACCATAGAAAAGCAAAAGGACTCGGTGTTTGGTCGGATATGTCCTAAATCCAAGAGCTCTTGAATGGATTTTTCAATCTCATCCCCGTAGGCTTTGGGATGCCTATAGGGTGTGGTGATTACCGCTGGGATCCCCTTCTCTAATTCAATAGTATGCTCAAAACCTCTGGCCTGGGTGGCCTTCCTAGTGGTATGTCCCCAACAATATATAATAACGGTCCTATACATCTGACATATGGGTGTACCGGGGCACCTTGCTCTCTGCCTCTAACATACCCAATTCCACCGCCCACTCTATGTCTCCTCATGAAAATCAGCTTCCATCCTATGTGCCGAGACAATCAGTGTGGATAGGTGTGCATGCCCTCGATGTTTTGGTGCTTACCGCCTCCTTATCCGTCCACTCCATCTCCAAGGTATCCCAATCCGTGGTGAGCTCTCCCAAAGTGATCAACCACCGAACACCCAATATCACATTGGTGTTCGGAATATCAACCACAAAGAAGTGGTCACCAATGTGTAAGTCCCCAAAGTGATAGTCAATGTCGAAACATACTTCGACACATCGCATGGTTCTACCTCTGGAACCAAGACTGAGAATCCCTCAAATCTTCGAAGGGGAATGCCTCTCCTTCCACCACCCTGAGTATCAATAAAGTTGTGGTTGTGGGCCCCACCGTCCATCAATACTCACACTCGCGGTTCTAACATTGGCCTCGACTCTCACGTGATACTTCTAAACTCCTCAGGCCGTAAGGGCTCCTCCATTGGAGAAAATGCCCTTCCCATCTTTCTCCGGTAGTGGTGGATCTCCTCCCGATGCTATAGCGTCACTATCCCCTTAATTATTATGCTCCCTCATCTTCATCATCGTAAAATACCTGAATATAATATGCCTTCCTGCTAACACAACGATGCCCCGGTGCCCATGGCTCTTAGCAAGTGAAGCAAAGTTTTCTCCTCCCTTAGATCTCCCCGGACATCATCACTAAGAGATCCCTTTTCTTGGTTCTCCTTTGAGGAAGGAACCTTCACATCTTTCCCTTTGCCCGAGAGGAGAAATTTCGTTGAAATAGCTCTTGCCCTTGGCAAAGCATGGTGCAAATCTCTAACCCTCTCAATAGCCTTGCAGCGTAGTTTTTCTAGTAGATTTTACCAACCCATGCAAAGGCTCGCTATTCCATCAATAAACACATATACTTCATAGTTATATGTATATATAGGACACCATAATTCAAAGTTTTAGAAATTCCGCAGATATAAGTCTCTCGAATCTCCTTTTTCTTGAGCTTAGCTAGCTCAACAAAATGTGCTTTGGATCTCTCGCGTCAAATATTTACACCAACCTCCGGTACCAGATAAGCAAAGCAAGGACACTAGCATGCTCCCTAGTGTAGATAGATCGTGAAACCACGCGCGTTACTATTTTAATGGCCTCCATCTCTCGAAACCCAAATTTCTGTACCCTCGAAAATAGATATCTAGTTTCTACCCAATCCTTGGTCAAAGTACATGGGTGACCCATCAAAAGTGGGCATAAAGAATCTACCCATAGTACGTTGCGCATCATTGTCTTCCGCAGTGGCCTCTCCACCTCTACTGGGATTGCTCCGGTCTTCTATTATCCTGCCTACGGTAACTCGAAGCTTAGGTGCTCCTTGAACCTATGGGATTGAGATTCATATTCTAGAAATAATCACCAAGAGTCTCCTCCCTTCATGGGTCCTCCTACCCTCATTTCCTATTGCTAAGTAATGTAGGCATGGTGAAGCGTTGTGAAACCGACCGTAATGTTGGTTTCTCACACTAATAATGTAAGGTGTCGGAACTCTCTCATGCTGAAACCCCAGGGGATTCCTTCTCGTCTTTCTACCCTCATCTCCTTGATTTCTTTGGCAATATCTCGTATAGTATAGAGAAGAAATTTTGGAAACTCTTCCATCCATTGCTCCAAATGTTATAGATGTAGTGCCCCATAGGCCGAGCCAAGATTATGCTCTCGATACCACCGTAATATTCCAAAACAAAAGAAAACAGAATATTGAACATAAACTCGGAAATTGCAATAAATATCAATACATCAAAACATGAGCAAATCATAGAGCCATTTCATTATGTATAATAGCATAAAATAAGTACAATGTCTTGAGGAAAATTCACTCAAGCTACAAGCAAGTCTCCTATGATCCAATACACTCCAAATGTGAGATACCTATTAATACACAAAATGTCGAAATACCATGATTGCGCATTCTATGAGAATAATCACAAACAGAGAATAGAAATACAAATATTTGATGATATAGTGCTCGTAAAATGATTGAGACCTAGGCTTTCTAAAGACAATTCCAAGATAACCCGTAAAGAGTTTCGTAAATACACTATGTTTAAAATGCACCTCTAGGGATGAATTACGCCTCCGCAACTCAATAACCGCATGGAGATGACCGATATGACAAGAAAATATTTGATACTCCTTCCTTCTCTAGATTTCGGATGAAGGGTTGCTCCCTTCACTAAGAAACTAGCTCACAAATTGGGTTTTTCAACCCTCCAATCGCCACCGCCCCACAAAATAACGAAGTGTAGCGATAACGCGTTGTTGTAGATCGTTGAAGCTTGGTTTGATGCCGGATGGAATGAAGCTCAAATGAACCTATCCCCGAGTGGACACTCGAAGTCCTCGAGGATGGGGGTGGGATTTCATTTCGAAAACACTTCTTTGTGCTAAACAAAGACAAGAGACTCCGTTTATACAAATGGAAGCGTGTAGAAAGTCATAAACAACAAGACATAAACACAATCGTGTCTTCATTGGGTCGCCATCCCCTTCCTTATATGCTTTGTGATCTTCATCACCTTTGGTCCCACTTATTAAAGATGCTACTTCCATGCATACACTCCTCCACCATAATCGCGTTGTCCTCCACTATCTACCCTCCATGACAGCCGTTGTTGATTTGGTCAACCTTGACTCCATCTACATGCATTGACCCCATTCACAGTTAAGGGTTGTTTTATTTCAACTAGCTACATTGATCCACTTTCACACTTGAAGTGTTTTTTATTCCTACTAAAGAGATTTAATGGTCTCTCTACCCATTTATTATTTATTATAAAACAGTTAAAATTTAATATTCCAACTAGCTAAAGCTAATTAGGAATACTACATCCTCAATCTATGTATGCTTCGACACTTTTTCACTCGCATATACACAACTGAATGTATTCACCGTGTGTCCAACACTCGCAAGTTCTTCAATCGTAAATATTCCTTCTCTTCCACCGGCTCCTACCGCTCATCTCGAAAGCATTGTATCAATTATGTGTGCAACTAGAGCGTTCATGATGTGGTTCCATTGCGGGCATGTTTTTTATTAATGAATGAAAAAAACAATATAGATCCATGCCCATGCTCTCGCATTCAAAGACGGCTCTCGAGCTTTGCGTGTACTTGGCCGGTTGATTGTTGATGCTACCGGATTTGGTAGCCCTTCTCAAAAGTTGAATTTAGGGGGGCTTCGTCACATAAAGGTCTCACTTGACCGTTTCAACTCTTCCAACTCATTGGACATAGACTTGATGGTGCGGGTCAATATTTCAAGATTTGTAACTTATTTATCCTTGACCTTACTTGACAAGGCATGAGACCTTTTGCTCGTGCCTTTGAAGTCCTTTGATGGTACATCGTCAACAATGACTTTGATTGTGTGCAAGTCCTTTTCAACTACAATAGCCTCTTAGTAATTTTCTACTAAAGTCTCTTTCGTAGCTCTCTTCACGAATTGTGCAATGATCGTTGGTAAGGTACAAGTGTATTAATCAATGGTGATGGAGTCATGAGGTTTTGTATTCGTAGGAAGTTTATTCAATATGTGATTAAACCTTTGATTAAAATCTTTAACTTTCTCTTTTTTGCTCCATCTTCAAATTTTCCAACCGCTTTCAATAACATGGTTGGGGTTTTTCATCGCAAATTTTTCATGTTATAGATTTTTAAACCCCCTCCAATTTGGGATTGAGCTCGGTGAAATACTATGGTACCATATAGTTTCCCTACCATATAAGGTACAAGGGAAAATTCTACATGCAACATCATCGTAGCGTACTCCTCAAGAATTTGCAAATGTAGGTAGAAGTTGTCCAAATGGTCCTCGCATTTCGCCGTGTTGTCAAGTTCACACTTCGTTAACAAACTTACTTCCTAAAATCTCGTTGTCTTGTGTAACACACCCGCAGAGCGAGTGGGCCATGTCACATCCAATCTAGATCTTGGTCTACCATGCTCCTCGACTTCTAAACTCCTACTCTTCTTCAAAATCCGAGGGATCTTCTTCTTCCTCTTCGTGATCGTCTAACTCATGGAAGTTGTCATCTAAGAGTACAATGTTGTTCCATCACCTCCGTTTAAAGATGGAGGTTGCTCGGGTTTCTCTCGTGATTCTCCACAATCTACGCTAATCTCCTTTAAGGATGAGAACTATCCCGTAGGAGTGGTTGCATTCTTCTTTGGAAACAGAAGATTATGTACTCGGTGGATCAAACCAATGGCTCTGAAAAACGATGAGTTAGTAGGCCGTATGGCTCCGGATATGCTTGTAATATATTTCACAAGTTTGTCCAAGACCAAGTTTCTGAGAAGATCCATCAACTTCAAGAATGTGAGTTGAGGAGGCGTTGGGAAATATCGCTTCCCTTGACCGAAAGAAGTGTGATGAGGGTGGGTGGAGTTTTCGCCATAAAAATCTCGTTGCCCTATTCTAGTGCTAGAAATGTTGACAAAGTGTTGACCCGCTAACATTCAAGGGGGTCTCCCCGATATGTGGTCCCAATTAGACCTCGCACCGTTTGGGATAGGATCCCCACGTAAATATGGCTCGTTACCGTTTTCTTAAAGGTTTACCTTGGCTTGAACCTACGCAAGAGAGAGGAATGCCAGTGCCTTTGAAAAGCAAGTGTGTGCCAGGTGAGTGTTCGGTTGCAAGTGTGTCGAGGTTCTTCTACTACATAGGGGAACAAAATTGAGCCCCGAGAGAGAGGTAATAATACCACCCTAATAGAGATACACGCAAACAATAAGGATCCATCTAACATCCAAATGGAATAGTCCACAAAGATGAAAAGGTCATTGTAACCAACACAAACAAGAAAAATTTGTCTAACATCCAACGAAATAGTCCACAAAGGTGCAACAATCATAGCAATCATTGCAACACATTCTTAATATGATAAGCACTAAAATAATCGACACAAGCCTGGCCGCCTTAGTGCAAAGAAAACAAACATGAATTACAAACATTCACAGAACAATC
Organism: Pinus albicaulis; assembly: GCA_034641835.2. Taxonomy (NCBI): domain Eukaryota; kingdom Viridiplantae; phylum Streptophyta; class Pinopsida; order Pinales; family Pinaceae; genus Pinus; species Pinus albicaulis. The sequence goes on from CM076584.1 coordinate 1,563,408,446, forward strand.
TTAAAAATATTCATAATCCATGCATGAAGAACGTGTTGGCCATCGAGCTTTTGATATTAAGTAAAAGTCACAAGACACGTGTATACAACGAACACTACTAAGAACTAGCTTGTCTCTCTAATGCCTTGTGGGAGGAACCAAGGTGAAAAGTCCTTTGCTCTTACAATGAGTGTATATATAACCAATGGGGTGATGCTTCACCTCCCTTGTGATTCTTTAACTACCCTCATCACTATTTGACTTCCTATGACTTTTCAAATTTACATGACTCTTCAAATTATGTAGATGTCCTTTGGACTTCCACTTTGCTAACACATTTTCAAATAGGAATTTACATAATCCACAAAACTGGCATATGGTGACTCATGACATGACATTGATTTATGGATTGTATGATGGCATGGCAATGTCAAGTCACTCTTGTTGCTTCTTGCTTTGTGTATTCTTGAGAGTGTCTTATGTCCAACTTCCGCATGGCTTAGAGATAAGGAGTCCCCGCAAGGATATCAGTCTGAGCTTCACCAGAAATCGGTGTCCCTTGCTTTCCGTCGACTGATCAACTTGCATATTCAACTACAAAGGTATCTTCTAGTATGTTCTTCTTTGTCTCCTTTCTTCATCATCCTCGTCATGGTATGAAAGAGTACATGTATCCGCAATTCACTCATAACAAGACAACATCGTTGCTTTAAACCCCCGCCTAAGATGTTGCATAATGATCCATTCACCGAGTCGGAATTAGGTGACAACCGAGGGAGAGGCTCGTGGACAACGCAATTTTTGTGCTCGGCGCCGTGCTGAGTTTCTGAGCCTTGAGACCGCGCAATGCACAATCTGGGGATTGGACCGAGCAAAATATTGCGCTGGGGGAGCCTGTGTGGAACCACGATGAGGGCTTGAGCATTGATTTTGTCCACCGCGCCAGCTCGGGAAGGCAGAGAGGATTCGTGTGGATTGGGCGCAATTGTGTATTCTAAGGCTCAAGCTCGGTGGCCAGCTTGAGCCTTGTGATTGTGCAATGTGCATCGACTAGGTAGGAGAGAGAAATTCGCGCAAATTTTGGGGTCAAAGGCCGAGCTTGAGCACTTTGATTGCATAGTGCATAGTCCTCGTGGAGGTAGGAACTCGCGCATTGTGCGGTTTCCAAGAGGCAAGGCTTCACCCGAGTGTTGAGATTGTGCAACGCGCAACCAGAGCGTTGGATGAGGGTAAGTTTTCGGGACGGGAAGTTTCATATTTGGCTAAGGGACCATGAAGTCGATGTAAATAGTAATAAGACTTCGATCGTGATCCTCATTTACACAAAGATGACCTCTTGAAAACACCAAAACTAACTTTTAAACGATGCTCGACACTTTACATGTGAAAAGATGAGCGCTTGATTCTCTTGCAAATGGGACCAAAACACATGTAATAAGTCTTAATGCTTGTGACGATAGTATGCAATATCAAATGAGATACCGTACCTTTGGGTGCGAGCCAAAATTTTGGAGTTTGTCAGAAAAGTTGACAACATAACCATATGAAATATTTTACTTTCAATTGTTTTATGGATATATAGATGAACATTAAAATATTTTATTTATTCAACATTGAAATATTTTTTTGTTATCAATATTATCCGAAAATGCCATAACACTTTGAGGTGTCAAAAACACTTATATTTATCCATGAACAATATTTTTTTAATTAGTAATATATTTTTAAATATTACATATCAATTCCATATTAAACTCCACAAAATTACAAATCTCCTCTCCAATTAAACTATAAAAAACTCATTTTTACATAATTAATACTCCCATAAATGAAAGACTAATCGAGAAATTTTATATATATATATATATATATATCATTTTCATTTGTCTTTCACTTGGTTAAGGAAGGCATATCTTGAATAATGAGCTCAAACTTTAACAATATGTAGATAGAATATATTCGTGAGGTGTAAATTAATTGGTTTGGCGTGGAGCCCCACATGGTCTCAAATTCAAACTTCATGGGAAGAAAGAGACATATCTTGAATAATGTGCCTAAACTCTTTAACAATGTGTATATAGAATATACTCATGAGGTGAAATTATTTGTTTGTGGAGCCCCACATGGTCTCAAATTCGGACCCTAATGGGAAGAGAGGGCAGAAAATAGAAGCCACCTTCTATAGAATTAAATTATCCCAAAAAGCACTCAAACTCCACCGAACTTCACAGAATTCTAATAAGAATATTTGACTAGTAAATAATCTTTTTTTCATTCAAAATTAAAACCAAAATATATATATATATATATATATATATATATATATATATATATAAACTTAAAATATTTAATCAAAAATACTTTTTAAATTTCCAAAAATAAAAAAATATATATATTTTTTAAAAATTCCAAAATAACCCAAAAACACACAAACATAATTATATATACTTACTCTTTATATATATATATATATATATATATATATATATATATATATCTCTGTGTGTGTGTGTGTGTTTATATTCACTTTGTAATCTATATTTTGTGAATGTGATGTGGAATAAATATATATAAAAGTGGTGTGATGAGTAACTAAAAGTGAATTTTTCGATGGCCGCTCGCTGGGCCGCTACTCCCCGCGGCCGCGGCCGCCCGGCAGGCCCCCGCACCCGCTGCTCCTACCGCGTCCGTTGTGCCTCGCGTCCCGTTGTGCCTCGCGTCCCGGCCGCCGCGTCCTCGCCGTGCCGCGTCCCTCCCCGCCGTGTCCCCGTCCTCCATTTCCCCCTACTCCTCCCTCGCTGTCTCTCTCGTTCGCTCGATCGGCCTCACGCGACGGACCGCCGGGTTCTCGCTCTCCGCCGCGGGCCTCTTCCTCGCTAGACCTATCCGATCTTTCCCGCTTCTCTTCATGTTCTCCGAGATTATTCGTCTTCTCGTTTTTTCTTTGTGCAAACCTTGGGTGTGTTGTCGCTAACTTCGCTCTTCACCGCGCTCATGGAGACACCTGTGGCTCGCTCCTCGGTCCTTCGCATTCTTCTCCCCCCGAGGCCGACGCCGCTTTCTCCTCTTTTGTTAGCTTCGTTGCCCAAGAAGAAGAAGTCTAAAGCCGCCAAGTTTGTCAAAAACTTAAGCAATGTTACCGAGGTCATCCTTCCTCCCGAGGGCCCGATCCGTGTCGCTTTGTCCCCGGCAGATCGTGTCTCCGGTGGGTCGGGCCACCCGGCTCTTGGCCCTCGCCAAAATCAACGGAAAATTGGGTTGTTAAGAAGTCACTTCATATTTCCTAGGAAGAGGCTACTTCATGTTTGAGTTCAACTCTAAGGGAGGACAAAGACTTGATCTTCGTGAATGGGCCCTATTTCATGGGCCCTCGTGGTCTCTACCTCAATAAATGGACCCCAGACTTCGATCCGCCGTGGATGTCCCGACAGTTAGCCCCCGTTCGGGTTCGGCTCCCAAATCTTCCAAAGGTAATCGTTGGAACTGATTCCCTCAAGCACATAGGCAATACGTTGGGAAAGTTCATTGACAGAAAACAACAACGATCGCATGATTGTGCCCGACCGTGTCAAGGTGGACGGAAGTGGGGCCCGCAGGCTAATGTAATAAAGGTTGGCAACTGGACGCATGTGCAAGCGCCGGACTATGAGCGCACCCTTTCCAAATGTCGTAAATGCTTCATATCTATGGTCATCATTTTCAAGAGGGTGTCCAAACAAAGGAATCAAAAGGAAAGGAAGATAGTTGGAATCGCTGTTTTCGTCAAAGACCTCACACAAGAAACTGGGCCCCAAATGGCCAAGGCCCCCACCGCCCCCGCCCAAAATGTACCTCAACCAAAAAGTCAAAAAATAGGTATTAGTTCTTAAGCTCGAAGAAGAGCTTCCTCAAGAAGAGGATAGGCAAGATAAACCCTCGTAAAAAATGGCCTCAAGCAGATCAAGACTCCGTTATGCGGCCACAGTTAAGAAATAAGGATAAGCAAATGTGTTTCCGAGGAGGAACATGATTCGAATTGCCGAGGAGGAAGGAGAAATAGAGATACGTTGCATATCTACGAAGATCAGCAAGGGGGCCGCAACCGCGAGAAAAGATAGATCGGGAAACTTACAAAGACAAACTTCAAAGTTGTCACCACTCGAGAAACTCCTTGGCAAAAATCCGAAGATATATAAAATCAAGCATGGTTCCAAGGGGAGCCCATCATCATAAAAATAAATGATGAAGATCGTCTCCGGAATTTGCAACAGGAATGGGGAGTAAAGTGAAAGAAGAAGCAACGAGAAGCCTTACTAGAAGAGAAGCCCCGCATATTCTTTTTGATCCAGAGACCAAAATGGAGGGCAATGAGTTCCTCCAAACCAAGAAAAATCTCTGAATGGAAGCAAAGGCCAAGGTCAAAGACGGGAGCCTCTCGGGGGCCGGGCTCTCTCCGGAATCCTCTCAAGCATAGGTTGGTCTTCTCGAGACACTCACCCACCGGTTGTTCTCAAGCTTCAACCCCGTGGACTTGAGGGTACCTTCTGCGTTTTTAATGTCTATGTCCCGCAAATATAGGGGAGAAAAGGGAGTGTTGGGATCCGTCGTACACCCGTTGGAGTCGTAGAATTTGGAAAACATCATTATTGCGGGTGATCTAAATCTCACTCGCGTATGGAGGAAAAGCGAGGAGGCACAATCGTAAGGGACCCGCAAGGGAGTGGGTGCAGGATCTCATGCAAGGACTAGGATCCGCTCGATATCCCCTCTAAAAAATGGTAAGTATACCTAGTCCAATAAAAGAATAGGCCCTAGTCACATTGCCGCTAGACTTGATAGATGTTTGGTGCGTAGTTATTTTCTTTTGTTGGGTTTAGAATCCGTATTGCATATCCTCCTTGGCAGTTACTTCGATCATAAGCCTATTATGCTTGAGATGTTGGATCACATGGATCTTGGTCCCATACCTTTCGGGACTAATCCTCTTTGGCCGTTGACCCGAGTTCCCCGAATTTAGTTCACAGATGCTTGGAAATTGCCGAAGGGTTCACCTTTCTTCATCCTGGGAAGAAAACTTAGAAGATCGAAAGTTGTTCTTGAATCATGGGCCAAATCTCTCCTCCCCGCACAAGAGAGAAAGGTGCCCAAGACAACACTTGCTCAGCATCACGCTCAAAATGAAGATGTAGAAATCACTAAAGAAGTATTAGATAAGGAACCGAGCTTCAAGAAACTCCTTTCATAAAGCCGCCTTTCGGAGGAAGAGCATTGGAGACAAAAGTCTAGGAGTCTTTGGCTTTCTAAAGCGGGAGACGTAAACTCCGCCTTCTTTCATAAACAAGCTCAAGCTAAAAGAGCTTCAATTCTATTACGTAAATCAAAGAAGGAAACTCGACTCACAAAGACTTTGGGAGCATAAAGAGAGCAAATTTTCAACCACTTTTAAAAATCCGTACGCAGAAGAGGGGTGACTAACCCAAACTCTAAATTTTTGGAGGTGGTTCCTAAGATCTCTCCCCTCTAATGAACCGGGAAGATTCAGAAGCTAAGATCTCTATAAAAGAAATAAAATATGCTCTCACCCCACATGGACTCGACAAAGCCCCAGTCTCGATGGCTTCACTACAGGATTCCTTCAAACTTGTTGGCCACTCGTGGAGAAAGACCTCAAAATGAGATCTTGAAATCTCAAAATTGCCGTAAAATAGGGTGATCAATTTTGTCTTCCTTGCCCTCATACCCAAGGAAAAGGGTTAAAGATTTTAATCGGTTCCGCCCCCATCTCTCTTTGTAATATTGGTTATAAAATAATCACAAAGGTGATTGCAAATAGGCTAAAGACATCCTCCCCGGCATCATCCTCGAGAATAAAGGCGGGTTTGTTCAGGGAGACAAATTTTGCTCGACAATTTCATTCTTGTGCAAGAGGCGATCCATTCGAGCCAACTTCGCAAAGAGAAAGGTATGGTAATTAAATCAGACTTGGCAAATGCTTTTGATCGTGTCGTACCTGCTTTTGGGAAGTCTTACAATTTGGTTTTGAATGGGCTTTATCAATTGGATCCGCGTTGTACCGTCGATCCTCGGATCGCTCCTTTGGTGAAACTGGAGAGCACTGCTTTTTCAAAGCTTCTAGAGAAGCAGGTACAGCTCTCTCCTCGCTTCTCTTTGTCCTCCATGTTTCGTCCCGAGCTTCTACCTTGACCAAAAATTGGTTGATCAAGAGATCCCGTTCAACATAGCCAAAGGGGTTAAAAAAATTGTAAATCATACTTGTTACTGATGATAATTTCTTGTTAGGGGTTGCCTCTCGCACTCACCTTGAAGTCTAAGGAGGTTCGGGATGATTGCGCCGAAGTTGCTGTGCATAGCTTGAACAAAGGTAAATGCAAAGTTTTTTGTTGAATATCTCTCGCTCCATTCTTTCGCCATCACCGTAATCCTGCCTTTTCTTCTGCCTCTCCCCGTTGACCTCTTTACCTATCTCGCCTTCCTATCTTTCCGAAAACTTGCTACAGCAGAGATTGGATCCCCCTTCTGGACAAATTCAAGGCTAAAATCATGCATGGGGATTCTCATGGTTAAACCTTGCTTCGCAACACTCGCCCCTATCAAATATGTTCTCGCGTAGTCTCCCCATTTTTCAATTTTTTGTAATCTCGGGTCCGCTGGCATCATCAAAAAATGGAAGCTCTTCATCCGCAAATTCTTTCCGGAAAGGCGCAAACACAATGACAGGAAAATCCCTTTGGTAAGTTGGGGAGAAAATCCGTAAGCTCGTAATGAAGGAGGCTCAAATCAGAAGATCTCTGTACCTCCAAACACAACCATGGGAGCCAAGATTTTCCGGGAGAATCGATTAGTCCGCACCCAAGGTGGGCGCAAAGAGCTTTATGGAGGAAGTATTTCATGGGAAACGGAAATCGTATGCCCGGAAACCTCACCGCCCACCTCAGTTCGCACCGATCAAACTCTCGCCGTCTCAAAGCAGCCTCCTTTAACAGAGAGACAGAGGTATTGATTCCCCGGGCAACGGCAAAGAAATTAGAATATGGACCACCGCATCATGATGCATCCCATTATCGAGCGCGGCTTTCCAAGCGACACCGTGGCCGGTCGTAGCAAAGTTGCGTTTGCGGGGACATTTATGCAATGGGCAAAAAGAACTAGCCGCGATGGAGACTCGCATGTTCCTCCAAAAGTCGATTCAAGAACGAACCCTCCTTTCTCTATTGAACGATAAGGCGCCCGCGCGTTGCAGGCGGACGCCCATATTGGGGAGCGCCCTGTGGCCGTATACTCGTTGGGTGCCATGGGCATAAAAGCCTCCAAGATCGTCCACACGTCCCTCCCGACCCCGTTGTGTGGAAGGGGTCAACCTGCCACAAAGCCATGCCAAAAGTTGACTCATTCTCGTCGAAGTGTTATGCCACAAAGGAATTTTAACTCAGATACATTGAAGAAGAAAGGGTTCCAAGGTCCCTCACGATGCCACTAGAGCAGATGTAGTTGAAGGAGAAACGCCAACATTATCTTGGACCTGCAAATTCTCAAAGAAACTGGAAGAACCTCTTGCTCATTGGAAAACAGACCATCTTACTCACGTTCATCCCTCGACTTATTTTCAAACCGGCGAAACTTCTGAATCAAAACGCTCCCAAAAACGAAAGTTTTAAAGCCGTTGCCTCTCCTTGCCGAAATTTATCTCACGGCAATCCGGGTCGAGAGAAAACAGAAGAGTCTTCGTAGATGAAAGCGAAACTCAGCCACCGTCAAGACAAACAAAAGTCTTGGAAAGAAAGTCCGGGGGAGCATTTGCTCTGATCCCGAATCTAAGTCAAGAAGACTCAGATCGGGGTGCTCGTTGGATCTCCACTCCTTCCGAGAAACAAGGCATCACAAGGACACAAAAGAGTGGCACCAGAGAAGGAGAATGATCTATCCGAGTTGCTCATCGTGCAATCCAGACACTTCCGTTCTTCGACGGGCAGCCGAAAGGCAAATCCGGATTGGGTCGCGGTGAGGAGTTATGGGGGACAAGGAGGGTTAATTGTGACTAAGTTCGCTTGGGGTTTAGGTCATTCCACTAGCATCCAAGCAGAAGCCTTGCCTCTTCTTCAAGGTCTCAAGCAAACTAAGGCTTTTGGTATTTCAAAGGTTAATATTATAGGAGATTCCTGTATCCATTATTAAAGTTTTATTGGAGGATTCTTCTCCCAGTACATCTTAGATTACAAGAGTGATTTCAAGAATCTGACTCGGTGAAATCTTTTAGACCGCAAACTTCCTTCATGTATTGAAGGGAACAATAAAGATGTTGATCTCGGAAGCCAATAGGGCGGTGCCATTTCCCGCCGGCTTCTCTTGAAGACGGTATTGAGGAGTGGGACTCCATCCTTAAATTAGAGTTATGTTTCAACGCATTATTTTGAAACAAGCTTGTTTGCACATTTAAGATAGGAAAATTAAATGTGAGATAGATTCTCTAGTCTCTAGTAAAAAAAACGCGGATCTCCAAATTTTTGGGGCCTATGACTGCTTAGTCGAAGTAAGTTCAAGGGCTCTACTCGATCTATTGTAAACGTAAAGGCATTTTGGACAATATCTAATATAAATCCATATCTATTTCTATAAAATATATATATATATATATATATATATATATATATATATATATATATATATATATATCACATTCACATTCTATATATATATATTCAAAGTGAATAAAAAGACAAATCAAGAGTATATATATATATATAAGAGAGTAAGAGTATATATAATTATGTTTGTTTTTTTGATTATTGTGGAATCTTCAAAAATAATTTTTTATTTTGGAAATTTTAAAAATATTTTTGGTAACTGTCAAAAAAGTGATAGTTTAATTCATAAAATATACATATATCATATTCATATATATAACATCAAATTCACAAAATATATATATATATATATATATATATCCAAAATAATTAAATAAATATATATAAACAATCATGTAAAAATAAATATATATATATATATATATACTTTTCAGCCCAAAAAAAATAAAAGAAAAATACAGCTCTGAAAGAAACTGTTGATAAATCATTACCTTCGAAAGAGACTGTTGAAGAAGAGATCCTGTTTCAATTCCCTCTATAGTAATTTTTATGGTTTGTAAAGGTTAAATTCCCCACCATGGTAATTTTAATTGACAGTTGGTATGGAGTGACCTGTTCAATTCCATTGGTAAATTTTAATTATTCGCTGTAAAGAGTGACTGGTTTTAATTTCAAATATGGAGATTATTAATGTGTTTCTGAATGTATTTTGCTACAGGATTATCTCAGTCCATTTCGCAAAACTTCGATGAAGATTCCAAAACTTCAATAAAAGTAGAAGAAAAAAATGTACTATTAGAAACAAACTCCAAAGCAGAAAGAATAAATATATTCGTGAAACTTCACCATGTTTTTTTTGATCTAGGACAATCGGTAACTGGTGAGAGTTGCCTGAGCAAAGCCCGGGTTCAAACTCAACTGGCTGCCACTATAAACCTAGGCTAGGTGCAACAGCCTGCAAGCCGCACACAATAGCACTAATCCTATGCCTCAACTAGAGCCAAGACGTTCACTATGGGGTCGCCTACTTTCAGCCAAGACACAACAGGCGTATGTCTCCACGGAATTTGAACCTTGGTGGATGTGATGAAACTTCACCATGTTAGCAATATATTTTACCAATGGTTAAGGATATTTTACAATTAGGCCTTTCCTGTGGCACAAGCCTATGCAACAACAACAACAACAACAAAAATAGAATCAATCAATTAATGCCTCAAGCACATAGAAAATTGTATTCTAGCCACGGGAGATTGCAAGCAAAAGACATGATTTTTTTTATATTTAATGGCCGGTAGCAACTCGTTCACGCTATAACCAATATAACATACATATCATGAAAGAGTTACTTAAATTTCTGTGAGAGGCAAATTCTTGGTTTCATGTCTTAGAATACTACAACATTCAGAGATAATAAATATTATTTTTGGGATTCAAATGTGTTAAATCATTTATTTATAACCATTTCATGAGAGATAGTCAATTTAGAAATACTGTTAACTTTTCAAGGTGAAATGTATTACCACGTGTACCTGGCCTGGCTTGTCATATTAAAAATGAATTTAAAATTCACAGCAATTTGAAAACTCTGTAAATAACTTTTTTGTCACAGTCGTCAGAATGTCTTAAAGATTTGCCTTGCTAAGATCTTATTTTACTTTTGATGCCAAACTATTCTACAAATATTGGGCCTTACTGAAATTAGCATTATCTTTCAAGAGAAACTCTTATATTCAAGTGAAGTGAAATAAACTAATCTTTTGTTTAGAAATGCATTCTCATTTTTTTGCAAGTAAATAAATCAGCATATTTCGCAGGTAAGCCTTAACTAAAGTTCATTTTTGGAATTTGGCTTTTGAGATCCATAATTTGTAAAACTGTTTTTGGTGATAATCACATATAATCATATATTGTCACCGATTAACCAACTAATATAATTCATTTCAAACAAATCAGTATAATTCATCTTTAAGACAAATTAAACTAAAATTAATTTTATTTTAAATAAATTCCATATTGGTCGCAACTGTTACAATTGAATTAATTTTTCTTCTCACGAAAAACAATTGAATAAATGCTAACCTCGCAGTGTAACTATTACTACAATAGACTAATCATTCATTCAGTAGCCGTGAGTGAGCTAACTGACAACTGATAAGAAAGATTTACCTAAAAGTGCAATCAGAAAGTTCACAGGCAATAAGCCTGTAACAAGTGGGACAACATGGCCCATTATTATTTACTTTGAAATAATCAGTTGTGGGCTAGGATGTGTAGGCATCCCACCCTTGTATGTTCCTTTACAGAATATTGAGCAATATGAAGTTTAATAAATAAACACCAACCTTACAGACTGCTGCATAATAATAAGTAGCAATTCACATTTACAGCTGAGATTTAGTATAGAATAGTGTAGCACCCTCCCGATCTGTGGTTCTAATCTTAATTGACTATTTGGGCGAGTGTTCTAAGTAGATCCCTTCTTGTTGAGGCTATACGCGTGGGACACTGTAATCCCACCATGGGATGCTCCCTTGTTCGTATGGCACTACATTAGAATCTAAAACTAAGCTCAATACACGCAGAATGCAAGTGAATAACATGCTATACAAGCAAGCAGACATCAAGGAGTTGTCGAGTTGTCTTTAATATGAGTTTTTGAAAAGTTTTCTGATTTGTTTTTCTCATTTAATTTCTCTAAATTTGGTTGGAATTCATTGAAATCACAAGAGGAATTCATTGAAATCACAAGTTTGATGGGTAAGGTTCGCATGATTGACTTTTTGAAAAGTTATCCGATCTAATTTCTCTAAAATCTGGCATGAAATCATTGAAATCACAAGTTTGATAGGTAAACTCTGCAATCGACTGCTGCCTAGGGGTTTTTCAAGGTGCTGAATCTATATATGTAGTCAAAAAACCAATTTAAATAACACAGATCAAGATTTCCCCTCAAATTTTTCCATCAAATTCTAGTCAGAAAATCCACCAAAAACTTCAAAAAAATCAAATTAAAAACAAATTTAATCTTAAATGGCTTATTAAAAATAAATTATCAAGCTTTACTTCGAAAAGGAGAAAGCTTTTATCACAAATTTCCATGCTTTTCTATTAATAATTTTGGTCAACGACATGATAAAAACCAATAGCTAAATAGAATATCAATCTTTATATCGAAAAGAATAGGAAACTTTCAATTAGATAGAATATATTTGATTCAGCTTTCAACTGTTTCTAAGTCAAAAGTGAATCAAAGGAGTTCCAACCAGAATACAGCATACCTCGCCACAGTTAAACTATAAAGATGCATTTGTCCTAAACGCCACGACAAGGAGAAGGCATGTGACGAATAAAGTACTGCCTTCTGGGAAGCCCAACTAGAAATATTTAAATCCACAGCCTGGCACTGTGAGATGCAAAACATGATTCTAAAATCTAACAAAAAGGATTGCTAGATCTGACAAAAGCCTGCAATAACGCATCAAGTCATAGAGCCATCCTTCATTCATTTGCAGCAGGACCATACATAGAGCAAACAGCACCACATCACAAATAAGTATCAATAAGAATGATGATTGAAGAAGCATCAATAAGTATACATGTATGTACACTGCATAATATAAGGTCAAGCAAGGTGGTGAATGTTGTTCTTCGCCTTTGGCCTCCATTCTGACCTTGCCTCAGAATTTCTGATTTGTCATCTTGCAATCGAAGCAGCGTACAAAGTGCAATGTGTCTGAAGGCACATTTCTCTGTGAAAATGGTGCAGCTGAACCGGCAATATCCTCACCAGCCTGTGGGCTTGTCAATGATTGGGAGGCCATGCGTCGGCCCACATTCACGCCTGTACTCCAACGTTATATTAGATAGTTCATTGTCCTCTAAAACAGATATGGGTAAACTCTGCATACAAAATCCATAATGATGTCAACTTAAAGAAAAGATTTATGACATAAGCATATCAGCTCATAATAGACAACATTTCTACTCCTAGAACATTTCTAGCAAAAACTAATCCAAGTTTTATTTGTAAGCAGCCCACAAACAATTCATTCAAAACATGCAAGTCTCCTGGTCCGAGACTGGCTGTGCACTTGATCAACATACCAAGAGATGTGTTGCTGTATTGATTAAGGTCAAAAGTTACAGTTAAAGAGTCCCGAATTATTTTAACTTTCCCGATCAACTAAAACAAAACGGACATGTCAACCAGAACCAAAAAAATCTAAAACCGAGATCAAACCCAAGTAGCCCAAACAAATGCCAAAAATTTCGACTACGAGGAAAATTTAGGGCAAAAACATTGATTTGCATATTCGGAGAATGGAATGGCGCTTGATTTGCATCTTAAGAGTTTGGAATGGTGCCGTAACATATAGATATAAGTTTAAATATCATATCTTTGGGTAAAAAGAGCAAGACTGAGAGTTAAGGTATGTGGATTTAAACATGTCCCACAACCAGTTAATTCCAACATGTAAACTCTCCACTACAACTAAAGTACAATTCCCAATTTATAAAATACTTTCCTAGTTCATTCACTTTAATATAAAATTATGAATAAATCATAGGGTTCATTCACTTTAATATAAAATTATAAATCACAATCATCGATTTGGGTTTATCTCAAGTAGTTGGATGGAATGATTGTTATCCTTTTCTTTCTACATAAATTAAATTAAATTTCAACTAATGACATGAACATTTTTGTAATGATTTTGATGGAATGATTGTTATCCCTTCCACATAAATTAGATTCCAACTACTGACATGAACATTTTTTGTAATGATTTCAAGCTTTGTTGAAGTTAAATTCCAATCAGAACATTATTGTAAAGACTTCAAACCTTGTTATTGAGAGCAAACCAAGACCGAAGCCGACACCAAAATGAAAAAAAAAAAGAAAAAAAAACATGAACATTATTGTAATGGGATTTCAAGCCTTGTTGAAGTTAAATTCCAATCAGTGACACGAACATTATTGTAAAGACTTCAAACCTTGTTATTGAGAGCAAAACCAAGACCGAAGTCGACACCAAAATGCCAAAAACAAAAACAACTTATTTCCAGTATGATTGAGACTCGAAAATATGGATTGGAAACTGAGTTAAACATAGATTGGTGCAAACACCATATGTTTGTGTTTGAAGAAGAGAGAGACTGAGGCCTGTAAGGTATGGATTTCTGTTTGAAGTCAGGTTAACTTTGAAACTAGGTACTTCCTGCATAAAGACATCGATGCAAGCCTTAAAACCATATAGGTTTGGCATCCCAAAAAGCAACAGGACTTTTTTAAATAGAAGTGATCTTATGTGCTCATGTTCAATTTTACTGTAGTTTTTCTCAAAGATTTCGATATTAGTTAAAGATTTCGATATTAGTTTAAAATGGAAGGAAAGAAAAAGGAAGACGGATAAGATTAAATCAATTAAAAGACAATTCTAACCACCAGCTGGCAACAAGGGTTGCAAGAAATTCTCTAGCTATAATTTCAAAATCCAACCAATATATTTAACATTATTGACATGCTGATTCACGTCCAAATCACTCCACCGTGGCTGCAAAATAAACACAAAATATTCCTGTTAATGATTTCTAAATGTTTCTAAAAGCGTGAGATTTTTGTTTCAATAAGTGTGTAGGTTTACTTACTGTTAAATCCGAACAGATATACGGAGAAGTGTCATCCTCCAGCTTATGTAACTTTCTGGTGTCTTCTGCCATAAAGATATTTCTTTCTGTGAAATAAGGCTGTATCTCTCCTTTGACAGCATCAGGAATTTTGGACAGTTTTCTTGTCTTTCTATTCATCATTACCCAGGTACTGATGGAAAATGAAGGAAAACCATATTAGATAAAAGCTGCATCTCCAACTTAGGAATTCCACATTCATAAATTCTCAATAGAAGACATGCAGAGGGGGCAACTTTCTAGTTATATAATTTTACCTAGTAGCTCGTGTAAGGATGGAATTCGTCTTTGAATCTCGAACAAGCCAATCACGCCGCATGCCATTTTTACTCTGATGGGCCAACCCATGTATCTATCTCCACAACATCGCCCCTACATAAAGAAGAAATTTATCCTTAAATCTGACCTGCGAATAAGGTGAGAGATATTTTCTGGAAATTTTGCTGCATCTATTCCAAATTAGCAAAGGCTTCTTCGATTAAAATGAATATCATCATGACCATAGAGTGGTTTTGTTAGATTATTTGTCATTAACTCCCATTACCAGAATTCATAAAATAACTTCCAACGGCTTTAATTCCTTCGTACAGAACTCAACTGAAACAGGGCTAAAAATTTTACGCGAAAGGCACACAAGTTCTGTACAAATTGCCATTAAAAACCCTCTGTGACTAAAAGTCAACAGAAACCTCTTCTGTTTGAACAAAAATTCTGCACACTAACTCCAAATTAATTAAAGCCCTACGACCAGAGTAGTGTATCATAGATGATAATAAAAATGTCATAATCCTAATCAACCTCATACATTAGACATCGCTTAAAATGCCAGCTACTTCCTAATCAGATTCAACTCAAACAATAGCCATTGATTGAAATGAGAACTACCATTTCCTTGCTGACATACACGAGATTATAAAACTACGAATGTATGTACAAAGGAAAGAGTTACTAGGTTTAGACACCAACTATAAGCAACAAAGAATCAATCCCCACAATCCTACTACTAGTCTATGCACTCAAAACAATGAACACCAAAGAGGAGAAAAAACAAAAGGAATTCCGGAAGAAAAAAAGTAAACCCTAGCCTCAAAGAAAAATCACATTGATCACAGACAGAACCACTTCCCAGTGTAACAGGAATTGTGTTCAGGACCTAGGTAATTCAAGTGTAATAAGAAATTCAAAATAACTTCAAAATCAAACATAACCACCATCAATTTTAATACTCACTGCCAATTCTCAGCAGGCTATTTTTTTATCTTAGGTGTGTGTAAAACTTGCAATTTCAATGCAGACCTCAGTACCCAAGTTGTAGCAAGATTTGAAAGAATTCACTAGCCAACAGGGCCCAGAACTGAACCTTTGCCAGTATCAACAACTCGAGGGATTCTCCAAATTGCTTCTAAACACTCTGTCTAGTTGATGCATCATTGTGCAATCCGGCCAAAACCAAAGGGCATTAATCAGACCTCCGCTTGCTTTGGAAGCCTATCCCCATGGCACATAGGCTCCAAAAAAGGAGTGTGCTGGATAATTTTATCAAAGAGGATAGAATGCATACAACTCTGTCTAGACCTGATCCACCCTTCACCAATACAAAATGGCCACGTCCAGGCAAGCTAAGACTTTGAAGAGATATAACAATAGTGAAATCTGCAAACACACAACACCACACTTTTGTATATCATACCTAGTGCAACATTGCTTCCAATGCTCTGCTCCAAATGCACTTTCCATAGAAACAAGATTAGGATCATTGCAATGATCTGTTTGGCAGGAGCAGCGAATGGCACTACTATAAGCCACCCAACCACATATTGTCTCCAAGCAAATGTCAACACAAGTACATAAGCTCCACAAAAGGAAACTCAGATCAGGGGATTAGGACTTAATATAACTTTGAACTTTAAAATTAGCACCCGCTTATTCAACATCCCGGTAGAATTGGTGGCAAAAAGTGATGTCCAAGTAGTCAAAAACCCATTGGTGGTGGCACTCTGTTGGTGACAAAAATGGTCAAAAATGTGGACTTAAATTTAAAAGCAACACTATAAATATAGCAGCATTTGAAGAGAATATTTTGCACCCGATAAACAATGTATCATAATGAAAGGATGGAACATGTAGAACCCTTTTATAGCTTATAGAGGACAAATACTTGGTGAAACTGAAAAATCTCATGATGGCTGAAGTTTGAAGATAGTTTTGCTCTTTCAGGAACATAAGTTTGAGAAGTACAAAATTTAGCTTATAAGAACTGACCATCAAAAATACATAGAATAGTTTGTTTATTTTTCGCTACTTTGGTTGGTTTTTGCTTATTTGAGGCTTTTGCTTATTTGAGGATTACGGGGAACCTGGCAATGCTCAGGACTCAGCTGTACTGTAAACCTAACTCAATGTTTATTAGGCATCCACCTCACCTTGACTTGGAAAGCCCACACATCCTTTTTTCCCCTTTGTAGCTTTTCAATCATCAAAGTCTGTTCATTTATGACGTTGCTCATGGCAGATTTTACTCATAGCACACACAAAAGCTGATAATCTACTCACTAGTCCTGGGAAAAACAAAATATTCAAGTCTACAAAAGATAGAATACCATGAGGGATATCGTTCAACTTGAATTTGCATGCGAGCCACAACCCATATGAGATTTCTCCGGCTCATCTCAAGAGTAGCACCGAATCCATCTCCAGCTAGCCCAGAAAGCCAAACATGGTTAAGAGCAGTTTCCTGCAAAAGAGAACACAGTGCCTCCATTTTAAGAAACTGAATCTTCAGAGAAAAGTACACTACCACATATTCTTCAGCTCTTTAGCCTCAGAAAGTGCTTAAACTCATATCATCAGCCCCTTTAAGAATATATGCTAAAGCTCATGAATTCCTTAGAACCAACTTCATATGCCATTGATGACAAAGCCTCCACTTACCTGAAGATGATTCATCAAGGTTTCACAGAAGCCGTTCTGTCTGCACCAATTTCATAAGATCTTAGCGAAGTTTTGCCTGAAAACCAGACTGTCTTCTACAAACCTGCCAAGTCTGGAAACGTCACCAAACATGTCTGTTTTCCTTGGCTTCCAATCAAAATTGGTCCACTGCTTCTCGGCTGCCAGGATAATGGTAGCAATAGTTGCAAGCAGCATACTCCAATCTGGGAGCTGATTGATCCTGCTCTTAGCGGTGCTTTCTTCCTCAGGTGCTTCCTTCAGGCCAACGTTATGCTTCATGCTATCTACTGCTGTTCCGTTCACCTTGGTGCCATTGATCTGGCTAGATCCCGGGAATTTCCATTGACTTGGAGTCCCTTGTATGCGGTGGATTTTGGCTTAACATCAACACGCTCAGGAGAGCTCACTGGCATTGTGGGCTTTCCTGATGAGGCAGCCGACGAGATCTTGTTCTGTGTGTTGCATTGGGAGCTTGAAGAAAACATTAGCATTGTTGCAGCGGCGGCTACCATCTTGAACCCTTCACAGATCACAATATAAACAAAAAAACTATTACAAATATGTCCTTCACAGATCCGCTTGAAAAAAATGACCTAGGACTTCGGGTATATTCAGAGTGCAAAAACCTTAAATGCCCTAGAGAAACAGACCATGGAAAAGACTAAAGAAATGTGATCTAGAACAACTAAACTGTAGGGACTACAGACAAAATGGTGTCGCCTGCCAGAAGGCGCCTGATCTGAACCACATGCGATTAATGGGCACTCCAAGATTTGAAATATAAAAAGGCCCATCACAAAAATTTCACCAGATATCACATTAATAAGCTTACCCTTGGGATTACGAGCATGGATCTGCTGAATCTGCGGTGTATGCATATCAGAGCTCAAATCAGAGCTTGTCCAAGCCCATGTGGAATGTAATGAAATTCAAAATGATCAAAACCAGTGTCCATAAGAGCGAATGTATTGAAGAAAAAACCACAGAATCAATTCCCGCATAATACCCACATGCAAATGCACTGACAAACCAAACCCCAATACATAACATAACAGAGAATACACGCGTATAACACAGGCTGGTTCAAATGCCAATACAAACACAGCGATGATAATACCTTGTTTGGTACGAATGCGGAGCCACCGAGAAATGAAAAAGGGCTTCTCCAATTGGTGTTGGTGAGACTTACAAGGACCATACGACTGCTTGAACCACTCTGGCACACCACATTCAATTTTCTGAGGATATATAATAAAACTTAATCACAGAAACAGTCTGGAAGTTGCCACCATGACTAAGCGCATTCATGGCTTCTTCATTACAACGCACAATCCCAACCCCACACGCATTAGCAATCCTATTACAGAGAATAAAAACAAAATCCCTCTAAAATCACTCGTGCTTTGAATAAACAGGAGCCCAAAACAACGCCCAAAATCCCTCTAAAATCACCTGTGCTTTGAATAAACAGGAGCCCAAAACAACGCCTTTTAGACTCAATCAAGACCTTCTAGACTCTCAAAGGGGCTAAAGATAAAAGGGGCAGAGAGAATCCAGTGAGGGATGGCTGGAGGGAAAAAAAGTTGGCTTGCTTGAATGAAGGCAAAAAGACAAATCGACTTATAACTATTACTCTTTCACCCTCCTTTTTATATTTAGTTTCCGTCGATGTTTTGCCTTGTTTTTGTTATAAATGTGATTTAAGCTGATTACGTAGTGGGCCTGTCCCCCTGGGGCACCCTATGATTAGTCCACGAAGGTGAAAAACTGTTTGGGGATTAAATTGAAATCACACCTCAACAATATAGGAATCCATATTTTTCACGGATATCCTGCCACATTCGTTACTTTACTTGCATGATCTGATCTTGGTGTATGAGAAAGTCAAGGAGAAAATGGTTGAAGAAACAAGTAGTCTACCAAATCCTCATGTTATTTTCGCCCCTCCATTTATTACCACCCAACAAACAACTACTCGTACAGCTTACAGCCCAACCCCTGCAAAAGGTCCCCAGTTAATGAATGAAAAAGCTTGTGCGGTGTCTCTACCCTCTGGTTTTATGAGGCTCTTAAACCCCAACCACAAACCTCCTGATGTTTATGGGAGTTGAGCCTTCAAATCAAAATGACGGAATTTATAGAATTTTTGTCACAACTTGACTACAACAAGATATACAAAATTATTCAATCAATGTCATGACTTGTGACCTAAAATGTTTAATGTTGAACAGGTGGATCAATGCAACTTTCATGGATGAAGGTGCATTAATGAATCAACTGTTATCATCTTTTTTGATTCTTTGAATCAAAAATGTGACCCAAAATGTTGAATGTTGAAATAGGTGGATCAATGCAACCTCTGTGGATGAAGGTGCATTAATGGCACGAACTGTTATCATCTGTTCTAATTCTTCAAATCAAAATGTGACCTACAATGTTGAATCAATGTAACTTTCTGTGGATGAAAGTGCATTAATGAATGAACTGTTATCATCTGTTTTACTTCTTTCAAATCAAGATGTACCTAAAATGTTAAAATGTTGAATAGATGAATCAATGTAACTTTCCATGTATGAAGGTGCATTAATGAATGAACTGTTATCATCTCTTTTAATTCTTCAAATCAAAATGACAGATTTCATATAGAAACACAGGCTATACCCAACTACACGGAAAAGGAACGACATTGTGTTACTGCTGGTTAGCTGGAATAATGATAGCTGAATTAATGAACTGTGTTCATTTATTCAGTTGTTTTATTAAAGCTTCTCAAGGAATTCATTTGTCTAACAACATTGTCTTTTAAGTAGACCATTTAGAAAGAGAATTATATGAATGGTTGAGAAGGAATAAATCATGTTATTAGAAAATAAGAAAAAATGTAATTTATTTTATGAGATTTGAAAATATATGGAACTTAAACATCGTAAATATTATAATTTTAAGTTATTTTTCAGCTCAAAGTTTAAAAATACATGGAAAATAGGGAAAATGTTAGGATAGAATATCTAGAAAACTAAACATGAAAATATAAAATGTTAGATAGAACATCTAGGAGACTAAACATGGTAAATATTATAATTTCAATATCATAGAACAATGCTTTGTTATTTGAGTTATATTTTATAATGAGTATTTGGGTAGCATTTGAATTATTTTATAATGAGTATTTTTTTGGGTATGCAAACTCCTCTCGTGAATAACTCGATTTTTTGTTATTTTTGTAAGATGAAGAATCCATTGGAAAAAGTAATGCAATATTATTGACCACATTTGAATGAATTAGATATGACGTTTTAATTCTTTTATTTTTCGAATATAATAAAATTAAAATGAAGTAAAGTGAATATTGTTTATACCGAAGGAAATGAAGTATACTTTGTAGCTGGAGAATATGCAAAATGTTGAACAATATACAATTCTGATTTTGATAATGTCTTTCGATTAATTACATCATGTTGGTCGACGTTTTGAATCATCTAATGTGGTTCATCCTCAAGACATTATCCTTATGATGTAATTAATCTAAAAGACAATATCGAAATCGTATGATCGCTAAAGCCTAAAATCAAGCAATATACAATTCTAATCGATTAGTTAGATTAAGACAAGTCTCTATTGAGAATGATGATTGAAGAAGCAAAAATTCCAAATGCGTAGTGTTGCTATCATCGGTTGCATGCAAATGCACTCAAACGAATGGCTAAATCCATGATTGGTTGCTATTATCAAAGTAGAGGTAGTACTTGTTGTCCAACAATTTGAAGCATTGCTAAATATATGGTGCGTTGATAAAATATAAGATGAAACAAAGAATAAGAATATATGATAGACTTGCCTACAATTTTTAGGCTTTCGTGATCAAATGTGTACAGGTGCAAAGGGTTCTTCTCTAAAATTAGAATATATATTATCAACTCAAGCATCAACTTAGTTGAATTAGAACCAGTACTGATTGGTTCAGAATGAAGCTTTGTAGCAACATTATTATTTTTCACTTTCCGTCTAGAGCCTCCCAACCACCGAAGTATGATGATGGGCTACTTTTAACAAACTAGAAAATGATTTCTTCAAGTAATGCCTGCATACCCTTGGGGAAGTGGAACAACCAATTATGAGGATGCTCATAGAAAGGCTTCTGCCCTCATGTCTTTACCACTAATTTTTTTCAAGTTTACAACAAATAATCCAAAAGGATGTGGGAACTTGTAGTAAACTCCAAGAACTGCCAGTGTTCCCTACCCTCAATGCAACATTTTTACTCTCATTCTTAAAGAAGACAAAGTGAAGACCCAAAAAATTTGTTCCATTGCCTATGTAATGTGATCTACAAGCTCATCACAAAGTTTTGTGCTGCGTAGACTCAAGCCCCTTCTTCCAAAACTCGTTTCACCAAAACAATGTGGTTATATGCAAGGAAGATGGATTCTTGATAGTATAAAGATTAGCCCATGAGATGACGCTTCTCGGATGTTATGCAACCACCACAAAATAGAAGAAAGATAGATCAACGACTTAGAAATCAGCCTCTTTGAGGAGTAATAATGTAAGGACACAACAATAACAATAGCGGGCTTCTATGGGGCACAATAATATCAATGTGGAGACTACATGGGCACAACAATAACAATAAGGGCTACAATTAACAATACTAACAACAAGGGCTACATCAGACACAGGACCTAACATGCCCCTCTTCAAAAAAGTGTTGTCCTCAACGCTGGGAGTAGTTTTTGGATGAGATTCCATAAAATTCTCATCCTCCCATATGGAATCTTCAATGGGTAAGTTTTTCCACTTGAAGAGATACTTCCGAATTGATCGATTTCGTCGTTGTCGAGTTCGTTTGTGGATCGCTTTAGGTTCCAATATGATTTTAGGGAGGTTCCTCTAAGAGGCTAATTTCTAAGTCGATGATCTATCTTTCTTATGTTTTGTGAGCTAGTTGCATAGCATTTGGTATGAGAGCTTTGATTTCTAGGGTTTTGCTTCTTCAAACATGTAATATTGGCATTTCACTATAATTTTTTTTCACGAAGATTCAGAGCCGAAATTGAAACCATGTGGAGTTGAAATATGGATGAACCTCGTGTACGAATTTTATATCTTGTTCGCTATATTTTCGTAGATATGATCTCGAGGAAGTTAGGGTTTTTTATGTGCTCCATAATTTTTGGTCCCTAAATAGGTGACCAAGGAAAAATCGCTATAACTTTTGTTATTGGCATCGTATTTGAATTTCGTAAAAGGGACAAATAATGACTATAGTTTCTTATGTATCAATTTCAAAGGTCGAAGGTTGAAACAATGACGACATGGCACACCATACAAGTTCTCTACCGAACTAGTCCATAATTAGGTCATTGTGGGAGATCGAGAATAACTTTATCTTAAAGAATCCAAATTGTGGTCCATATGGCATTGGAAGGAAGACTCATAAGCACACACAGTACAATTTCAAATCTTGGGGATCCGAAATCGTCGCAGATTCATCAAGTTCAATATCGAGCTCCTGGGAAAAAGAAAGAAAAAGGTGTGTATTTTTTTTAAATTGCATAACGTTTGTTTGAAAAAACCACTTAGCGGATCAAAAGGCATACCCAAGCATTGATACCGCATCAAAATTTAATATTCTCCCAAAAATAAATCCACACGCATTAATCCCTAATAAATCGTTACTATGATGCATAAAGAGAATAAGTACAACATGATATATCACAATTAGCAAGTACCTGCGGCAACAAATTTCGCTCTCGTAAAGAGTAACAAGAAATGAAATGGAAGCTAAGATGGATGGTTTGGAGAATACACGGGATGGTTTGAAGAATGGTATCAATGGTATAGAAGAAACGAAAAGGCGACATGAAAACACGAAGAATGGTCTAAAAGCGTACATGGAAGGTTTGATAAAGTTGCTGTTACAAGAAATGATTCCTAATGGTGAAAAGGTAGTAGATGAAACTCGTGATGAGAAGAAAAGAAATGTTAATCATGATTTCATAGTACTCTAATATTGGATTTAAGACTCGCCATATTCCAAAGATCGATATGAGGAATTTTGATGGCAAGATCCTGCAACATTAATACTACAAACATCGAGAAATATTTTTGATCTCCATAATGGGTAAAACACACAAAAGTTATGCATTGCAACTTTTATATTTAGAACCCAAATTTCATTGTATGGTATCGATGGCTTTGTTCTCATAAACCACTTGTCACTGGCTGACTTCTTACGAAGGAAATGATAGCACATTATGAGGATACAAAAAGCAACACCTTCTTTAGCCAATTGATAAATCTCAAAAAAAGGGTTCAATGGTGGAACACATCGAGGACTTTCTAAAATTGAATATATGGGTAAATGATATTCTAGAGGAGAATAGGATTGATGTCTTCATAGGGACTTTAAGGGATAATATTCAACACAGGTCGCCTTTGGGAACCCGATTCATTAGAGAAGGCATTTAGGTTGGCAAGAAAATTGAAATAAAAATTATGGCAACAAGGAAGCCTACCACTCACAATTATAACATGGAGTGTTGTTGCCCTTGCTTTTCACAACCTACAAGGCTGACACCACCAAATTGGAAGAAAAAGAGCAAGGGCTTTGTTATAGTTGTGATAAAATACACTAAAGGTTATAAGTCTCGCTAAGAAGAAATTATTTGTACAGATTGTGAAGAGGAAGAAGAAGAAAAGGAACAAGAAACTTCAAAAGAAGAGGATATACACCAGGAACCGACCTTGGAGAAAGGAGAAATGAATTGACCATATCTTTTAATGCATTGGTAGGAATTACCACTCCTCGAACTCTCAAGATAGAAGGACATATCAAGAAGAAAAATGTAATAGTGTTGATTGATTCAGATAGTACCTATAATTTTATTCATTGTAAGATAGCCAAGGAATTGAATTGCTCTCATATCTAGCACAAGAGTTTCAAGTGATGGTACTATAAATTGCTCTAGAAGCAGCCATTATTATGCCAACTATGTAATATGTATTGAATAGCCCAAATGATTTCCATTCCAATGGTTGGTGATGATGTTGTACTAGAAGTTAAAAGGTTGCAATCTTTGGGCACGATAGCTTTTAATTTTCAAGAACTTTTCTTGGAAATTTTTTTAGAAGGAAAGAAGTTGAATTAAGAGCCAATGTAAGAAAACCAGAAAGAAAATCACTTCAATGGCATGAAAAATATTCTAAATAAAGAACAAGAAGAAATACATACATGCTTCTGTACTAGAGTTTCTAAAATTGAAATCATCTATTTCTCCCGTACTTCCAAAAAGTCTCGGACAATCATTCCAAGGCATTTGAGACTCCCAAAGGCCTCCCGCTATTCATGATCTTAATCATGATATTCGTTTGATTCCATGAAGTGTTCCTCCAAATAATAGTCTACAGATATCCCTATTTCCAAAAGAGCGAAATTGAGCATATGATTGCGTAAATTATAGAGGTCGGCATGATTCAACCTAGTCAAAGTTCTTTCTCTCCTCCAATAGTATTAATGCACAAGAAAGATGGATCATGGTGCATGTGTTCGGATTATAGGGAGCTCAACAAGTGTAGAAAATATGAATGGGATTCAATCCGACTTATAATGTACTAAAACAAGATACCGAATCCTTCTACAAATTAGAAACAAACACGATCGTACAATCACATATAAGCAAGAGAAAGACAATAATCGTACAATACAAGGTGTGCATTCTAGAAATCAACTCCTCAAAACCCCTCTATCTCTATATTGCATATGGTCAATATCAAGAAACACACAATGTTATCTCCTCCCACCGGGAAACCTCTCGTACTCGCCGATCGTCTCGTATCCCGCTTTCAAATTTGGCTTGTAATCTAAGCAAAATCGGTCAAGTATTTAACCTTTTTCATTCCTCCACTAGCCTACCTTGCTTACGCATTCTTTGGGCTAATTAAGCCCTATTAATTAGGAAAATACCAATTAATTATCAGGCAATCCTTCAAGGCCTTCCTTGATGACCTCATGCATGACCTCGTACAATTTTCTAATAGTACAACTAATAGATATATTCTCTTTAACCTCGCCTCCTCAACTGGGTCTTCCTTAGAAATGGCATAACATATATTTATAGCAAATTATTAGTTGAATCGATTGATCACTACTTGTGAATTAAGTCAAATTTAATTCAATCGGACCTCTTACCGGCCCATCCATTAGTTAGAACTAGTTAACCGATTTTAACTCAATTCTTGAGTTAACTAATTACAACTCACATATAACTCATATTTGGACTCCTAAAAATAGAAAATCCCTTTACATGCATCCTCTTAGACCTATAATCTCAACATTAAGCTAACTAAGTCATCCCGACTCATTAACGAATAAAGTTGTCATGAGATGAAATTACAATTTTTCTTCCAATTTAATTAAGGTAAAATTAAATCAAAAGCCTCATATGGTAGCCATTTCTATAAGCACTTTTGGATTTCATTTATGGATGCCAATTTCATTGTTTCTGTTGCAAATTTCATCACTCCCCTCTTCAACAAGAAAGGAATTCAATCTATCTCAATCCGGTACCTTTGGAATGTTCTCGTATGTAACACTTCTCTAGTGTTGTTTGCTCCTACAACTCCCGCAAATGAATAGCCTCCAAAAACTCGAATTCAATATGATTCATTTGTCATCAAAGTCTCTCGACCGCCGATAACTATCGCACTTTCTATCGTAACTTTGCGTTATTGCCGACTCGCATATGTGCCCTTCCGTATCGCTACCAACCTTTGATCTCGCACTCAAGTATCTCATTTGTCACTCGATTTCTATCTTCATGACATCCGAATACATCAATCTAACTCGATCCTTCCTACTACTATGTACTATGGACTCGTCATATCTGTGTTTGATCCATGAGACATGCCATCTCAATCGGATCCTCGTCCAAATTTATCTCTTGGGATTATGTCTATACATCGCCCCGCCTCTCACCTAGAGGTATGGATACATGTGGCTCCTATGCCCATCTAGCTCAAATTTCCCTACTTCGAGGTCTTTTCGAGTGGGATGGTTCCACTTAGGCTCCTCTCTACTTCTCCAATTGTGGTTTCTCCACAACCTTTCTAAGACCGCTTCCTTAGGTTGCATGTTGAGAGGTAATTTGTGCTCCCTCTCAACCACCAAGTCACTAACCTCTCGCTTTTTTCTCAAAGCGCCAGACAGTATCCTCGATCTCGAGAGCATACAAATTTTGATGCTTATGTTGATCCGTTTCACCCGTCTTGCAGGATGTGTCTAAGGAACACCTTTCATTTTCTAAATATGACATCATAACCACTATTCTCTCCAATACCACTATGGAGACAAGATTCTTCCTTATCCGGAACATACAAACATTTGTTAGTCTAAGAGGGGAGCCAACTCCCTCTAAAGGTAATTGTACCTATGATGATCGCGCTATATCTCCCATCATCTCCAAAGTCTATGTTCTGTTGGAGGTCCTTCTCCTCTAATTCACCGAAGAGACCCTATTCCCCATCACATGAAACGAGGCATCACCGTTGGATACCCCATGCATCCCAGACATGTTAGCTATGCATGCAATGAGAGTAAAATCGCTTGGAATTGTGAAGCCACCACTTCACTCCCCGCAACCGTAGGCTCCTTATTGCTTGCCTTCTTCTCGTGGACAACTCGAGGTGTAGTGCCTGCTCGTGATGTTGAAAACACCCCATCTTGGACAAGTCTCTCTTGCCCTTCGCCTTGGGACTTATTTCCCTTGGCTTTCGCATTTTTCGACCAATGAAAAATTTTTCTTCTTTATCTTTTCCGTAGGTCCCGTCTCCGATGCTCGCCCTATCTCTTCTAATGTCGTACCACAAACGCTCCTAGTCCGGTAACTTCTCCCTCCCATTTAGAGAATCCTAGCAATTATGCTAGCTCTCGTGAAGGCCTAGAAGTGCCAGGCTCACCAAATCATCCGGGCTATTGTCACACCAACACTTCCAAGCTCATCTCGACATTGGAGTGAACTTCGCCAAGTATGTTGGTATCGTCTCGCCCTCCTCCATCTTGATCTTCTCGAGCTTTTCTTTCAAAGATCAACTCCTCTTGTGGTCGTTGTTGTTTTGAAATAGATCTTTCAAGGCTCACATAGCATATGGAGTTGCCTTTCCATGGAGACTTCCAGATAATATGATCTCAACTCCCTCTAACAAGATCCTTCTCGCCCTTACCTTCTTCCGCCATGCATCAATATTTTGAGCATATGTTGTTGTGGGCTTGGGAATATCGATATCTATGAATTCTTCAACTCGTTGTCCTCCAACACCGCCTCCATCATGTGCTTCCATTATATGTAATTTGAAATGAACTTAAGATCATATTTGAGTCTCATGTGCTATCAAAGACATCTTGATCTCCGTTGCCGGATCCCAAAGAATAAATATGCAAATTCGAACCTATTCAAGACAAACTCAATTTCTTCTCTTCTATTGTGATTCTCGTGGCTCGATACCATGTAGAAAATATACCAACAAGATTCAGTATGATCTATAATGTACTAAAACAAGACACTAAACTTTCTACAATTTGTGGAAACAAAACATGATCACACAATCACATATAAGCAAGAGAAAGAGACAATCAATTGTACAAATGTAAGATATATCCGGGGGAAAGCAACTTCTCAAAACCCATCTATCTCTATATTGCATATGGTCTATAGAAATTATATAACATATGCATGTATATATCCAAATTCTCCTAATCTAACAACATTATCTTTCATGCAAATACGTAATCCTTCCATTGTTAATCTTATGGAAATTTAAACTCCATTGAAAACACATGAAGCAATAAAAACAATTGCACACAACACAGCTTGTTTTAACTAGAAACTCGAAGCTAAAAACCCCAACTATCATATATTATGTATCATGGAGATCATGTAACAATCTCATACAAATCTTGGTACATCAAGCTCTCAAGATAATGTAGATTCATTACACACTCCATGCAAAAATTTGCATCTCTATGCACCAATTTCTCGCCACCCGATGTACTGCATCCACCGCACAATCCTTGTTGAAGAAGACTCCCCAAATGAATTCGAATTGGCCTTGCCTTGAATGCGCAACTCTCATTGCACCTAATGTGTGTGTGATGTACTAATGCATCACTATAGTCACAACCGCATAGTCCATCTCACCCTTTCACCTACCTCTCCACCGTCTCCACTAGAATCGACATGCACTCTAGTTAACCGTTGTATTTGTTCGCCTGATTAGTGAGTTATTATTTGTGAATTAATTAGCTAATTAATTCACTCCACTCGCTAGTGTATCATTCAGCTTAGACTACATACAACCACCTCTAACCGAGTTTAACTCCACAACAGAAGTTAAATTGAATAACAACTCTATGAACTACTCTTCCAAATTTCCGTCATAACTTTGCCACTTCGCCCTAACCGAGCTCCCTCCATGCATGAACCACCAAAAGAAACCCTAAAGAATTTTGTAATTCCTTCACCCATTGATTTTCCAAATCTCGTAGATGACTAAAAATAAAGTGCTCTAAGAGAATAAGTTGATATTTAGAGTCCGATTATTATTAAGGGCTAATAATAATCGACACTTCTATTTTTAGATCGACGAGACCATAAATAGACTTACCAATATTCTAAAATTGAATTTCATCTATTTTTCCAACTTGACCAACCATCCACAAATAGCATCCCGCAACTTCGAAAATGATCACCATGTCTAAAAATAGACATAGTCTAAAAATAAACTTACACCTAAAAATAGCTTGCGGGCCCACTTAGTGAAGGTGATTGATTTTCACTAAGCTTCATCATCTTGTTGAATCTCAACATGGTAAAGATCACGAAAAAATACAATGTTATTCCTCCACCTGAGAAACCTTTGCACTCTACCGACCGTCTCACTCCGATCCTCGCTCAAATCTTGCTTTGCAATCTAAGAAAAATTGGTCAAGCATTTAACCTTTTATCAGCATGCCTTGTTTACGCATTCTTGGGCTAATCGAGCCCCTATTAATTAGGAAAGTACCAATTAGTGATTGTGCAATCCTTCAAGGCCTTCCCGATGACCTCATGCATGACTCGCACAATTTTCTAATATTACAAATGATAGATCTCTTCCTTTAACCTCGCCCTAATTACAATCTTCCCTTAGAACCGACATGCAACAACTATTTATAGCGAATTATCATATAACCCATTGATCACTACTTGTGAATTAAATCGGATTTAATTCACCGAACCCTCTCACTAGCTCATCAATCAGCTAGGAACTAGTTAAACCGATTTTTTAACTCAATTTATTGAGTTAACAAATTACAAACTCACAAATAACTATATATATGGACCCCATAAAAATAGAAAATCCCTTTGCATGCATCCTTAGACCCTTAACTCAAATTTCCTAAGCTAACTAAGTCTTCCTCACTCGCTAACTAATAAAAGTTGTCATGAGATGAAATTGCAAATTTTATTCCAATTTAATTAAGGGAAAAATAAATCAAAATCCCTACACGGTGAGCTTCAGGGGTGCCATTTTTTGGATTTCATTTATGGATGCCAATTTCACCATTTCTTGTTGCAAATTTCAACAACAAGCTAACTATTAAAGATAAATTTCCCATTCTTGTCATTGATGAATTATTGGATGAATTACATGGCTAAATTCACTTCACCAAGCTCTGACTCGTTCATGATATCATCAAAATAGAGCTGAAGATTGAGGACATTTTAAAACAACATTTAGAACTCATGAGGGTCATTATGAATTTTTGGTCATGCCTTTTGGCCTTATCAATGGAACTTCTACATTTCAAGGATTGATGAATTCCATTTTCTCAAACCCTAATATACTAATCTACAAGTCTTGGAAGGATCATGTCTTGAACAGGTTGGGATGTGGTGCTCAAACTATTGGAGGAGAAACAATTATATGCAAAAACCTTCAAATGTTTCTTTTTAAGTATAGGAGGTGGGAATATCTAGGTCATATCGTATCTCATGGAGAAGTGTTAAGGTGGACCCTAACAAAATTAAAGCCATCAATGAATGGAAAATCCCCACAATTGTAAAAGCATTTGCGATGATTTATCAAAGTTAACATGGTATTATCGCAAGCTTGTTAAGAATTATGAGAGAATAGTAACACCTCTTACAACATTATTGAAGAAATATTCATTTTCTTGGACTCCAAAAGTAACTAAGGCCTTTGAACATCTTAAAGAGGAAATGTGCCAAGCACAAGTATTAGTTACTTACTTCACAAAAACATTTATTGTGTGAATGTGATACCTCGAGAAATGGAATTGGTGTCGCTAATGCAAGAAGGAAGACACATTGCTTTTGAAAGCCATCCAATCAAAGGAAATTATTTACATAAACCTATTTATGAGAAGGAAATGTTGGAAATACTACATTAATTAAATAATGGCGACCTTACCTAATGGTAAGACAATTCAAGGTAAAAACAAACATCATGATAGTCTTAAACTATTTTGGAACAAAGATTATCTTCGAAGAGCAACAAAATGGGTCACAAATATGTTGGGTTATGACTTTGAAATCATCTACAAAAATGGGAAGCTAAATGTCAAGGTGTATGCACTCAATAAAGGATGAGGATGTGGAAGCATTGATTTGTGCGCATTTCTATTATCCAAGATTGATAACTGGCCAAAGGATGAATGGAAGAATGACGAAGAAGTGTGGAAACTCATTCAAAATTTGCAAAGCAAGATCTCAAGACATCTGATACATTTAGTTGGAAAAATGATTCATTATGGTACAAATGTCGCCATCTTTGTTATAATTCTCAACTAAAACAAAATATTCGTTTTGAATTGCACACCCATCCCTTAGAGGACACTTACATTTTTAAATCTTACCACAATGGTCAAGAAAGATTTTTTTTGGGATGGTCTTAAATATGATATTCAAAAAAGTCAGGTAGAATGTTTGATTTGCAAACAAAATAAAGTTGATACAATTAAGACCTCTGGGTTTTCTCATACCTTTATCCATTCCAAGTCAACGTTGGGAGGAGATTTCAATGGATTTTATCATAGGTTTACCCAAGTCCGAAGGAAAGAGTGTCATCATAGTGGTAGTTGATAGAATTACTACATGTGCACACTTTTGTGAATTATCTCATCCATTTAAAGGCAATACAATTGCTACTACATTTATGGAAACAATTCAAAAGCTACATGGAAACCCCAAAGATTATTGTAAGTGACGTAGATCTCATTTTTCACCGAAATTTTTTGACGGAATTATTTATTGTCTATGCACTAACTAACTCATAACTCATCTTATCATCCTTAATCCGATGGGCTAACCGAGATAATGAAATTATTTTTAAGGATATCTTCATTGCTTTGTATCCGATAAACAAACACAATGGGTCAAGTATACTTTCGTTGAATGGTGGTATAACACTTCCTTCCACACTACAACAAAAATGACCCCATTTATGGCACTTTATGAATATCATCCATCGTCCATCACATCATCTTTAATAGAAAATTCTAAGGTTCACAAAGGAAGTTCACATTGAGCATCAACAACAATTTTCCAACTCTTAAAGGATAACTTAAATTCTGCACATAATCAAATGAAACAACAAAGCGTATCAACATCGCAAAGAAAGAAGTTTTGATGTAGGCGACTGGTATTTTTACCGCTACAACCATACAAACAAATGTCCCTCAAGCAAGCTAAGAAGGATAATAAATTATCGCCAAACTAATATGGCCCTATAAGGTGTTTCAAAAATATTGGTACTATGGCATACAAATTGGAGCTTCCAAATTATCTTTCTTGAAAAGACCCAAATTTTCATGTTTCTATGTTTAAAGAAGCCATGCAGATGAAAATTTAGCTCAAAAAAATATTTTCTAACCTAGATGAGAAGGAAAACTTATTGGAACGGAAGTAAAATATCATATAGAATGAGAATTCGACACTATATACTGATCATTTTAGAGTATCACAATGGTGGAGAATTACTCATCAAGATTCTCATATGAGGATGAATTTATGTTGTAAGTATCTAGTAACGCTGTGAATTGAGGAACGCCATTTTTTAAAGTGGTAGGTATGTTAAGGACGCCGTAATGGCTGAAAACATCCTTTGCATGTTGCACAGGTACATCCAGGCCAGCTTCATCACCACATCCAGTATCTTCCGGACAGACGCGAGGTTACCGCGCGCTGGCTGCAGCAGCGGCACCAAACCTGCAGCCATACCTTCCTGCTGCTGCTGCTGGTGCTGGCTGACAACCACACCTTCGCTGCAACGGTATTGCTGCCAGACGCGCCGCCAGACGCGTTTGTAATGCAGAACCAGCGCCATCCAGCAAAGCCGCCAGCGCGCCAGCCCCACCCTGCGATAAACCCGGAAACCCAGCGCTGCTGCTGCGCTGGTGGCAGGCAGCGTAGTTGCAGGTTGTACTGGAAATAATATGAACATTGTAGAGCAACGAATATGATTTTAACATTAATGAGAAAACAGACGATATAAAAGGCGCCAAATGAGGTGCCGCAACTATGAAATGAGGACAGATGGATAACATGATTAGAGGCTGGAGTTTTTATTATTTATGAGATCTGTTAAATGTGACAGGAAAACACAGGACCATAAAGGTATTTAAACTCAAAGGCTTTTATTCACTGGGATTCCAAAAAATGATCAACAACACGAGCAGATCTTAGATTCAAGCAAGCCCAAGGTAGGCCTAGAATTCCATAAGAAACACGTAAATGAACTGGACCAGGTGGCATATGACTGTTGTCAAATCATGGATGTATTATATATGAAATAGTGATCCTTCATTTACAGAGTCTCTCCTTCAAGGAGAACTCCAAAACGCAACTCGCTTTCCTCGAAGAATTACGTAGGTCTCGGGAGAGGAACTACGTTTTATGATGATAATATACACTTTGGCATGATTCCAAGATCCGATACCGAAGCACACAGTTGTGGATGCACTCTCTTCCAGTGAGGTTAAAAGACACACTCCACCGTAGAAGATGTTCCAACATAAGCTAGATCTTTGCAACCCAGAGTTCCACTTGCCGTGCACCACGTAGACACGGAAATCCCCACCGGATTTACGCTCGCTAAAGAGAGATGGAGCTTGGCCACATTCCGTATAGTGGAGAAGAAGCACACAAACCCTCCAAGAGCTACTCAATAGAAGGATGAGACTCCTCTAATAGGAGATCCCCACTGGTCTCTCTGGTTACAACAACCCAGCAGAACCAGAGGCCGGTTCTGCGGCACGAACTCTTTGAAGATCAAATACATTCAACAACAACCTTCTCCTTGAGCCTCCTCCTTCCTTTGCAGGATGAGTGATGTGCAAAACCCCAAACCACCTTGAATCACTTCAAACCCTCTCACATGAGGTCCTCCTTCTAGAACTACGTTGTCCCTTTAGGAGATACATTGCAACCTAGAAAACGCTCGTAGATTTGGTCATGTTGACTCCTGGCCAAGTGGTTTCTCAATCCCGTTCTCACACACAAGTGGCTTTTATTAAGAAAGCCCCGATTTAGTCTCTCGTTCACATTGGGAATCACTTGACTTTATTTTGCATGTTTTAGGAGTTTTTTCATGACTCTCCTTTACATTTTATTCATCAATAAATAAAATTAAAACAATAATGAAATATTCCTATTAGTCTCTGGGGCTAAATTAGGAACATTACACCCTTATTGTTATTGTTGTGCCCAAGTGGTCGTGGTGTTACATATCAGTGCCCCCAGAAGCCCCGCATCGTTATTTTTGTTCCCTTATATTACCACCGTTATGTAGGCCTCGATTATATTTGGTGACCTCTCGTACTCCTATATATAGAAATTATGTCATTTAGAATCATCCAAGAATTTGCTCTTTTATGTAATACAGAGGAGGTTTTCCCCATCAAAGAGGTTGATTTCTAAGTCGTGTTGATCTATCTTTCTTCTATTTTGTGAGCTAGTTGCATAACGCCCAAGAAAAATAAGTAGGCCAAAACATGCACATCAAGCAAGATATGTCCAAACCTCCATTGAGTAGTTTAGAGATGGGAAATATATCTTATCATATCCGTCAGATTTCAAGCTTTTCTCTACTTGCTAGGTTAAATGGATTCTCACTTCCCGCATCAAGAGAATTTTTTCTCAATATTAATAAATGGTTATCTTTTCTCTCAACTTTTCCCCATCCCAAGGCTATCAGATAGAAACATTGTCCCCTTTCTATTCAACCCGATGCGTAGACACTTGTGCACTCTAAAGTTGTAGTTATAACCAATATAATTAAAGGTCTTCAAAGTTCATGGGAAGGATTTCAATACTTCCCATCAACAATTTTTGGATGACACTCTTTCTCGTGAGTATACCAACTATTCAAGAAGCTACAATTCCAAGAAAGTGTTATTTGATTTCATGGAATTCTCTAGTACTAGCATCAATCATGCTAAGTCTCAATTTTGTTTTTTCTTAAACACTCTTCATCTAGTCTCAAATCAATGTATCTTGCATTTTATGGCTTTTCAATAGAATGTACTTTTACATCCAAAATACTTGGGTGCCCCTCTAGTTTAGGAGAAATGCTCTCTTGTCAATCTCGCATGGGAAGATTTTCTCATCAAGGAGAAAAACTCGCTGCCTGGATCTTTCCATTTTCTTAGCTTAGTAGGTTGCCTTATTATTCTCAACATATATTTCTTTCGCAGACTATGCCTTTACATTCTCTGCACATTGCAGCCCTAAGTCTCTACCTCCAAGAAAATTCTTGCGAAACTTCTCAATGCACCTTTATATGGAGGAGGAGGAAAGGAATGTGAAAGAAAATTAGATCTAATCGCATGATATAAAATTTTCCACTCCAAAAATGGTTGGTGGTCTAGGACTTCAGAGACTCCAATATTCTCAGCACAAACCTAAGAGCGAAAACTTAGTGCATTGGCTTCAAAATTCCAAATGTATTATTGGGAAAGATCCGAGGAGAAAGTACACAACCAACAAAGATGAGCATAATTTGGTCAAGATGGATGGGAGTGAATAGAGTTTCTCCTCACATATGGAATGCAACCTAGAAAATTTGTCATGTGATATAAGAGCATTATTTTTGGGAGTGTTGGTGAAATGGCCTACCAACCCTCTTTTTGGGAAGATTTCTTAGCAACAAATGCAAAAAATTACAGCAAGATCAAGCAAAATCTCCAAGACTCTTAATGAATCAATGATCCACCAAGGCCATATCTTGGCATCACACACAGAACCACACCCACACATTCATAATGACAATCATGGTGGACCGAAAGATAATTGAGCTCCCATTCAAAGGATCCACCTTGGGACAATTTTGGAAAAACTTAGACAATACAAAAATCAAAACACACTTTTAGGTGGATATGCCAAGATGGGGACATAAGAATTATGGATCCTTCAACTTAAAGGAAGCTTTATAGGCTTTAGTGATGGGATTTGCGAACCTTCCTTCCCACATTTGAGGTATGGGATAAAATATGGAGGAAAAATTTATGCGGCCAAAGTTGATTTTTTATTTTCTTATGGTTCTTAGTTGATGGAAAAAACTCTATCTTGGGACAAATTACAAAGGAAAGGCTTTCCAATGCCCTTCCCATGCCATCCATGCTAGCTCAAAGTAAAGAGATACTTGACGATTTTTTAAACTCTCGCACACAAAGGAACCACCATATTTTTTCCAAATAAATAAAAATAGAGGAATCCTTCAAACAACCTTATCCCAAGGTGATCAATGGCCTTCAACCATCCTTTCCTCAACAAGGCTTTGGAAATTACTCCCTATTTTTCTCCTTTGGGAAACTTGGAAGGAAAGGAATCAAACGAATATTACAAAAGCCTTTCAACATTCAAAACACAAATGTATGGGAAAGAACTAAAAATATACTATCGATAGATAAATTCTTCATCACCTCTTGAGTTGACCGAAACTTAAAGAATAATGATCTAGGAGACAACATCCCAAAATACTTGACCTAATCCCTTTAACCTATTATTTGTGAATTAGTGGCTTCTAATCAGTACCACTTTTGAATCCTTAACACATGGGATCCTCCTCCTCCAAGATTTATCAAAAATTTGATGGTGCTTCCAAAGGCAACCCTCAGACCGACAAGTTTTGGAAGCTGCCTTATGGAATATAACATGAACTATCCTTCAAATTTACGCTTGGATCTCGTGATTGATAAGCAACAACATAATGGAGTTATATGCTCTTCTACGAAACATGGTCTATAAGCAGCCATTAACAAAGTTTATTCCAATCGCATAGATGAAAGGGATTCGACAAACGAATAAATCAAATGCTTAAGAAGATGAAAAATGAATCTCATACATCCAAAATTTCAAGAAACTAGAGACCAGAAAGCTTTGCAAGATTTAATTATCTCCTTCTTTTGGATATTTTTTATCAATACCTCACTACCATTCAATGTTTAGGGAATAACTTGGTAGACAAGCTCAGCCATGAAGGTTTCAATCATAATACCGCTTCTCGACCTTTTGCTGGAGTGATAACGTCTGGTGGATCCACTGAGAGAGAAGTGTTTAAAAATTACTTTAGAAAATGGATCTTCCTCTACTATGGGTGAGTAATTTGAATCTCGTGAGCAAATTTCCGTTGTATTCCGGGCACTTGCCACTACTTGTCATGGCACAAGGACAAAGATATCTAGGTTGCCGAATTGCCTCTCGAAGCATGCATTGTGTATAAAATTGGATATGATTATCAATTCAATCCCATTCTACATCTCCATTCTTTCCTCCTAAATATTACCATTATTGTAATTTGACTCCTACACGCGATTCACTCATAATGCGTCACAGATCATGGTCTCGAGGTTAGTTGGCTTTAAAAGCTTTGGTTTTTCGAAGTGGCACTCTACATTTTATGTTTTTTGGGTGAGTTTCCTTTTCCTCACTCCGTTGCCTTGCTAATCTAGTTTTCTGGTTCTTATAAAATAACATCTCTCAGTTAAGGAGGTGGGGTGGCCCTCTCTCCCTTATCCACCCTTGTTTTCCTCTCATGGAATTTCCTCCTCGCAATCAACCTCTTTATCACCCTATTTGTGGCCTCGCTCTCTCATTCTAATCTCAATTCTCTATGTCCTCTTCTTGGTGGTTAGTGTTGCATTTAGAGCTTTTTGGGACTCCCTTCCATATTTGCATCCCCTTTCCTATCCCCCGACCCTAGTTAGCTCTTGTCAGCAAGCATGTCTCGCTCCTCCAAAGTCATCACAGCCTTGGTGTGGGAGATGGGAGGCAACTCCGTTTGAGGACCCAACAAAATGTTGAAGCGTGCCACCCTCTCTAATCGGGAGAATAATCAGCGACATTAGCTTTTAATTACCTTTCCAATTTCTGTAGAGACAAATCCAAAATATTTGTCATTTAATTGTCAACCGTAGGATAGGAACTTGCAAACCGTCATGCACAATATATGCTAGTGTAATTGTGTATGTGTCTCTGAAGTTGTCATTAAGTAACTAAATGAGTGTCATAGTTGAAGATATAATGATGCTTTACAAGACAAAGAATTAATCTAATTTACCACTTTAATCCAATCCGCACTATGGCAGAAAGAATATAAAAAGTAGATTGTCTAATCACAAAGTTGTAGGAAAGTAAAAGTGTACAGCAATCATCCCATAATATAAAGGTGACTTGCTCAATTTTTAGAATGATCTTGAAATGTCATAATTAATATGCAATTACACGTGCAATGGAAATTCTCTCAAATACAAACTCTTCAACTCACACTTACTTGTAAAGAAATTAAAACCATAAAACCAATGTGTAGAATAACCAATCCAAATTGTTCACGAAAACATAGTTGTTAAGATTTCGTAAAGTAGAGTAGTGTTAACACTATGGCACATTTGCAACAATGGGAGTTGTAATTCCAAACCTAACTCACAGATGTTGTAATTCCTTCATGAAATCAATTAGTGAGTGAATACATATAACATTAACACTTGACTTTTAGTAGCACGCCTATAGTCTAAAGTTGAAACAATGTAATCTATTGGAGTTGCAACAATTAATAATTTATCGTAGTTGTAGCAATACAAAAAACAAAGTACATTTATCGTAAATTATAACTAAAACTATGTTATAGATACAAAAAATAGCCAACTAAGGAGGGGCTACCTATTTAGACGAGGCATTGGTTAGAAAAACAACAAAATGTGAATGTTCAACACACCATTAATCTAACAAGAGAAATTCTATCGTATAAAAACCCTTAGTTTTAATTACAAGCTACTAACTTCAAGCTTACAAGTTCTCCCCAACTCAAGGAGAGCAAGGGTTTTTTATACAAAATATATTCCATCTAAAATAAACAAACAGTGGATGGACAACCATAAAAACTAGGTTATTCATCATGTTACATCAATTTCTACAGAGAATGGTAAAAATGGGTATCGACTAACTCAATCTGGGCCAGTGGGACAAGAGGTGGTTGAGCCGGTTTTCTTTTCTTGGTCATCCATTAGTTCTTGTTGCTTTCTTGCATTGGAAATTATTTGTTAACTTGTCTAAATGGTTCAAAACTAATAGCTAGATGTTTGACGGTAATGTTGCCACAATAGGTGCGCAGTTGTAGCATTGTCACCAAAGTTGCAACAATTGCACCATATGGGTAGCACGAGGTGTGTACTCTATAAAAATATATCATGAGGTGTGTACACGATATCAAATAAAGCACAAGTTGCAACAATGAAAATCACAACATCATAGTCGCAACAATGGCAATCACAACATTCAAAGTCATTGCAATGATAATTGTAGCATCAAGTCACTATAATGAAAAATCATAGCATTGAAGTTGCAACAATGACAATCACACCCTAAAGTTGCAAAAAACAACTTTGGAATTGCAAAAGAATAGTGGAGAGTTGTAGTAGCAAAGTGGGTTGAATCTCGAAGTTATAGCCATTGAACTCACTTGCTAAAGAGAGTTACAACACCTAAAGGGAGTTGCACTATTGTCAAGACCTCGTTGAGTAGTACTTATTTAATCCTTGAATCTTGTATGCCGCATTAGTACATAAAGGTAACAATTTCTCAAAAAATACATATGAATAAGTATTAAATTGACACATAAAATGATATTCATATCTTGAACAAAAAATATATTAATATGGATGGAAAGGGTAATAAGAAAATGATGTAAAATGGGAAAATAGTGGACAAAATGGTATTAGATAGATACTAAAAATAAGTCAATTTAGACATCCGTCAACTTCGCACCACAAGGAAAGAGATTAATGTGGTTAAGAATGAAGCTCAAGTGGAAATACCTTTTACCAAATAATTCAATAGAGGGAAAATGTTGGTCACGCGATACCGAACACCAAGAACACTCACTCAAGGAAAAATTAGATACATGCAAACCATCAATCTATATCGGAAAATTAACACATCTAGAAGTACTCCTTGATATTGACACCTTGCAACTACAATTAAAGAAGCTAAAAAACAAAATGTTCATTTGAGGCAAGAAAGTTGCAGCATGGACTTCCCCCGCTAGTGATGAAAAGGAAGGAGATGTTGAAACCATCCAAATGGACAAGCTCCATACACCTTAATTGGTTAGAATGACAACACTTTTTTTTTAAATATATAGCAAATTAACACGTTCCTCATACTAGCTAAAATGATAGGCTAATCAATAGATTTCCAAATAGAAATAGCCTATTACTTTATGCAATTGTGTCATCATAGCAAGTTTGGTTATTTTTAACAAAAAGCTTTGTTCCCGTGCACGGGTTTGGTTTCCCTTAATGTTAAGCCAACAGCCTGCTAATATGCCTCTTTCTTGCTTAATGACACAAACTCATTTCAAGCTTACAAAAAAAGAAATGTCTTGCAGAAAAAAAGAAAATTAAATCAAATTCCATCAAAACTTGTTATTTATATTGGCTAGTTACCTCATTCATAAACTCCTTAACCCCTTGTTTGGAGTGTAAGAAAGCTACTTTTATGATTATTTATTTTCCTTGTTGTAATTTACCAAAGAGTGTAGATCTAAAACCACCCAAACTTCCAAGTAAGGTTTTGTGTGGCTTCCATTATCTCTTGAGAGTAAAGGCACAAGACTTTGTTGTATTTGACATTATAATAATTTAATTGTTTGTAATTTCTCCATCATAAGTAAAGTAAGTACGCTAGGTTAGACTAATATGCAATAACATATAATAAAGAATCTAACTGTCTAATATTCTATGCAAAGCTTCAAAATAAATCAACAAATAAAAAACACAAGAAAAAAATAAAGATAAGAGAGAAAAAAATCTGCAAAAGAAAAACCCTAGAATAAGGAAACATCAACAAAACATAATGTTAGATTCTTCTCAAGCAACCACTCAAACCCATACAATACTTGAGCATCCCAAAGCATATGAATTGCCTCACATTACATTTGTAATTACAATAAGGCCTCCTTCACCTCAATTATATATGGGAGAATAAAAAAAACAATACCTATGATGAATGTGGATAAACCCTTCTTATAATATAGTTAGTTATTAAAGAATAATTACTACAAAATTCCTTATCTATGTACATAAGACCATTGGGAAATCATTAAAGCATCCTAATAAGTAAGTCAAAGGTTGCTTTGTTTTTGAGGGCCAATCCTACTATTAGAAATTGTAAAACTAAAATATTTTTTCATGACCTTCTTCCATGACATGTTTTGATTCCTTTTCCAGCCAGCTATTCTCTTTTCTCATGATTTTTTCGTGACACATAAGAATAATCACTATCAACACTAGACCTAATGACTAGATTACCACTTAATATTATTCCAAGGATAAGCCTTGGTGTTTTCTTGTTTGCATTCGACGAGATCCATTGGTAGCGGTTCCCATAGTATCTACAACACATGAACCAAACGAGTCTTTTCCATAAAATTGATTCAATTTCATTACTACCTTTGGAATTTGTTGCATTGATAAAAAATTATACACGAAAGCTAATTTTTTAACCTAAATGTAATAGAATCGGACATGTGGTTCAATACAATCAATATATAAATAAAAATTAGATTACCTCAATTTAAGTGAAGGCTTGTGACAATGTTGACATGGAACTATGCCACTGAAACTATTATTCTCTATAAACCTACTAAAGCATTGCTCTTTGCATTGGATAAACATGGACCAATGACCAAAAAAGAGAAAAAGGCGGACTAATATATGTTTTAACTATAAATTTTAAACAAAACATGGGAGAGGCATGCAACTCTCGAAGGATTTCAAGTCCACGTTGATATTGCGAAGAAACTTAAACCACTCTAACATGGTTAACTTGGAGAAATATATCATGGACATTAATCAAGATACAACAACATCAATGCCCATGATTAAACCGAGAAAAACAA
Source organism: Pinus albicaulis (assembly GCA_034641835.2). Taxonomy (NCBI): domain Eukaryota; kingdom Viridiplantae; phylum Streptophyta; class Pinopsida; order Pinales; family Pinaceae; genus Pinus; species Pinus albicaulis. The sequence continues at coordinate 1,563,450,103 of CM076584.1, forward strand.
CATCAAACGGTTCCTCATATAATTCTAAAGTATTTTCAAGGCACCAAGACTATACCTTATATTTCTAGGATCATGGTAATGATATATTTTTATTTGCATAGATTTATTGATGCAAATTGCATTGGAGATATGGAGCAACCATGATCATGGTAATGAATTTTTTTTATTTGTATGGATTTATTTATGTATATTTCACTAGAGATGTGGAGAATTAAGACTTAGAATTGCTATTCATAGGTAACTCCTATTAGAGTAAGTTACATATTTATTTTGATAGAAATGCATTAGCAAATTTTTGCATGCTTCTCCGTAACTCAAAAAAGACTTATTCTTGACTAGTATGTATATTGGTATTTGTGTCATTGCATTAACTTTGAAATTTAAAGGTGTTTTTAAACTTTCCCAAGTCTTCGTAGATCAATTAGTGATATTGGATTACAAGAAAAACACTCATAACAAATTTACATTAAAAATGAGTTATCCCTTACATTAAAAAGACTAAAACACTTAAATTAAAAAATACAACAATCTCTTACATTAAAAGCGTTGATCATAAAATTGGCAAAGCTAGAGTCCCTAACCGTATAAGCTCTATATAAGCCTCATTTTAACTCTAAAACCCCTTTAGGCCATTGATATTGAGTGACTATATTTTCTATTGTTAAATCGTTATGTAGGCTATGAACCTCTCATGGTCCCATTTTATTATAATTGTACCATTTATTTCCCCTCCTCCCCCCCAAACAAAGTACACACACTAAGGAGACCTAGTATTAGGATCATCAAATCTTGTATTGTAGATTGTATTCATTGTAAAAATGAGGTTCCCCTCTAATAGGACTATAATTTCCGATTTATTAACATTTTTAGGGCACAAGGTTCATAACATTTGGTATCAAAGCCTCGTATCGTAGGGTTTTGTTGCTTCAACTAGGTCATCTTGAAATTTTCTTTATAAATATTTTGTTAGGAGGTTTTAGATGTTGAAACTTGATCATATTGAGGGGAAAATATAAAGGAACATTTCATTCAATTTTCGTATCTTGGTTCACTATATTTTAGGAGATATGATCTAAGAAATTTAAGGTCTTGAATCTCTTCAACCGCTCAAATAGGCTAGTTTGGAATTTTTTCTATAACTTTTTTCAAGGAGAATTGAGATGGTGAAACTTGGATAACATTGAAGATATCCCGGATGCGGGTGGGTAATGTGTTTATTGGCACGAAGTTGGTCAGGTGGGTTGGCGCATGGCTCATCACCACCGCCACCCATCCTCGCATGCTCCAGCTCTTTAATACTTCCGTCCAGATCTTTATTGAAGAGTTAATGAAGCCCACTCCCCGAAGTTTGCCCGCTCCTTCTTCAGTCATGGCGTCCTCGGGATGAACTCATTTGTGTTCCCCCCCTCCGCGTCTCCGTTGCTCCCTAGCCGTCACTGAGCATCGCTCACACACCACAGCCGTGGTCTCGATGTGCATTAAGCCGCCGTGTTAACTTATTGCCGGTATCCATTTCTCCAATTGCTCTTTCCCGTAATCACTTTCGTCCGTCCTCTTCTCCAACCAAACCATCCTCCGCAAGTTCAAATTGATACCCCTCAGCCTCTCCCCGTCCACCATCTTGCCGACTTTGTCGTCCCCCGCTCATAATCACCATGCCTCGACTTCGTCGAGAATGTGTCGTAGGAGAGGTGGCTCTGGGGCGTGCAATCCGTGTGTCCTCCTCCACTTCGTATTCTTCGTCCTACTCTTTCGGAATTTGGACCGTCCCGCCATCCTCGCCTCGAGGAGGCCGGGAGGGGACGAATCGCTCAATCCAAATCGGGCATTTTCGTCGTCCTCCAGGCGCATTCTCACCATGCTCGTCTTCATTTCCTGCAATATCGCAACATCTCCCCTCTTAGCCACCGTCACCATCGACCTCCGGCGCCTCTCAGGACATGTCTCCTCGATCAAGTCTTGGCTACTCCCAAGCAACTATGGAGCCTAAAGAGGAAGCCGAGCACAGCATTTCTCGAAGGACATCCAACGTAATGTTAATCCGTAGCACTGAAGCTAATGTGGGTCCGTGGCAAGCTCCATCGCTCCAAATGAAGGTGGATCTCGCACGCAAGGATTGCCCTCTCCTCCCGAAGATGATGATCCACACAAATTTTTCCTCGCCTCATCGTTGAGGAAGAACCTCCCTCATCTCATGAAGTCTAACCAGTGTTAGCATTCCCGGTTTTTTGGTTTCCGTAAGCTCGAAGGTGTTCAATTTCGGCTTTGGTGTTCTCGCTAACTCGTTCTCCGCCTCTTATGGTCACTCTTTTCGTTAAATGGCCTGGCCTCCCCGCGTGGGAGTCATAATCCGGTTTATGATCTTGTTTTTTAGCACCGGGTCACGTATTGTCGAACTGTTATTTTTGGTTTTGTCATGGATCGAAACCGTAAGAATCTTGCCACTCCGGCTAACTCTCTATAGCGGTCACTCGACAAGGTCCTGTTCACTTTCCAGCCATAGAAGTCAATCATCTCTTTTGAGATGTATAAGGTCGTCAGCTCTACAAAGCTCTCATGGTCGCCTTCCAACTTGTTTTGATTGTCAATTATCAAGCATTGTTATGTAAGAATGCCGCAACAATGGGCTGGAACTCCGAGGCCTCGCCTCCCGTAATCATATTTTGTATCAATATAGAAGTAGCCATATTCATATCAAGATACATCTAAGAGAATATCTAATTCAAATTTATATTTTTTTTCAATATACTTTGGATATATGTTCTAAGGAAGTTATGATTTCGAATGCTTTTGAAATCTGGTTTCAAATAGGTTAGTTTGAAATTTTCAATATAATTTTTTATTTAGAGGCTTAGATGGTGAAACTTGGACCATATTTAAGAGAAATATCGCATGACCATTTGGTTCAAATTTCATAGTTTGGTTCACTATACTTTTAGAGATACACTTTGTGGGAAGTTAGGTTTGTGACGTATCATGAAATCGATTTCAAACAAGTCAACATGGTATTTTTTACAATAACTTCTTTTTTCAGACTTTTTAGACTGTGATATCTTCATGGATCTTAGGAGACATACAAAAGTACCACAACTAAACATTTCATAATTATATTTGAAAAATTGGACACGTGGCATGCTATACAAGTTTTCTCTGGGGGAAGATGCCAAAAATCAACAAGTTACCATAACTTTCACTTAGCACATCAATTTTTTCTCAAACTTATGGAATTGCGAAGAATACATATCAAAGTATTACGCACCAAAAATTTCGCATTTGGAAGGGCTTAAATCTTAGAGATACATCAAGAAAAATTATGTCATTCAAATATTATCTAATTTAAGGTTTCAAAGGTATGTAACTTACAAGTGACTGAAATTTTGATTAGAAGATACATTTTTTTGTTTTTTATGTTTGAAATTTGTGATAAAGAGGAGTACTATTATTGTTTTCCAACTGCACCTTCAAATAAATATACTACACCGATTAAAACTCCGAAGGTTCATTCCTGACTTATGAAGAAAGTGAAGACTTAGAATTTAGGGTCTCCCAATTAGAGAATAAAGTTAATGAAATGGATGGTAGTATGTTGAAAAAAGGTGGATTTATCAAGTTCTCACTTAAAAGAGAAATTATGGATGAAATGGAAAATAAGATGAATGAAAATAAGGGAGAAATACACAAATCTATGAATACCATGGAAAAACGTCTCTTGAAGAGGCTTCCTAAAAAGGGATATTGAGATCCATGTAAACCTTTGAAACAAGGAGAACCATTGTGCTAGAAATCAATCACCTATAGGAAATATTTCTTATCACAACCGGAGAGGAAAAATATTGAATCACATAACTATAATCATGAATTTTAACCCAAGATCCAAATCATTAGGAGTTTAAGTCAACACCAAGGAACTACTAAATTTTCAAGATCGATATGAGCAAGTTTGATGGTAATCGTCCTTGGCAACATGGATATTTCAGTATGGAGCAATACTTTGATATACATCAAATGGTAGCCATACAAAAGGTAAATTATTCATCCATGTTTTTAAAACATGAACAACATGTATGGTATCAATGTCTTTGTGAAAGGAAAAATAATTATCTTATATCTTTGTCCATTTTTACGAGAGGAATTGATAGCACATTATGGGGATATTAAGAGAAATATATTATTTATTCAATTGGTAAATATTTGAAAAAAATTTCTAATTACGAGCACATTCAACAATTCCCAGTTGAGTCTCAAGGTAAAGAACATTTCGTGAGAAAATTTGTTAGACCTATTTATGGGAAATTTAGAGGAAAGAATCCAACATGAGATGTGTCTCTTTGAACCTAAATCTCTAGAGCATGCTTTTCGCCTGGAAATAAAATTTGAAAGTAAAAATATGGCCACTCTGAAATTGGTCACTAATAACTATAGAGAATATCATGCTCCCTCTCCTAAACCGAAAAGGTTTACTACTCAAAAAATGGATGAAATAAGAGCAAAGGGACTATGTTTCAATAGTGACAATAAGAACAGCAAGGGGCACAAATGCAATGAGAATAAATTATTCTACGTAGATTGTGAAGAAGAAGAAGATCAATAAGTGGAATTGTCACAAGATCTAAAGCTAGAAGAGACTACTCCAACAATCTACTGTCATGCATTGGCCAACATTAGTATTCCACAAAACCTCAAGATAAAATGATATATCAAAAATAAAAATGTAACAATATTGATTGATTCAGTAGTACCCACAAATTCATCACTTACAAATTGGAGAAACTTATTAATTGCTTTGTATATTTAACACCACAATTTCAAGTAATTATTGTAGATGGAGGTACATAAATTGTTAAAGGAAGTGCCATAGTATTAAGTTGAATATGGGGGAATATTTGTTGGATAGTCCCATGATTACAATCAAAATGGGTGGTGTTGATTTTGTATTAGGGGTCCAATGGTTACTAATGGTTACAATCATTAGGAATAGTGGCCCTTAATTTTCAATATATTTTCACAAGTTTTTTCCTTAGAAGGAAAGGGAATTGAGCTTATAAGTATCCAAGGGAAACCTAATAAAGTGATAAGCTCTAATAGCATGACGAATTTGCTAAAAAAGGGGACATTAAGGTGTAATTAAATGATTGTGTTCTTTATATGTTCAAACATCTATATCATTTTCTTTCTATGGGATCTCCAAAACATTATCAATGATAATTCTAAGGTATTTGGAGATATGCCTAAGACTCTTCCACCTACTTGAGATAATTTTCCCGTTATTCATTTTGCAACCTTGAAGTGTACCACCTAACATTAGGGCTTACAAGTATCCACATGCACAAAAGAGTTAGATTGAGTGCACGGTTCAAGAAATTTTAGAGATTGGCATCATTCAACTTCACTAAAGAATTTTCTCTTCAACAATGGTGATGGTTATCAAAAAGAATGGTTCACTTACATATGTGTCCAGATTATGTACAACTCAACAAAATGACAATTAAAGATAAGTTTCATATTCTGTCATTGATGAATTATAAGATTAATTTTATGGAACAATTTTATTTACTAAGTTAGATATTTGTTCTAGATATAATAAAATCGTAATGATGCCAATAGACATTCCCAAAACATCCTTTAGAACACAAAAAGGTCATTATGAGTTTTTTCGTTATGCCATTTGGACTTGCAAATGCACCTTCAACATTTCAAATCTTGATGGATTATATTTTCAAACCCTTCCTTAGAAAATTTGTGTTAGTATTTTTTAATGACATTTTAATCTACAACAAATCTTGGGAAGAACATGTACAACATGTTGATAGGGTCTTAACACTATTGGAAGATAAATAACTATATGCAAAGCCTTCCAAGTGTGACTTTGGGGTTCAAGAAAGGGAATATTTGAGTCATATTATATCACATGAGGGCGACAAGGTGGATCCTAAGAAAATCAAAGCTATGAGGGAATGGCCAATCATCAATACATTTAGAAGATTCTTAATATTTATAGGATATTACCACAAGTTTGTCAAGAACTATGGTCAAATAAAAATATCCCTTACAAAATTATTAAAGAATAAATAATTTTCTCTGGACTAAAGAAGCAACCAAAGGTTCTTAAGAACTTAAAAAGGTTATGTGTACAAATCCCCATCTTGGCGACACTCTAACCTCACAAAAACCTTCATTATGGAGTGTGATGCCTCTGACCATGACATTGGTACAATTTTGATGCAAGAATGAAATCCCCTTGCATTTTAAGGTAGAAAAATTGAAGGAAAGAACTTACTCATACCCATCTATGAAAAATAAATGTTGGGCCCGCATAATAGATGCGCTTAAGAAATGGAATCCATACCTAATAGGAAGACACTTCAAAGTAAAACATATCATGATAGTTTGAAGTAATTCTTGGATCAAATATTATCTTTAGTAGAGCAACAAAAATGGGTCACAAATATGTTGGGTTATGACTTTTAAAATTATCTACAAAAAGGGAAAAAAATATTGTGGTAGATGCACTCTCAAGGAACGAGGAAGACACAAATGGTTTTCTATGCACTATTTCTATTCTAGAATCTCATTGGGTGAAAGAAGCAAGGATAGAATGGAAGCACCATGAGAAGGTATGCAAGATCATCCAACAACTAAATGAGGACCTCGATTCAATATAAAAATTTATGTGTAAAATTATTTGTTGTGGTGTCATGATTGCTTATACTCATGTAATAATTTTAATTCAAACATAAAGGTCCTTTTGGAATTACACACTTTTGTAGGAGGATATTAAGGGTTATTGAAGAATACATAGGATCAAGAAATATTTTTTCAGTGAAGGTCTTAAATCATATGTGAAAAAGTTTGTGGTGGGATGTGTGGTATGCCAAAAAACAAGGGAGAGACAATCAAAACCCTAGGGCTCCTTCAACCATAAGCCATACCAAACCAATACAATTTATTATAGGCTTACCTAAATTGAAAGAAAGAGTGTCATTATGGTAGTGGTATATCAAATGAAAAAGTATGCCCATTTTTTATCTCTTTCTCATCCTTTTAAAGCAAGTATAGTGGCAAAAGAATTTGTGGAAATAATCCAAAATCTACATGGAATACTAGAGATTATTGTAAGTGACAAAGATCTAATTTTCATTGGAAAATTTTGGATTAAATTATTTTCATGTTTGGGTGCTTAATTTGCTCACAACTCATCTTAACATCCTCTATCCGATGGGAAAAAATGATATTGTGAACAATTTTTTAAAAGGATATCTATGTCGCCTTGCATATGATAAATAGACATAATGGGTCAAATGATGTCCTTGGTAGAATGGTACGCATCCTTCCATACTTCATAAAAAAAGTCATCATTAATGGCACTTTATGGATATGATCCTCATCATCACATCACCATTAAAGGGACTATAAAGGCTTAAGTAGGGGAGGACCACATATAATACCAACAACATGTTCTCGAAATTGTTGAAGGACAACTTGGTTATGGCATAAAATAGGATGAAAGGACAAGAAAATCAACATTGCAATGAAAGGAAATTTGAAGTGGGGCATTGGGTATTTTTTGAGACTACAACCATATAAACAAATATCCATCAAGCAACAAAGGAAGGAAAATAAATTAACAACAAGGAATTATGGCCCCCTATAAGGTATTGCGCAGGATTCGAAGTATGGCTTACAAATTGGAGTTCCCTTCATCTTCACATGTACATCCAATCTTCCATGTTTATTTCTTGAAGAAGGTAATTGGTGACATAATCATAGTCCATAATATTCTAGCAGAGATTAATGAAGAAGGGAAAATAATACTATAACCAAAATAAATCATGGAAACAAGGACTAAATAATTGAGAAATCAAGTAATTGTTGAGTACCTCATCAAATGGAAGAACCTACCAAATGGGAATAAGTGACACGAGAAGATGATTTGTTCTATACAAAAACATCCACAAGTAGTCAAGTGTCGAGCGCAACAATTCTTTGAAGGGTAGGGGGATGTTAATCCCTATATAAGCCTCTATTTTAACCTTAAAACCCCTTATTAAGCCCTAGATATTGAGTGATTACATTTCTATTGGTATGTTGTTATGTAGGTTAAAACCTCGATGGTCCCATTTTCATTATAATTGCATCCTTTGTCTCCTATATATACTAAGGAGACCTAGTTTTAATATCATCAAATCTTGTCTTATACATTGTATTCATTGTAAAAGAAGTATGGTTCCCCTCCTTGAGAGAACTATAATTATTGGTTGCTTATCATTGTTAAGGCTCAAGGTTCATAACACTAACTTCTAATTGATGTTTATAATTTATAGTGGCGATAACAATAGTACACTTTCTTCGTGTTGCATGTTTTTACACTACTGAAACCATGTAAGTTAAATGGGTAATTAATGTTGATAGGCCCAATATCACTAACATTAAATTGTATCCTCCTACAATCAAGCGAACTTTCTTTAATCATACTTTTTTACAACAATGGTTCCTTCCCACTTTAATCCTATTTTATTTTATTTTTTATCTTACTTTCTTTAATCCTACCTTTTACGCTTGGTTGTGTTGTGTAACCAACTCCAAAAATAGAAGAAAAGAGATATCAACGCCTTAGAAATAAGCCACTTCGAGGGGGCAACCTCCAATACATTACATAAATGAACAAATCTTGGATGATCCAATTTACAAAACCTCCTTTCTATATATAGGAGTCCATAGGGCCATAATGTAATCCTAGTGGGCCACAATGTAATCCTAGACGACCTAACAATAATAATTTAAGGGCACAATAATAATAAAATGGGGGTTACAAGGGTACAATAATAACAATAAGGGGGTTACACTAACAACAATAAGGGCCCATACTAGTAATATAGGGACCTAACATGCCCCTCTCCTTCAAAAAAGTGTTGTCCTCAACACTTGAGTAGCTCTGGGTGCTTCTGTATAAAATTCTCATCCTCGCATGTAGAATCTTCAGTGGGTAAGTTCTTCCACTTGATGAGATACTCTGAAATTGATCGATTCCGTAGTTGTCGAGTTCTTGTTTCCATGACTGCTTCAGGTTCCAATATGATTTTTCCTTCCTCATCAAGTTCTGGCAATATTGTTTGAACCGGAAGATTTTCACCTATAACCTTCTTTAAGCATGAAACATGGAAAACTGGATGTACTCGCGAAGAAGCAGGAAGCTCCAATTTGTATGCCATAGTACCAATCTTTTGCAACACCTTGTAAGGACCATAGTTCTTTGGCGATAATTTATTATCCTTCTTAGCTTGCTTGAGGGACATTTTTTTATATGGTTGTAGCCGTAAAAATACCCAATCTCCTACATCAAAACTTCTCTCGCTGCGATGTTGATCTCCCTGTTGTTTCATTCGATTTTGTGCCAAATTCAGGTTATCCTTTAAGAGTTGGAGAACTTCTTGCTGATGCTCGATGTGATCTTCCACCGCTTGAACCTTCGAATTTTCCCTTAAAGATGATGTGATGGATGGTGGATGATATCCATAAAGTGCCATAAATGGGGTCATTTTTGCTGCAGTATGGAAGGAAGTGTTATACCACCATTCATCAAGAGGTAACCACTTGACCCATTGTGTTTGTTTATCAGATACAAAACAACGAAGATATCCTTCCAAACATTTATTTACTATCTCAGTTTGACCATCGATTGAGGATGATAAGATGAGCTATGAGCTAATTGAGTACCCAAACAAGAAAATAACTCCGTCCAAAAATTTCCAGTAAAAATGGGATCTCTATCGCTCACAATAACCCTTGGGCTTCCATGTAGCTTTTGAATTCTGTCCATAAATGTAGTAGCAACCGTACTTGCTTTAAATGGATGAGATAATGCACAAAAGTGTGCATACCTGGTAAGTCTATCAACTACCACCATGATGACACTCTTTCCTTCGGACTTAGGTAAACCTGTGATAAAATCCATTGAAATCTCCTCCCAACGTTGACTTGGAATGGATAAAGGTTGTAGATGTCCCGGGGTCTTAATTGTTTCCACTTTATTCTGCTGGAAAACCAAACATTCCGCCACAAACTTTTGAATATCAGATTTAAGGCCATCCCAAAAAAATTCTTTCTTCACCCTGTGGTAAGTTTTTAAAAATCCTGAGTGTCCTCCTAAAGGAGAAGTGTGCAATTCCTGAAGAATATTTTGTTTTAGTTGGGAATTCTTACAAAGATATAAGCGATCTTTGTACCATAAGGAATCATTTTTCCAACTAAATGTATCAGATGTACTAGGATCTTGCCGCAACTTTTGAATGAGTGTCCATACATCTTTGTCCTTCTTCCATTCATCTCTTGCTTCGGTTATCCAATCTGGTTGGATAATAGAAATGGCACAAAGCAATGCTTCCACCTCTTCACTCTTTCTTGAGAGTGCATCTGCAACAACATTAAGCTTTCCTTTTTTGTAGATTATTTCAAAGTCATAACCCAACATCTTTGTGACCCATTTTTGCTGCTCTTCTGAAGATAGTCTTTGTTCCAAAAAGTGTTTAAGACTATCACGATCAGTTTTTACCTTGAAGTGTCTTCCCATTAGGTAAGTTCGCCATTTCTTTAGTGCATGCAGTATTGCTAACATTTCCTTCTCATAAATAGGTTTATGTAAATACTTTCCTTTGATTGGACGACTTTCAAAAGCAATGGGTCTTCCTTCCTGCATTAAAACCGCACCAATTCCATTTTCCGAGGAATCACATTCCACAATAAAGGTTTTTGTGAAGTCTAGCGTAGCTAAGACCGGTGCTAGGCACATTGCCTCTTTAAGATGTTCAAAGGCCTTAGTTGCTTTAGGAGTCCATGAAAATACATCTTTCTTCAATAATGTTGTTAGAGGTGCTGCTATTCTCCCATAATTCTCAACAAACTTGCGATAATACCCTGTTAACCCGAGAAATCCTCGCAACTGCTTTATGGTTGTGGGGACTTTCCATTCCTTAATGGCTTTAATTTTGTTAGGGTCTACCTTAACACCGTCATGAGATACAATATGACCCAGATATTCCACCTCTTGTACTCCAAAGAAACATTTGGATGTTTTTGCATATAATTGTTTCTCCTACAATAGTTTGAGCACCCTGTCAACATGTTCAACATGATCCTTCCAAGACCTGCTGTAGATTAGTATATCATCAAAAAACACTAGCACAAATTTTCTAAGGAAGGGTTTGAAAATGGAATTCATCAACCCTTGAAATGTAGAAGGTGCATTGGTAAGGCCAAAAGGCATGACCAAAAATTCATAATGACCTCATGAGTTCGAAATGTTGTTTTTGGAATATCTTCAGTCTTCATTCTAATTTGATGATATCCTGAACGAAGATCCAACTTGGTAAAATAAATTGCTCCATGTAATTCATCCAATAATTCATCAATCACAGAAATGGGAAATTTATCTTTAATGGTGAGCTTATTGAGCTCCCTATAATCCAGACACATTCGCCATGATCCATCCTTCTTGTGTACCAATACTACATGAGCAGAGAAAGAACTTTGACTAGGTTGAATTATACCCGCCTCTAACATTTCTGCAATCATACGTTCAATTTCGCTCTTTTGGAAGTAAGGATATCTATAAGGCCCGATGTTTGGAGGAACACTTCCTGGAATCAAATGAATAGCATGATCATGATCATGAATAGGTGGGAGTCCTTTGGGAGTTTCAAACACCTTGGAATGATTGTCCAAGACTTGTTGGAGATTTGTAGAAATAGATGATTTTGATGTCGGAACTTCTAGTGAGCATAATTGTGCAATTACGCCTCGTTGTTCTTTCTTTAGAAGCTTTGTCATGACATTAGAGCTTATTATCCTTCCCAACTTTCCTTCAATACCCCGTAAGTCGACTTCCTTTCCTTCTAAAAAAAATTTCAAGAAAAGTTCTTGAAAATTAAAAGCTACCGTTCCCAAAGATTGTAACCATTGTACTCTTGGTACAACATCAGCACCTCCCATAGGAATGGAAAGCATTGGACTAGTCAATACATATTCCCCCATGGTTAGCTTGATATTATGGCATTTTCCAGAGCAATTTATAGTTCCTCCATTTGCAACCATCACTTGACATTCTGGTGCTGGGTATAGGAAACAATTTAATTCTTTGGCTACCTTACAATGAATAAAATTATGGGTGCTACCTGAATCAATCAACACTATTACCTTTTTCTTCTTGATATGTCCTTCTATCTTGAGAGTTTGAGGAGTGGTAATTCCTGCCAGGGCATTACACGATATGGTCGGATTCATTTCTTCCTCTTCTAGGGCTGGTTCCTGGTGTATATCCTCTTCTTTTTCATTTTCTTCTTCCTCTTCACAATCTATGTAAAATAATTTCTTCTCAGGACACTTATGACCTTTAGTGTATTTGCTATCACAACTGTAGCAAAGCCCTTTTGCTCTTTTTTCTTCCAATTGTTGTGGTGTCAACCTTGTAGGTTGTGGAAATCTAGGCGTAGCAACACTTCCTTCTTTATAGAATTGAGTGGTAGGGTTCCTTGTCGCCATAATTTTACATTCAACTTTTCTTGCCAACCTGAATGCCTTCTCTAATGAATCAGGCTCCAAAACACGAACTTCATGTTGGATGTTATCCTTTAGAGTGCCTATGAAGAGATCAATCATGTGTTCCTCTGGAATACCAGTTACCCTTATATTCAATTTTTGGAAGTCCTCAATGTGCTGCCCCACTAAACCCTTTTGTTTGAGATTTATCAATTGGCTAAAGAAGGTGTTGCTCTTTGTATCCTCATAATGTGCTATCATTTCCTCCGTAAAATTGACCAAGTGACAATTTTTTTACGGGAGCAAAGCCATCGATACCATACAAATGTATTTTGTTCTAAATGTAAAGTTGCAATGTGTACCTTTTGTGTGTTTTGCACATTATGGAGATCAAAATATTGGTCCATCTGTAGTATCCATGTTACAGGATCCTTTCCATCAAACTTCCTCATATCCATTTTTGGAATATGGTGGTTCTTCTCGCCAACATTAGAGTTTATCAAATCATGATTAACATTGATTTTGTTCTCATCATGAGGTTCTTCTACTATCTTTTCACCATTAGGAAACATTTCTTGTATCAACTTTGTCAAACCTTCGATGTCTGTTTTTAGATCATTCTTCATGTTTTCCATCTTAGCTTCCATTCCAGCTTCCATGCCATCCACCTTCGCTTCCACACCTTTCTTCAAAACTTCCATTTCATTTTTTGTTGCTCTTTGCGAGAGTAAAATTTGTTGCACTTGCTCTTGTAATTTTGATATATCATGTTGCAATTCTTCATCTTCATGAGTCATAGTAGAGCCTTCTGAAGGTTTAATGGGTGTTGAATTATTTTTACGAGGCATATTTTAGAACCCAATACTGATATCTATTCTACAATATGCCCTTGGAATCAATTAAAATTGATTCTTCAAACAAGACTTTTACAATTCGGAAAAAAAAATACACACCTTTTTCTTGCTTTTGAGGAGCTCGATATTGAAATTGGATTATCTCTGTGATTGCAGCACTTCAATATCTAAATTTCAGTGCTATTTTAGCCCTCTGAATTATCTTTCGAATGCCACAGGTCTAACCTGATTTGGATTCTCCAAGACAAAGTTGTGTCCAATATCCCACAATGACCTAATTATGGACTGGTTCAGTAGAGCGAACTTATACGACTTGCCACATATCACTGTTTCGTCCTTTGTCTCTGAAATTGATAGTGAAGAAACTAAAATCTGTGTAATTGTGACCACTTTTTACGGCACTCCAATCCGATGCCCAGAGAGAGAGTTATTGAACTTTTCCCACGATCACCTCTTTGAGATGCAATTCAGGAGCCTGAAAAAGCACTACCTTCCACAGATCATATCTCCAAAAATATTGCGAACCAAGCTCTGAAATTTTTTGAAAACTTTCCCCAGGATTTCATATTTTCACCATATGAATTTCAGATTCTGAACCTTCGTAGAAAAAAATTTATAGCGAAAAAATTCCACAATGACCTCGTTTAGTTGACGAAAAAGACCTAACTTCCGCATCATATCTCCGAAAATATTGCGCAACCAAGTTCTCAAATTTTTAGAAAAATATTCTCAGATTTTGTCAGACCAAAAATTTCAGCTTCTGAAACTTCGTAGAAAAAAAGTTATAGCGAAAATTCCACGATGACCTGTTTGGAGCAGCTAAACCCTAGAATCCAAAGCTCTGATACCAAATGTTGTGTAACCAGCTCCAAAAAGAGAAGAAAAGAGATATCAACGCCTTAGAAATAAGCCACTTCGAGGGGGCAACCTCCAATACATTACATAAATGAACAAATCTTGGATGATCCAATTTACAAAACCTCCTTTCTATATATAGGAGTCCATGGGGCCATAATGTAATCCTAGTGGGTCACAATGTAATCCTAGCCGACCTAACAATAATAATTTAAGGGCACAATAATAATAAAATGGGGGTTACAAGGGTACAATAATAACAATAAGGGGGTGTCCAACCTGATCTGAAATCGTGAGAACAAAGAATTTCTCATACAGAGATTGATTGTAGGGGCATTCACCGGATATTTCACCTTTACTAGAAAGGATGAATCCGGAGGCTACCTGGCCCTTCTACAGACTCTGCCTAAAGAAATAAAATGTAATCACAAAGATCCGATCAATGAAATTATTTGTTTTAACTGCAAAGTATTCATTGATCCAACTTTAATGTGTGAATAGGCAAGTATACATATTCTGCAATTGAAGTGTAGAGGTTTGAAGATAAACTAACAAGTTTTGTTTACTATTTAAACTTGTTTGGGAAACGCTTGCTTATAAAAATTTACTGTTTAAACTATAAAAATCTGAAAATATGCAGCAAAATTATACAGTGTGACAGCAAATAATTGTTTAAGCGGTTCACCCCTCTCTTGGGCTACCTCCGCTGGATCAAGCCTTCCAAAATGGGCTTGTCCTCTTTGATTAAATTGCTCAAAATGTGAATACAATTGTATATAAGCCTCAAAGGGAAAAATACACTGCAAAATAAGATTCATAAGGCTCAAATCAGTATAAAATGACTACAAAATCACCTCCATTGGATGAAGGTAGTCCAAAACAACTCTTCTTCCCTTAGGCCCTGGTGGCTCCACGACCAAAAACGCTGGTAAATTCTCTGTTAGAGAGCCTTGATGGCTCTACAAACACTCCCAATAGCTCCAGAATGTCAAAGAGACCCAGAATAAAAAAAAAATTCGTCTCAAAAGGCCTCTCCTAGCCAAAGTTATGCCACATTTACTAACTGCCAGTCTGGCCTAACAAAACTCTAGTTAAATCTGGCTAACTGCCAGATAATCCCGCCAAAATAGGGGCAGCCGCTAAAAATGGGGGGACCGCCAAATTATCCGCCGAAATGTAGGGGCTAAGTGATAAGCCCATGCGTCCGCGCCGTTGAGAAGTTGTTAGTCGAACTTGAGTTATGGGCGGGTTTGTTTTAATGTTTAAACAATAATCATAAATAAATCTCCGCCCCATGGGTATAGGCGTATGACCATACCCCAACCATTGCGCGCCAACGATGAAGCCTTGGGTTCTCGGGCCTGGGTTTTATGCAGAGGGGGCTGGCCCCCTTTCGGGCCCTGCCCATCCAACATCAAACATTAAATATGAATGCGTTGCCAACATTTATAACAAAAAACCATGGTCCAACGGTTAGACTGTTGGGTTGCCTCCACCGTGACCCATGTTCAAACCTCACCGCGGCCATATAAAAACTTTTGAACGCACATTTCCAATCCGCCTTGGGGCCACGTGGCGCCTTTTAATTGGCCACCAGCAGAATATTCCACAGAATATTCTATGGAATATTCCACAGAATATTCCCAGAATATTCTGTGGAATATTATTTTTTTAATAAAAATATATTTTTTCCCAAAGTCAAATTTTGGCCTTTTTAACTGAAATTGAGAAAATTCAAAACTGAATATCTTCCTCATACGGCGTCGGATTTGAGTTTTGTTCACGGCGTTGGAATCGTATCGCCGAGCTCTTTCCATTCGATCTATTTTGGATACCCGAGCAACTTCATTTTTGAGCATTTTTCTTCAAGAGACTTGATCTGGCCGATCAACCTGCCGTTCTCACAAAGACACGCATCAAAAAGTGCGTATAACGACCTATGGGTACCGCTCAAATCCCAAGACCAATTAGAATGGCCCCGTGTGTTGTATCACCAACACCAGGTTCGGTGTTGTTGTTTTCCTTAATGGCCCAATGCATTCTCCTTCAACTGCCCCGGTGCGCTGTCTACTGATACGCACCAGTGCGTTAAAACCTGATAAGAGCACCGATGAAAAAACATCTGTAATAACCTTTGGCCGCCCATTTTTTTTTAGTTGTGTTGAATTTCCATTAAAAGCTCCGCCAAAACCTCCATTAACAAAAATGGATGTCGTAGCATATGTTTTTTTGACAATTTTGGCCAATTTTATAACACTAAAAACCTCCTTGATAACCTCCACTAGAGGGTATTTTCCTTGTAGTGATAGAAATCACATCTACATCAAGTCTATAGAGATTCTTAACTCGAATGGAAAATATGTGTCGCAGAAATTTTTTCCCTTCACCAACTCACGCACATTGTAATTGTCCCACCATCACAAAATTTTCTAACAAAAGAGTTGATTTTAAATCGACGATATCTCCCTCATCCGAGCTCCGATTCGACTGATTTTTTTTCAATTTGAGTATTGTTTTACAAGGAATCCAAATATGCTGTTTTTTCTGAAAATTTTGCATCAAAATTTCCATATATTCTCTGCAAACTCGTGCACCCAAATAATTCATGCTCTCATACCATGTAGAAAATTTATAACAAAACTCTGATACCATATAGAAATTATAACACAACTCTGATACCATATAGAAAATTTATGAAATGCATGTATATATTGGATTCACTTGATCTAAAAATGTACTAAAGTTAAATACTGAATCGCTTCTACAAATATTTTGTGGAATTAAAAACAACACAATTGCCAATCACATGAAGCAAAGAAGAATAGATCAAAACCACAACACTAGATATTCTTGGGGAAATATTACTGCTCAAAACCTCTCTATCATATATTTTATATTCCACAAGGAATCATGAAACAATTACATACAAAACTCTTCTCACAAGGGCCCTCAATACATCAACTAATTGTCTCACACTGCCATATAAAAACTGGCAAGTTCCTTAGCCAATTTACTATCTCCAGAAAATCTGCCTTGCTCACACAGTTCCTAATGAATGCAATCCTTAATCACAAATAATTTAAGCCTTCCTCAACTGCACTGAGTATCATGGGAATCCTCTGGTGTTATAACTACACCTGGGTAGCCTGCTAATATCACAAATGATAGTTACACTTCCCTTTCACCTTGTTTCAACTGGGTCTCCACTAAATCTGACATGCATGCAAATAATAATAGTAAAACATCATTTGCATGTGAGATCAATGCATGTGAATTAATTGATATTTAATTCACTTGAACTCTCACTAGTGTATCTGTAGTTACAACTAGCACAACTGAATTTAACTCACTCAACTGAGTTAAACTAATTTACAACCTGCATTAACTAATGCACCACTGCACTTCGAACTATGTTACAACTAGAATTACTCTTCATGCCTTAAAAACTACCTCTAACTTGAAATCCACTAGCTAACAGAATGTATCACTTTCAATTAACTGATTCAAGTCCACATTGAGAATATATTATAGTTTAATGACCATCTTAATTAAGGGATAACTAAAATATACATTCATCTAAAAATAGACATTCACCTAAAAATAGCTTGTGTGGGCCCCACCCTAGTGTAGGTGCTTAATTTTCACTAGGATCATGGATGTTGTTTATGGGTGCCAATTTCAATGTTTCTTGTTGCAAACTTCAACAAGGGAGTTGCGAAGATATCATTGGATATAAAGGTGTCCCATGAGATATGCAATTGATCAAGGTGATAGAGGACAATTATTTTGATCAATGAGTGGTGGAAGAGGCTGTTCATCTCCTGGTCATATTATCTCCTTTGTACAATGAATTCCATTTTGTCTATGCTCTTGAATAGATAGTATGGGATATTGAGAAATCTTACTCTTGTGAAATGCATAAGAAGTCTAATATGGTATGTGTAGAGCCTAGAGAACCTTCCTTCACAAGATAATTACTTCATGATGATTTTCATCATGGGGGCATACATATCAAGAAGGTAATTGAAATGGAAGACCCTCTTCCTCTCATTTTTGTACCTTGGTTTGATGAATGGTTCATAATACTGATCCTCCAAATATTTGGATTTAAACCACCTCTCACCCATGTTTGGAATCCCTATGGAAGCATCAATGATAGATGTAGATACAGTGAAGGTCACACCTGAAAGGGTCACCTGATTGTCTCTGAGGTTTGGGATGAATACTCTACTCAACGTAGGATGATGTTGAACACTTTGAATCATGTTGCAAAAATCAAGGCAACCTACATACTTAAAAAAAGTGATAGTCATAAGAGAGGCCATCAGTTCATTTTTGTTGGTGGGATCCAGCCTTAGGATTCTTCCTCCTTTATGAGGTCGTCTCTTTTCTCTATCCTCCTCTTCCATATAGTCTATGTCTTCCTCCATAGTGTTTGGTGGCCAAGAAACCCTAAGGATGAGGTGGATGGGAATCAGGAGTGGAGGTAGGTCTAGGGAATAGGGATAAGTCTAGGAAAATTTAGGGAAATAGGGGAAGGGGTTATGGAGCTTTGGGAGGTGATATGAGGTTGAAATGTCAAGGGATTTGGAAATGACAAATAAATTACAAGTTTGAGGAAGTAGCTGCCTAGGAAATTTAGAAGCCTAGGACTTAGGGTTTTAGGTGAAAGGGATTTAGGGATTATGATATGGTAGTGTAAGGGTAGGGATAGATTTAATAATGATGTAGGAAGGGATTCTAGGGTTAAAGGGCATCAAATTGGGAATGAGGAATAGAATTAGGGTTTCTTCACTAGACCAAATGCCAATTTTAATTAGGAACAAGAAGACTATAAAATCACTGCTTAGGAGTGAAAGGAGGCAATAAACATGATTTAATTACTTGATAGAGGGTGTTAGAAGAAATTTACGAAGGTTTGGAAGAGTTTTCTTGAGTCTTGGTGCTTTTTGGGCAAGCTGGGAAAAAGCGCAATGCATTGCCTAGAAGCGCAACGCTCTTCAGTAAAAAGCGTAGCGTTTCCTGCTAAAAGTGTAGCACCTATTGAGAAAGCGCAGCGTCACCCTCCAGAAAGAAAAATGGCACAAATGTTTTTCCTCTGACCCTACAATTCAAATTTTTGAACCAAGGGAGTGTGTGCTTGATGTCTACAAGAGCAAATGAGCTTCTGGCTTGTCTTGTGGTGGTCTTTATAATTGATCATTTGAATGAATTGGGCCTTGGGACCCACTTTCTCTTTTTTCATTTTATTTGCACTTTGAAACTATACCTTTTCATTTGACTTTTTTCTTTTACATCTGATCATCTAATGAGCTTAGAGAACACTAGGATTTGACATTTTGATGCTTTTGCATGTTAGAACTTTGAGTTAGCAGCTTTGGGAATCATGAGCTTATTACATTTTAAATGACATAAAATTACATAATAAAAATAAAAAATTACATATTAAATCCAAAATTACATGCTAAAACAAGACTTTATCTTTACAAATCATCTTCATATCACTAGTACATTTGGGGGAAATTCCGACACTTTTGACCAAATGTCAGAAATTTCCCCAAATTTTTTCAAACCCGCCCGAAACCATCGCTATACCGAAGTTTAGAGAAAGGTGTCACAATACCGACACTTAGAAAAAGTTTCGCAATTGCGATGTTTGGAGGAAGACGTCGCAATTGCGACACTATGCCCCAAAGCGTCGTTATTGCGACGACTGCCTCCAAACGTCGCAATTGCGACACAATGTCTAAGTGTCGCAATTGCGACATTTGGAGGCATCTGTCACAATAGAAACGCTTTGGTCGCCGTCAGTATAAAGACACTTATATGCCTTTTCAAAATCCGTGTCACTTATGGTTTATTTTTTATTTTCTTTTGCTTGAACTACGTCTTATTTCCATGTGGATAGTGTAATTTCACTTTTATTGCATATTATAGAATGTGTTTGTTTATAAGATTATATGATACATGTGAGATAAAGGTTTATTATTTATCATATATAAATAAATTTTATCAATATTGTACATTTACACTTTTATGAGGTGATGTTATAAGTAAATTCATAAATATCTCTTTTAATCCTCATTTTACTCCATGAATATGTTTGGAAATGAAATTTCAATAGATTAATTTTCTCCTAACCTATGTATCATCAATATTGTACATTTACATTCTTAATTATGAGGTGATGTTATAGGTAAATCCACGAATATCTCCTTTTAATCTTCATTTTACTCCATGAATATGTTTGGAAATGAAATTTCAATAGATTAATTTTCTTGCTATTATATGTTTTACGAAGATATGGTAAGGAATTCTCTCTTGTTCTTCTTAGAAATAATTATATATAAATTTTTTTTTTCAAAATAGATTAAAAAAATTATATGAACAAAATTAATAATTCATCAATATGTGTGTGTGTGTGTTGTGATGAATAATTTCATAGTTCAACTTAATGGTTCATTATATAATCATGTGACCATCACCAATGATATATCTTAAAAAGCAACTGAAAAGCCATGTGTACAGAATCGATGTATACTCTAGAGAGTGGTTCTCATATCACTATGTAAATTGTTGTATGCTACTTCAACAAAATTATAAGATAAACTGTAATACACATCATATATGCACCATAACAATTTCCATACAACTAATTTGTTTTAGGATACATGTTGCATTCTAGGGGTAAATTCCATATGATGTGTATATCAATCTATTAGGTGTTGGTAAGTTATGAGTATCTAAGAAATGATAAGGAATATCCATACATCATGATCTTGTAATGTGATTATAAATTGTGTCTATAATTTCCATAAAATGTATAAATGATTTGTTTAAAAAAAATCAACACAATCAAACCTAAACAATGCTCATGATGTGGAATGTCATTGGCGAAACCAAAATTATGGTCACATGTCCCATTTATATGGTAATGGTGATCATATATATGTTGTAGCGACACTTGATGAGTAATTAAATAAATCTCAGAGTGTGACTCATTGTGCCATATTTTCTTAAAGCATGATTTGTTTTCCTAGTTTTTACTAATTTGTTAACATATTTTATTCATTTGGAAAGCTAATTAATGATGCTTTAAGTAATTAGGACTTAATGAGAGATCATCTTCACAACTTCACTGAAATATATTGGTAATTGTAGTCACTATATGGACCGCACATGCATGCTAGAAAAATTGAAATATAAACTATAATACACATCTTATATCTGCCATAACAATTGTCATACAACTTATTTACTTTTAGATACATATGAAATACTTCAGGTAAATTCCATATTATGTGTATACCAATATAGTAGGTGTTGGTAAGTTATGAGGATCTAAGAAATGATAGGGTATCCACACATTAGTGCCCTGGTGAATTTTTTGCATAATTTTCTATTTGTTGTAATTTTGTTGCCTGGATTTGTTATAGATTTCAAATAATATATACAATTATCTACCAATTGTTCATTATAAAGAAGAAGAAGTACAATAAGTAGTCACCTAAAAGTGAGCCATGTGAAAATATTGGTAACATGAGTAACCTGGTAAGCTGTAAATGAAAAGTGAATAACCTCCACTCACCAACAAGTGGCAGGCAGGGTTGGAATTTGGATTTCTCTTTACCCGTCACACAAATTTTTTGACGTTTTGGTCATTATTTTTCTAGTCAATAAATGTTACGTTTAAAATTTTTCACTTCATTAATGACGTTCTCGTAATAAATTAACCCTTCACCAATAAAAGTTTGATTAAAAAAATTGAACGCTCTTCCATTTTCTTTGGATTTTGGAGTGTGATATATCTATGTCATGGACTTTTAATACCTAAAGTTTCAAGAGAAATAAATGATTCTTGTCAAACTAATATTTCCTCAATATATGCTATGATCTACTAAAAATTACTTCAAAAATCAAGTAACCTTCCAATATAAAGAAAAAAACATGAACGAGCTTTCCCTAAATTGCAATAAATTTATGTTTATTATTAATACTGCATAATCTATCTTATAAAATCGGACTAAGAACAAATCCTCAGTGCATTTTTTATTGTTTTTGTGATTAAAAAAATGAGCCAAAGAATGCTAAGGCACTCAGAGAAATCAATCTATGTATTATTTCTCACAAAATCATGTTGAGTAGTGGAGACTAAGCGCTAGATTTTTTTTGTCCTCAATCTCTCTATTAATTATGTCTATGTAGTTATAAGAATAAAAAGCCAAAGAAATCTCAGGCTTCCAGAGAAATTAGTCTCTGTGTGCAGAAATTAATGATTACTGTTGACTAAATGTTATACCATTTGAAATTGCTGAGCGAAATTAATCAAGCCATGATGTACCATTTGTCAGTATCTATTTTCTCATGTATGAAAGTTGATGTACCATTGAAAGTTTAATAATTCTATTGAAATTTTAATAACTATATATATATATATTAAATTTAATGATTAATAATAATTAAATTAAAATTCTTAAAAGACAAAATAAAAGCCTAATAATCATGAACTATTATGATAATTTAAAAATATAGAACTCAGGCTGAACATAGTTACAAAGATACCAAGAAAAGAAGAGAGCATGTGCATGATAACCTCTTTCTTGACAACCTATGAATGCCATTCTCAATGAAGACTCAAGACTCAACTGGATTGGATTGTGTATCAAAACAGTAGGAATGAATCAAAGTTCAATGAATGAATAACTTGATCAAGAAAATTTATAGGGAAAGGTAACTTGAATATCAATCTACTAAACCTCACTTCCATGAATAAAAAAACACCCCCACCTTCTCAGTGGTCCCATCATGGTCCACCTATTGAAAAACAACCAACAAATATTATTTTTTATATATTTTTGCATGGCCATTGGACAATGATTTACTATGGTTTTCCTACTAAATTCCAATGGACGATTATTCAAAAATATTGAGAATTAGTTTAGTCTCAAGGCATAGCCAAGAGTCTTACTGGATAATTATAGATTACCTCTCCATTGGATGATTGTACATTTTTCATCTACTTTTTCATGTGAGTTTTAGTTGATGCTAGATCTTTGCCTTCTATTTCTTTAGTGAAGTTAAGAGTTAACTTTGATCTTACATTAATAACTATACTTGCATGAATATCCATGATTTTATACTTCCCCACTGTGGTCAATGTTGATGTATGGCCTTGGTCCATTGATCTTACAATTAACTCACTATTCATATTCAATTTTCTCCAGTTCAGCCCAATAAAATAAGGAAAAAAGAAAATGAAGTCTTGATTTTTCTTTCCAATGCTCCTACATAATACAAATACTCTTAAAAACCAATTAATATATAAATTGTCATCATTCATGCTAAAATCAGTTTCAATTTTTTTAATGAATCTGCTTACAATTAATAGATTACATTGCTCACAGAATAAGATATAATTTAGAACTATGATTTCACAATAATAAATTACCCTAGCAGTTCAAACTTCGAACATACCTTATGAAATTAAAATATGGCAAGTTAATGAGCCAATCTAGTTTCCTCGGAGCCAATCTTGAGCTCGGGCCTAAGTCTGAATGCCTTGAGAGTGCGAGTGTAAGGAACTAGACGCCTAAAGCTTTTATTTTGTGCTTGTGTAATTCACTGTTTGACCATCAAGCCAAGCCACCAACTATATTAACACTACTTCATGTTGGGGTAGATTGGTGTTGAGGAGGTAAACTCTCCATGGCGAGGCGATCCCTACTAGCCCAGAATGGGTCTAGCAACAATCATCAAATGCTACAGCGCAAGTTCCTAATTGCGAATAAACATACCAACGATGGAGGCCTACCTGGAGTCCAGTGCTATGATTCGTAGAAGAGACAATGTTCCCGTTCCTCAGCCTTGGAAGATCACGATCCCCACGATCTCCGTGAATGGACACCTGCACATGCAAGAAACAACACGAATACAAGCATAAAATCTAGACTACGCAACTATATATCAGTAAAAAAGGATATAGCTCATCATTATCATAAGTGAAAAACAGAGTGGAACCATAACCAGTAGTCATTCATTAATAAGCAATCGAAAGAGAGTACAACCAATGTTCTGACGCCGAGGTCTCCTTCGGAGGGGTCTCCAGTCGTACACGTCTCGCAAAGCCTGCCAGGGATGGGACAAGCCTCTCTTAGAGTCTCTCGACGATAGTCTCCTTGCTTGAGTTTGGCCTTAAGGGAAAAATGAGGGCTCTTGCAGCATGAAGGCTCTTGGGAATTTGAGAACTTGGAGATTCAAGGCTTAGGCACTTCAAGACTAGCTTGCAATGGCAATGAGCTAGCTTTTATAGATGGAGGAAGGGGAGTTGGGATCCCTATAATTGTGGGATTGGCCCTATCTTTAAGGAAGCTTCCATGAGAGGAGGCAAACCACTTCCCTTTCATGGAACTCCCGGAGCCATACCTGCCAACTCAAGATAGATAGTAGTTTCTGAGTCTGTTGAAACGAAAATTCCGCCATTCTTATTTAAAAAACACTCCTTAAATTGGCTGGCGCGATTGCGACTCTGGGACAGAGCGCCAGTTGGCGCGGCCTCTTTGTAGGATTTTCCTCATTGGTGCGAGTGATGAACTGGATACCCGCGCCAGTGCAAAAAGGGATGTTTTATGGTTTTTTGCAAGGAGATGTTTTCAGGGAAATTGAAGCTCATGTTTAGAGGAATGCAATGATAATGGTTTCATGGCATGACATTGCTCACGGGTCACAAAATGGGCCCTCCAATGTGCGGGATGGGGAAAGGTAGGGATGGTGACAAATTACTGTGTAACAGATGCCCCCTAAAGCATGAGGCCCGAGAGAGAGAGAGAGAGGGGTGAAATGATTTACGAGAACGTGTCCAACCGAAGCTCCGCTGTCAGAAAACCTGCGTGGAGAAATACAACTGATATCTCAAGTACATGATGTATATGTGGTATGGACGCAGCCATCCAAAACAGAGTATACAATAATCCAGATCCAAGGTATGGTCGCAGCCATCCAGTGAGGATCGATAAATAGACTCAGGTATGGTCGCAGCCATCCACTGAATAAGTCATGTAAATAATCATAATAATCCACAATATCGCAGCCTGGATTACAACAGACACAATCCAGGGTCTTGCGCTCCATCTCGACCCAAACAAAGTACAAGTTCAAGCATGCGAATATGTGAGTTGAAGTCGAACATGCAAGAACATCGTCTGATTACCAGCCAATGATGAGAGCTGTTAACAGACGCGAGAGGAACCACCAATAATGACAATGGCCCTCAAGGTACTATAGGTACAATCTATGGCGTGTGAATCAATGAGCTAGTGTCGAACACCCGTAGAATCACTCGATCGGAGGCCAATGATGAGAACCTCACGTCGAATGCGATGAACCTGCCATTGAGGCATGCAGGCTCCAAGGTACCATAAAGGAGTCTCTAGATCAGCTTCCTGGATAATGAGCTGAAGTCGACAGGAAGTGACCTTGATCGAAGGTGGGCCATAATGTTTCCCACATCATCGACATGAGACAGAGGAACATGATTTTTTGTTGTGAATCGGGATCATATGAGAATCAGAGGAAGGTTGATATTTGCAGAGGTCAACTTCTCTTGAACATATAACGACACAAATAGTGGTTTTGGCAGTATTTGACATCAACGGATTAGAGGTCATGGTGACGAGGCAATGAGCAGAGGAGAGGTCAAAAAGGATTACCCAAACCCACGGAAGCAAGTGAAAAAACGAGATGAGATGTCCCCAACCCGACACGAATGCAGACAAGTGCCATGTTCAAGAGCGACATACTGCCGACGACAACGATGATGGTTCCATTTTTCCCCCACCATTTCTGGCGAGTACCCCAATTATTTTTGATAACAAGATTGAAGGGGATAGCATATGCTTGTGATATAAGTCCGCCCTTCGGGCGAATCCATCCTAGTGCATTTAACGAGTCCTAGGAAGGAGAAACTCGGAGAACGTCATTTCGACGAAATCCAATGTCATCAGGGTTTAACGAGTCTGACAAAGGAAGAACTCGCCGTCTTTTCATGTTTAGAGAGTTTGAAAAGACAGCGGAAAAGAAAACTCCACAGGTCCCTTTTCGTAAATAGTTCCCCAGATCCGAAAAGGTAGAAAACAATATCCGGGAAAACCTCCTAGTCACAATAGGCTAGGGTATTCCTTTTTCGTAATCAATCCATCCCAGCCCGAAAAAGGGTTAAACTTATACTGGGTGAATGTCGATTCGTGTCCATTTTAACAAGATCGAAACGACAAGGGCCTCGGCAATCTTTTCATGTTTAGAGAGTCAGAAAAGAGCTGAAAGATGACTCCTCCTGGAGGAACGAGTGGTATAAAGGGTAGCAACTGGTTCCGGTAATGGTGGAACTACTCTGAACAAATAAAGGTCGAGAGGCTGGCTAACAAGACCACTCATCGCAGCGGTTCCTCAGGAATGGGTAAAACAACCAAGTGAAGGCATATGATCGGCCAAGCAGATAGTGACGATGGAGTGAGAAAACCAAGGCTCATCTGGCAAAAACAGGCTGATAAAATGGCAATCACGAGGGGTAAAATGGGGAAGGTTTCATTTTTACACAAGCTTGAAATCAGAAAACTCTGCTTGAAGTTGGTTTCATTTTTACACAAGCTTGAAACAAAGATAAACTATGCTTGAAACCGGTTTCATTTTTACACAAGCTTGAAACGGAAACAAACTATGCTTGAAAAAGTAAGCATGCCCCCAGCATGGTGACTCAATTCGAGGTACATGCCCCCTAAGCTTCAGTCCATATGAAAGGCAGATGGAGTGAAGGTTCAAGTGACGAGATCAAGAGAAAGACTCGACTGGGATTTTACGAGATCTAAACAAAGACTCGAATTGAACGGGAACGTGTTTCATTATTTTAACGAGGTTGACACATTAAAAGAACTATCCTCGTGACACCTTGTTTCATGGTTTAAGGAGCTTGGCACAAGACAAGGAACTCTGCTCCGACAACCTTGTTTCATTTTTTAAGGAGCTTGACACAAGACAAGGAACTCTGCTCCGATGACCTTGTTTCATTTTTTAAGGAGCTTGACACAAGACAAGGAACTCTACTCCGACAACCTTGTTTCATTTTTTAAGGAGCTTGACACAAGACAAGGAACTCTGCTCCGACAACCTTGTTTCATTTTTTAAGGAGCTTGACACAAGACAAGGAACTCTGCTCCGACAACCTTGTTTCATTTTTTGAGGAGCTTGACACAAGGAAAAGAACTATGCTCCGATAGACTTCATCATAATGAACAAGAAGTCATCGCTTCCAAGAGTTCCACTCCCGATGAAAGGAAAACATCCTGGAAGTCAGGATCCAATGCCCCCAGCACCTGATGCACAACGACACTATTACTGGGTATAGGCATGGGGTAGGTAGCCACATAGTTGACCTGCGGTGGGGTAGATACAACGGGTGGATAAAAACTAGGAAGGGATGATGGTGGGCCAGCTGCCACATCAGGACCAAAGAACGAAAGCTGGTCAATGGTCACAATCCATCCTTCATGTGGAAAATAGACCACACGAAAAAGGGAGGAGACAAGCGCTCCCATGGCATAGGTGTAATCGCGCCCCAAAAGTAGATTGAAACTGCGGGGCCCGGAACAACCATCATGTCCATATGGACGATTTTACCTCCCCAAGTTCCAAAGTAATAAAATCTTGGAAGGATCCCTAACAAACGCTGACTTCCGTTTTTCCAAATGCCAACATACTTTGCGCAGAATAAAGTAAGCGGCAAGCGGGGAGCCAAAAGCTTGCCAAGTAGTTGAGGATAGAACACTAACAGACGCCCCTTCGTCTATAATGGTGCCGGGTATGACCAAACCAAAAGCCCGTACCGTGATCTTGAAAGTGAAGGCGAAGGCTGATCCTTAAATCGATTCCAATCAAAGGAAGCGACCAAAATACTGGAGGGGATACCATCGAACCGAGAAGGTCTTCCCCCGGTGTTACGAAGAAGAAGGAGCATCCTCCACGACCTCCAACTCGAAGGCGGGAGGAGTAGCTTGAGATATGGGGACAGGAGAATCTTTCTCCAAATCTGAAGAATCTGAAGAAACAAGAAGAACCTGAGGGGTGTGAGATCCACTCTCAACGGAAAAGACTTGGTGCACCATAAAAGGGACCAGTTCAACCGATCCCACGACCAATGATTGGTCGGGAATGGATTCCTGAATTTGAATTTTCGGGGGAGCGGGATTGACCAAGGATGACTCTTGACCAATCGGGGCATCAGCTGGTGGAAGACTCAAAGAAAGTTGTTTATACCCATTCGGGAGGCATGGTGTAGAAACGGTTGAGTTGTCCAAAACTCGTTTGGCTTCATCCATATGCGGACAAAGGTGAATGGCATGGTGCCCTTCACACAACCTACAGGGATTGGTAATCTTACCCTGCTTCTTAGGAGTCTTATCAGCACTAGCTGAAGACGTGCCCCCAACCTGACTCCCAGAAGCCAAAGGCAACGACGGACGACCGTTGGACCATACTTCGAGCACCTTGGGAATTCCATGGAAGTCTCGAAGAAGATGGTCTCCCGTGCACAACATGCAAGGGAACTTGACTTTCCGTGGAGGGTTGGAGGGTTTATCAAGAGAAGGCTTCTTAGGCGCAATAGCCGCAGAGCTAGCCTCTCCTTTATCTAACTTCTTCTTCTTCGTCTTCTTCTTCTTCTTCTTAACCACACTGTTACTCAACTCCGTGCTTTCACCAGGCGAAGTAGAAGAGGAGGACACAGAAATAGGCGAAGAAGGGGAGAGGTCCACCTTGGAATCAACATGATGTTGTTCAGGCGGAGGAACTGATTGAACAGTAGCCGAGACATTCAGAACCACAGAGGTTGAAAACAACCAAACAGGCAACCCAACAGTTAACCCAGGAAGGGACAACGTTGCCATGTAAGGAGCACCAACATTCCCAAAAGGAGGAAAATGACCAAGATTCCCTTCTGAGGGGATTCCTTGGTTGGTAAACTCTGAAAAAGTTGCCATCAAGACTCAAAACCACACATGGGCTGAAAAAGAGTCAAGACACACAATCAAACGGTCAACAAGCAAAGTCTAACAAGGCGTGTAATCATGGGTGATTAATTTTTACCACATTGAAAAATAAGAAACTTCACCGTTTCATGTTTTAAGAGTCGAGAAACGGTCAAAAAGGTGACTCTATCTCTTTTAGATTTGACACAAGCGTGAAAGGACAAGCGCTTGGTGATCCTTTCAAATTTAGGGAGTCAGAAAAGATCAAATGACTGCTCAGGAATACTAGGCAAAAGGGTGTACCAAATAACCGTGAACTGCAATATACACCTTGGTTTCAATAATGAAAGAGAAATCGACCAAGGACTTTCCGTACGTGCAGGCAATCTCCCTGAATCCTATGTCTGGTGTATCACGGGTATAGGGCGGCAGACTCGGCTTCCTATGGATAAAGGATTGAAACCTAGAGGGGTCTCCCTTTATATACGCGACGGTATGGGGAGCACAAGTCCGTACTAGCGTTGTCTAAAGCCAAAAGGCGAACGACAGCTACTAGGTTTAAAGACGCCGGAACACGTCTCTAGCCTAGACCTCTAAATGTGTTTCGTTAGATTTCAATGCTGCCTTAGTGTAAATTGAGTAGATTTTAAAGTTGATCTTCAATTACGTTTCAGTTTTCAGGCCCTAACGAATGTGTCGTCTCAAAAACTCCTAAATGCAAAGCTACATGCCACAGTCCATCATTTCGTTCGATGAAAACTAGCTACAGAAGAGTTGAGAGTTTTTACACAAACAAAATGATCGGAAGACAAACAATGATATCTCTAATGCAACTAATGAAATTGAAAACTTTTCATTCAAATCACTAATTACTAGTAAAATCGAAAAGATTACAATTTGCACTAATCAACCAAAAGCAAAAGAGATTTTTTTTTTAAATTTTCAATGTTTGATGGCTAGATGCACTAAACAAACTGAAAACAAAAGAGAAGCAATTTGAGAAACGATATTAAGAGAGAAAAAACAAACAAATTTCACTCAATGACACAAACAATCATATCTCAAATCGACCAAAGTCTCTCAAAACCAAGAAAAAGTCTCAAAGGTTCCAATGGACCGTGTAATCTAGGTCCAAAGCAAGACCAAACGAAGTTTGAATGAAGAGAAGAGTAATCACCCAAAAATCGCAACGAAATGGTGAACAGCCACTAAGAGAATGTGGAGGGGCAATCAGAGAATTGACTGGACTAACAAAACACCAAAACTCCTAAGGAGGGCTCGATACACAAAGCCACTAGATGCCCTAGGGCTTAAAACGTGAAATCGATGGAGAAAAGAAAACAACCAAAGGACGAAGGCAAATTCCCAGTCAAACAGGACTCCAACACACTCAGGTAGCTGAAAAACCAAAAAGAAAAACACTGACCAGACCCAGAGAGCTCAAAACTGAGCAAACCCTAATGCCTCACAGGAGTGGCACGACTGTGAGGTTGTAACTGGCGCCAGAAAGAAATTGGCACAGGCAATACAAATGCAACATGCGCCAATTGGCGCGACTGTCGAGCTAAAAAGTGCACCAGCCGAGTTCCTCAGCCCAAAATAAAAAAGAACTACTCCAGAAGCAGATCAATGATATCCAAGCAAACCAAGAAGCAAAAAACAGCAAAAGAACCCAACCCAGAAGGCCAACCAAGCAAGGAAAACCACGAAACAATCAAAACGAGACAATTAAAACTAGACGATCCCTAGTGGAGTCGCCAAATTGTTGAGGAGGTAAATCCCCTCTGCGGACAGAGGCGATCCCTACTAGCCCAGCACGGGTCTAGCAACAATCATCAAATGCTACAGCACAAGTTCCTAATTGCGAATAAATAAGCCAACGATGGAGGCCTACCTGGAGTCCAGTGCTATGATTCGTAGAAGAGACAGCGTTCCCGTTCCTCAGCCTCGGCAGATCACGATCCCCACGATCTCCGTGAATGGACACTTGCACATGCAAGAAACAACATGAATACAAGCATAAAATCCAGAATACGCAACTATATATCAGTCAGAAAGGATATAACTCATCATTATCATAAGTGAAAAACATAGTGGAACCATAACCAGTAGTCATTCATTAATAAGCAATCGAAAGAGAGTACAACCAATGTTCTGACGCTGAGGTCTCCTTTGGAGGGGTCTCCAGTCGTACACGTCTCGCAAAGCCTGCCAGGGATGGGACAAGCCTCTCTTAGAGTCTCTCGACGATAGTCTCCTTGCTCGAGTTTGGCCTTAAGGGAAAAATGAGGGCTCTTGCAGCATGAAGGCTCTTGGGAATTTGAGAACTTGGAGATTCAAGGCTTAGGCACTTCAAGACCCGCTTGCAATGGCAATGGGCTAGCTTTTATAGATGGAGGAAGGGAGTTGGGATCCCTATAATTGTGGGATTGGCCCTATCTTCAAGGAAGCTTCCATGAGAGGTGGCAAACCACTTCCCTTCCATGGAACTCCCGGAGCCAAACCTCCCAACTCAAGATAGATAGTAGTTTCTGAGTCTGTTGAAACGAAACTTCCGCCATTCTTATTTAAAAAACACTCCTTAAATTGGCTGGCGCGACTACGACTCTAGGACAGAGCGCCAGTTGGCGCGACCTCTTTGTAGGATTTTCCTCATTGGCGCGAGTGATGAACTGGCTACCCACGCCAATGCAAAAAGGGATGTTTTTATGGTTTTTTGCAAGGAGATGTCTTTAGGGAAATTGAAGCTCATGTTTAGAGGAATGTAATGATAATGGTTTCAAGGCATGACATTGCTCACAGGTCACATAATGGGCCCTCCAATGTGTGACTGGGGAAAGGTAGGGATCTGGTGACATTCATGTTGGGGCAGATTGGCATTCTAATTTTTTAGTGCTATAGTCGTACTTTTTCACTGCTTCACTAATCACAACCTTGGAAGTTTGCAGGGCAACGAGCTTTATTCTTTCTTTGGTGTTTTATGTAAAAGAAAGGATTTGTGAACTTTCTGTAATAGGAAGGGGAAAAATAAATTGATTCTAATTTTAAAATATCAATAATGATAAGTGTTAATTCCTTTATTAAATTTTTAATTTTGAGTGAGCCAAAAAAGTAACTTTCCTTACTTTTTGAGTACAGCCTTGCAATTGCGAAGAGGACTAGTGTTGCAAAATTATTGGTAAGTGGAAATTAAAGGGCATAAGAACGTTTTTGAAAAAAATTCAAACGTCAAAATTAAGTCTTCTATCCTTCCTAGCACATCACGGAAAACGGGAATCCACAAATTCTAGTCGTCAAATACGTGCAAAATGCCTTATGACGGGCAAAATGGAGGACTGGTCCTATGCTGCTACATGAGTTAGGGTTTCATGTGGCAGCAGGGAACCTTGTATAGTTTTTCAAGGATAGGAAAGAAGAATATTGTCAGTTAATCATCACATGATACTTCATCACCATTTGAAAATTGTGTCCTAATTTGAAACAATAAGACTACCCAACTATTTCATTATTTAATTTAGATTGTGTAATACAAAAAAATATCCTAGATAACTTAAATAATGTAAGCACTTTTGCAAAAATTTAGTGGGGAGAATCTTCAATTACATTTATTTTGAAGATCCACTTGCATTTTAAGCCATTTTAATTAGTATTTCATGGCTATTCTAGTAAAAATTTCAACCTCTTGTAGAAATTTGTTTGTCACTTGTATTAGAAATGAAAAAATCAAATGTATATAAAAAATATTTGAAATAAAAAAATCAAATGCACGCTACATAAAAATGATTTTATTAAAAACTACATTAACGTCTGATATCACGCAAGCATTCGCCCTCAGCTCTTGTAGAACAACATTCGCCTCGCCCGTGCAGAATAGCATTCGCCGCATTTGCCCTCAACTCTTCCAGAAATTGCGCATTCCTCCCCTGGGCCCGGGCAGCATCGCATTCGCCCCGCCCTCTTGTAGAACAAAATTCACCTCGCCGTTCGCCCGCCCCGAAGAACAACATTCGCCTCGCTTCCAAGTGCACAGCATTCGCCCCTCGCCCTTACAACAACATTCACCTCGCCCTCTGCGGCACGCATCTACCCTTTGATCACTCCTCGCCGCCTGCGAACAACATTCGCCCTAGCCTTGAAATGGTAAGTTCTTACCGCAGTCCCTCAGTCTCTTCCTCCTATAGTTGGGTTGACTTATCCGGGTTTTTTTTGTCATTTCCATTGGATTGTGTTAGGCTATAGGATTCTCTCTAGATGTCTTCCAATGTTCTTTCAGATGAGTTTCGAAGAGGATGTGTTTGTGCTTGCATGAATTTTACTCCACCAGTTTCATGAAGTTTAAGCCATGGATTTTAGTTCGACAAACTCATCCATATCAACACCCAGTAACGAATTTCCCTTGGTCTGATTTATATTGAAGGTGAAGTGAAAAGTGGTAGAGAATGGGAGATCGAAAGTCATCAACTTTATCACAAGGGTAGTACTCCAGATCGAAAGTGATGAGCTTTAGTTCTTTAGATTTGGTGATTTTCTGATGACATACCAAAGGTCACATCCATACAACCATATCAAGGTCAATGTTGAGATCATTCTCATATAGATATAGGTCACTGATATATAGGGTTAATATCATACTATCCATGGAAACCAAATGGTTACAAAATATGTGATTGTGGTTGGCTCATTTATAATTATTACCCATTTACAGTAGAGCACAAAAACACTAAATATGGCCCGAGCAGAGCCTTTACAACAGGCAATGGAATTGCAGCTGCTTCATCAATAACCAATAGCTCCACTTGAGAAAACTTTTCATAATCTTGGGGTTGGATATACTGCAGAGCAAAAAATTGTAGTTATCATTCGTGCTCCAATATATTAATATACTTTTTACATTGAACTGAAGAAAGGGAAACAAGAAAATGCTAGCCATCATACAATGCTTTGACATAAGAGTTTTGAGTGACATACTTGAAAAAGAACTCATCCACTGATATTTATAATCATTTGAGTTATTCAAGTTAAACACAATGTCAAGAATCAAGATTCAATACCCTCTATTATCTTCATCACCCAATACAAGATTTAAATTTTTTCCAAAGAAACGCTTATTAAATTGGCAGCCATTATTTCTCCCTGCTTTAAAAACCCTACATTTAAATGAAAACAAGCATTGCATTTCAAATACAAAAATCTATTAGTGTTCAAATGTACATGTGTGCATCACTTGTGTAGGGTATTCCTTTTCCACTTTCACATTATCCAAGAATGTGCGCAGTATAGTTCATATTTTTTGTGATTTAGATTATCTTGAAAAAGGAAAGGTAAATTATTTCCCATGGAAAAAGAAGGTTTTCCCTTTTTACTACTGGAAATGGTACAAAAAAGTTCCATTTCTACCCGAAACTCCTATGAAACAGAAACCAAATAAAGGCCATGTCCTCAATGGACATCATTTGGCTTTGAAAATGGCCATTGCACCGTGTTGTTTCTTATATTACATCACGATAGTTTCTTAGGTCATTTCTTGTTTCTTGAGATGAAAAACAACCAAAGAAATTGTGAAGATCCTTTCAAGAAATAATGACCATTTCTCAATCATATCTCAACTATTTTTTATTTTATTCAGTGGTTGCTTACTTTGAGAGAAATTTGACACTTTTATAAGGAATATAACATAAAAACACAAAATGGGAAGGAATTGATGAGGTAGATGACCTTTAGTTGTTGTCAATTATGAATTGACAATACACGATGCATGTTCTATACTACAAACTAGATTCCTTCCTGGAGTTAGGACACAGAGTATTGAATCAAAGTTGTAGTTTCTAACTTCTTGTATTGGTTCATCAATCTTGAAATTCAGACATTGCATGTCTTCATTGCTTCATGTTCGAATAATTTGCATCATATCGTACAATAGGAAATTAGGAATTATGATTATTATTACTTTATGGATCTGTTAAGTTACTTTTAAGTTTGCATGGTTTAGTGTGAAATTATTCTAGTGTGCCCCTAGGCCCAGGTGAAGGAATGCCAAGGACCGAGAACCCTAGTTTTTAAATGGTATTGTTTCTTATACCCAAAAACCCCTCAACATCACTTCTTATTAGTTCTTAACAATAGTGTTGTAAACAATTTGAGAATTGATATAGCAAAATTTCGCACTTCTCAAGATAAATTCCTAAAGCTAAAGTGTGATACCATGTGTAATTCAATAGCCCCATTGTCACCTCACCAACCTCTTTTCACTTCAGGCTAGCTCTCCTCCAACTCAAGGGGGTTCTCCCTAGTAGATGTTAGGGATCTAATGGCCCAACCAAACCAAGTCAAGATCCCCCTAACTCTCTATGTTTACTACTATCAATCAAAATATTGAACAATAGGGTCAGACATGCATCCTGAAGATAAAATTGCCAAGGTATTTTTGGGTAATTTCAAAGGGAAAGTCCCCAAACACATATAATCAAGGAATTATAATGTGATTTCAAACATTAAATATCAACAAAATTGTTTAAAGGATATTGAAAGGAAAAAGGTGATGGAATATAGAAAGTGCCTTACTTAAATGCTCTAAGGATTTTTCAATAGTTGCTCCAAAAGCTTCACTTCAAGGCCCTTCAAGATCGTCTCCAACAATGCTATACCATCAGCTTCAACAATGTTGCTCCAAAAATGTTCTCAAGGTCTTCACAAAAAGTTTACTAGAAGTTGCTCCAACAATATATTCAATAAGGTCTTCATTGTCAACTCGTCTCTTGTTTGGGTGCCTTAATGTGCAATGACATGTTTCCAGGACTGAATTCAATGCAAGGCATATTTGAAACTCTAACTCTATCTTCTGGTGTCTTATTAGAAATTATTTCAGTTTTCATTTTGTGTTTTCAAGTTAGATATTGTTTCCAATTTTTTACATTTATAATTTTATTGCAATGTGGCAGACTGATCAGGGCAGTACAGGAACAACTCCGAGACGGGATGATCGTGGAAAGAGGCTAGCGGAAGAACATGTAAAGTGCTAGAATTTCTCTATCTTTAGGTATTTTAGCTATTTACATAATTGAAATAATATTAATTTTGTTCAAATATGCAGACACCTAGCCATGGTACGCCTGATGATTCCCTCTATGAGGAAGAGCTTTCTTCATCCCTATCTCCAGTGCTCTTGTTGCGAAAAAAGGCACGAAATGCAAGGTCGGAATTTGATACTTTGATAGACGTGCCTCAAACACCTGAAATAGAAGAGAGGATAAAACAACTTATGACCCAGCTAGAAACATATCAGGTAATAATAAAAAGTCAAAAGGATATTTTTTTTGTTCTGCATGAGATGAATTGTGATAGTTTGATTTTTAATTTTTACATTGACTAAACTAACAAAAAGTTCTTTTTTATGTAGCGTTTTCTGGCATTTGCTGAACCCGGTGTTGGTGGTAGTGGGACACAAGGGCAAGATATTGCCCAACAACCCTCTCGTACACCTTCTACTCCTTTAGGTGCCAGCCAAGAAACACACCCTGCCCAAGCAGACACCCAGCCAACCGCTGCACGTGTTGGCAATGATGAGGCTGATATGGCCAACTACATTATTGCGTTTCCTGGAGCTACACGTGTCAGCTCCATAGGGACCATTAATGGCACGTTGTTGGTGAACAATGAAGGTGTCCCTATAAAGCATGTACAACTCCCAGGTAAATTTTAATATTTTAACTATTTCATGTACTTTATCTAAAACATATTTATCATGATTTTTATTTTTA
This sequence comes from Pinus albicaulis, assembly GCA_034641835.2. NCBI lineage: Eukaryota > Viridiplantae > Streptophyta > Pinopsida > Pinales > Pinaceae > Pinus > Pinus albicaulis. The sequence continues at coordinate 1,563,487,114 of CM076584.1, forward strand.
AATTAATGATAATATCTTTTTTTTTTTGGTTTTATTCTGTGTAGGAAACAATGAGTTCTACAGGATTTTGGAGAGCCATGCGTTGGTAATTTTTGGCCCAACCATACGTACAGGGTGGAATTCCCAGAATTCCAACCTGAAAAAATAACTTCTAGATTATCTAGAAGCCCTTTTTTGGGTCGGCACATTTGACAGAACAGCGGTGGCTCAGGTAGCCGGCAAATATTTGAAATATACCAGGGACACCTATAGGACGCAATTGCAATTTAACCCTAGATATGAGCGTCCTCTCGCAGTTTCAGAGAGTGAGTGGAGAGCACTCATCCATGACGGAAAAGAGAAAAGCGCAAAGAAAGAAGGAAAATTGCCAACTGGACCCCAAGGTAAATTACAACTTTAATTCAATAGCTTTAATTTTCTTTATGTCTAAAATAAAAGTGTGCTACGTCATATCTGACTTCAATCTTTTGATGCTAGGTTGCCTGACACCTCAAAGGCAACCAAAGCTAGGATTGAGAAAAAGGGCCATCATAAGCTAGGCCAGGGCGACTACTTGAAATTAGCTGCAAGAATTGTAATTAAGTAGCTAAAAATCTTATAATTAATTGTATCGCCTTCCAACGTTTTTGTAATCCTATCAAATATGATTAAAAATACACAATCATATGTAATGTAGGGTGATGACTTCGAAACAGAAACTACAGAGGAAGATAAAAATATCGCTTTCCATTTCGGCTATCAAGTCGTAGTTGAACGTCGCAGAAGCTTGGGGCAGGTCCCAAGATCCAGAATGCCTGATAAGGTAAAACATTAACCTTTCAATATGTTTGTTTTCGTCCATAAATTTAATGTCTAACAACTTTGTTTAAATCAGGGGTGCAGCACTACCGACGAGGCAAATAACCCAGTTTTAGAGCCAGATGTAGATGATCCTCACGTGCAACCCGATCATTGTAGTAGGGACCAGGCCGACAATGCTACTATCAGTGAGGGCCGTGACTGTAATTAATTTCCACTTATAATTTTTTCTAATTATACCTTGATGGTTGTCCTTATAACGTTTTTTGTTTAAATGACAGAGAATGTTTCCCTTGAGGATCTTACCACCAGAGAGGAAGACGGGGCAACAGTCCCAACGGCGACAACTGGTGCACCAGGTAAATAATCTCATTGCAATTTTTTTTATTAATATTACCGAACTAGTTCAATGATATTTAAAAACTGACAATTAAAATTTAATATTATTTGTTTTTGTAGGTGATGCCCCGTCACTGGATGAGACCAGACATCGTGACTACGCAACTAGGTCAGCAGTGCGGGTCGAAAGGCACGAAACAGGAGCAGAGCACAATGATATTGATGATGTAATTAGGAGCTTTAGAAATAGGAAGAAGAAAAAGAAAAATTGATAATGTAAAATATTGTATTATTATAAGACAAACGTTACCATACTTGGAACGTTTTTTGTGTTATATAAAAAACTCATTTATCATACTATTTTTATGTCAAGCATTAATTGCAATGTTTCCTTGAGTACTTTTTGTTGAATTGTTTTTTTATTAGTTATTGAATATTTTTTTTTATGCTCATGAAAGTAAAAAATGAAATATAGATTGGGTATTGGGGAATTGAGAGTGATGTGAGGGGGGGGGGGGGAGGAGCCATAAGAGCTTCCACCTTCACGTGGTTGGCCCTGTTTAGTAGAGAATAATTTATTGGAGCGATTTAATCTTGGAGCAAACCTCCCTCGATCCAGCGTAGCAACAAAAAAGTCACCGTTGACTTAGTTGCTACTCTTTCAGATCGTGGGAGGCTTGTTCCAAGTTCATGTGACTCCAATAAATTGTTCTTGAAATGAAGAGGAGCTTATTCAGGTATGTTTTGAATTTTTCAACATATGTTCTAACATTATCATAAGAATGCATCTTAGAGTAAAAAATACTACATCAATTACTTGTATTTATTGTATAGATAATGATGGATTTTGATTGACTTGGTAGTGCAGGTACAAATCCTTTTGCATCATGAGCAATACAACTTGTCAACCAGGGTCATGTCCAGGATATTTTTGCTTGTGCGCTTGACCAGGTTCGTAATGTCACATTTTGTAAGTTCCTTTACAGTTCATAATTCAATATTAAGCTTGTTCATGATTATTATCTAGGTTTTTTGTATGTGTTTTTTCATCTATTTGATTGCAAGCAACTCTGCATGTTTCCTGTTGTTCACTATGATTTCTCCCATTACCACTCCCAGGATGAATCCAAATTTATTGTTACATAGGTTACTTTATTGTTACTATGATTTCTCCATTTACGATTTCATAGGTTACATCATGTAAAGTTGTCAATCTTAGGTTGGTGATGAGCTTTAGTTCTCCAGATTTGGGACTTTTCTGATATTTTCTCCCTCATGTCATTCCCGCATCACCTCGTTGTTTGAGCATGCCAATTGTCTACCACTTGTACCAATTGGCACATGTCAATCTCTGAGTGGTGCCACATTTCACCTATTTTCGGCCCACTTGACCACCTGAAAAACTCAGATCCTCACACCATGTGTCTTTATCATGGAGTGCCACATGTCCTATATATTTAGGCCGATAGGCCTTCTGTTATGAAAGAGATCAATTTTTTTTCGTCAACACTTCTTATCTAGGCACGACACCTATTACTTGTTTAATCTGATGGTCACAGTCTCTTGGGTTACTTTCTAGGTTTGACATACCACTGGTTTCTGGTATATTTCCATGGAATCGGTCTGAAAATACCAGCAATAATCCACACACCTGCAACCGTCGACAGACCTGCCATTTTAGTAGCTGCATTTCCGCAACTGCCAATACACCTGCCGTTTTAGTTGCTGCATTTCGGCAACTGCTAATACACTTGCCGTTTCATTCTCCTGGACTCTATGTATGCATATTTTTCATATAATTTTATCACGAAGTTGGCTGCAGTGCTTTGACATGCCTTTGAATATTTTTGCAGGTTAGAAGACATTTCAGGCCAGAGCTATTGAATAGACTTGATGAGATAGTTGTATTTGATCCTATTTCTCGTGATGAGCTCAGAAAATTTGCTAGAATACATATGAAAGATGTAGCGATTCGTCTTGTAGAGAGAGGTGTTGCTTTAGGGGTTACAGATGCTGCTCTGGATCTTGTTCTTCAGGAAGCCTATGATCCTGTAAGTAATCACTTTGTTTTTCTTTCTTTCTTATTCAGAGTCTATCTTGCCAGGGGATGTGCCCATTATGGTTTGTTATGAGACCGTTGTCAATTTCATCACCGTCCCTCATAATATGTTTGATTGTGTTTATAAATAATAAACAATTATTACACTAAACAATAAACAATTAACTGTACTATGAGTAATATGATATCTTGAAATAATTCTCATTATAATTTCATAACCTCTGCTCTCACTTGGTGGTGTCTATATCACTAAGTGTGTCTTCTTTAAAATTATAGTTACAACAAACAATGAACAATCAACTGCACTGTGAGTGATATCTTGTAATAATTCTTATTATAATTTCCTAACCTCTACTCTCACTAGGTGTCTATATCACTAGGTGTATCTATTTTTAAATTATAGTTTCAATGGTAGATAAATTGTTATCTTAAAATTATAGCTTTGATGGTGATACCTTGTGATTGATAATGCAGTTTGAAGCAGCTTTGGCTTTGACTAATATAGTCTCAGGAACCTCTGAGAATACAAAGGTTGTGATTGATTATGGGGCACTACCTATATTTGTGGAACTTCTTACCTCTGGGAATGATAATGTTCGAGAACAGGTAGCACGTTTATTTTAGAGGCATAAAATTATTCTTCCCAACTATCTTTATATGTCCGTAATTTTGGAATTTGATTTAAAAAACAAGTACCCAACTTTGAGTTCAACTGGTGTTCGTGTAAGGTTGTTTGGGCTTTGGGAAATATTGTTGGAGACTCTGCAACATTTAGGGATCTTGCCCTCAGTCATGGAGCTCTGAGGCAGGTGCTTGCCCAGTTGAATGATACTACCATAATTTCAATGATAAGAAATGCTACATGGGCTCTGTCAAATTTTTGCCGTGGTAAACCCCAACCACTATTCGAACAGGTAAGCAGAATACATTTTCTGCCTCTTCTTCTTAGTTCGCAGATACTGTGGATTTTTTTTATAGATCTTGGTGCTTGGTATATTTGGACGTAATATGGACCTAGGCGCTTGTTCATTACAATGACTCTGTCATCAGGTTTTAGAAAATGCTCAGAAATTTGGGTTTCACAAGGGGATTACCCTTGCTTGCAATTATCGATTATCAATCACATTCAAAAAAGTCTTTCGTAGCATTGCTGAGCTCTTTGTAGGTGAATTTCCGAGGCAATTTCACAATATCTGAACTAAATTTGTCTGTCCTTTTCAATACTCTACGCTTGTAACAGAACCAGACAAACAATCTAGTGGCCAATGCAACAACAACAACACCTCATGTTGCAATGCCTGCAATTCACCCTCTCTGCACGCATGAATGACTATGGCACCCTCTTTTGTGAACAGGTACTGGAGCTGAAGGTACTGATTTCGATTAGGATCGTGGAATTCAACATCCAAAATAGTATCAAATTCCACTGCAATAGTATTCCCTGGCAAGGGCAACAGTTCATTGAGACCTATTGGACTCATCACCCCCAAATAGCCTCCAGGGCTACCCAGAGTGTGATCATCTGGAGCAATAACAAATGCTAATCCATCCCCAATTGAAACAATAATAGGACCCACATTGGTTACAGAAAACGAGAAACACGTTTTGAAAGAAGAAGAAACTTTTGTATTAGGGTCTAGAAATCTAACTGGTCTATTGTACAATGCCCTACCTGCACTTCAAATTGGTACTCCCAACTCCATGCTAAGGCTCACCGTGCCATTCTTTAGATGAGCATCTTAACCTGAAGTTTGATTCCAAAAAACCCAAGTCCCCTGTTCTATGCCCAAGACCTCTGTTACAACGAGTAGAGTTCTGAGCAAAATACTTCACAATAGGAAGCAAAAGAAACATCGCAAAATTGCTCCGCTTTAGACTGATAATTTTCTGTGCGAAAATTCAACTGCGGATAGTAAAAACATAATATCAAACACAACCAATCCACAATGGAATTTGAACATGAGGATTTATAACCACAGAAAACCCTCTCCAGGTTAAAAGAATTCCAGAATGGCTTTAAGATTCTACTAATGAGCGCTTACAACACCATAGCAATTAATGTCACAATGAAATCTGCTGGAAGCAGAGCCCTTGTACAGTTTCTACATTTCCACAGTGGAAGCAAGAATCTTGCTATCTCTCATGATCTGGTTCTATGGTCAAATCCTTTGCTATGGCTGTCTTGTTCTGCTAAACGTGGATCTGTCTTAGCTTTGGCTCTGGTTCTCATTTAGGATCGTGGCTATCTGATCTTGTTGTGGCTTTGACTATACAAACTTGTTCAATAGGAAAATGTTGACTCTGCTATATATAGGAGCTTCAATGGGTGCTCTCAAACTGCTCTACTACAGTAGTTGCACTCTCAATGGACTTCTACAGCAATTGGCACCATCAATCTACTTTGTTACAATGATGGCTCACATCAACAAACTGTGCTACAACCATTGGCACCATGAATATTCTCTCTGCTTCGTCAAATGGTTGGCACCATCAACTGACTTTGCGCTCCTCGGGGTGATGACAGTGGCAAACACTTTTTTGGGCAGCTTTTTTTTGTCTCTGATTCAAGGCAGAACTATGTTGGCCTTGTTTTTTTAGTCCTTGGAACTTAGTTCTCTCATATTTTCCATCCTATCCCCAGTTTGCTACCGAGAAAGACATAAATTCACGATATCAAAATTGACTATTTTTGGCCATTTATCTTTAGTAATGGTACAAATTTAATTTGGTGCATTCGTACAGTATCTGAAGAGCACTCTCAAGCTGTTATTCAGTATTTTAGCATAACTACTACATTTAACTGCCATGCTCTAATATTTATATCAACCATAAGCATTCTTAAGGTAGTTCCATGTTTGTGAAGCAGAAGGAATGCTTCTGACAGCTTCTTATCATAGTGGTACAATTATGTTCGCAGTTTATCTTTTATAAACCTCCAATTTTCCAAACGTAGTAGAGACTACAATTTGCATCTCAAATTTTGGACAAATCTGTTTAGTATTCTACAGAAAATGCATTAAGAATACAGTGTTGTGTCTACTAAGCACAAATAATTGTTGTACTGAGTCATCTAAACATCTTGACATCCTCGTTTTATATTCCTTTTCTATTTTCGCAAAGTTTCCTCTGCTACGGAAAATGTAATTATATTAATTTTTTTCCATCGATATACGGATTGGATCTAATTAGATGTAAACCCTTGCTACAGTGGTTATTCGAATGGGTTAGAATGTGCATTGTTATTTTTTTCTTTTGAAATACATGCATTACCACTACGCGAGATCTTTGCATTAATTTTGAAATGTTGAGATCTTTGCATTGATGTTGCCTCTGCTTGGTGGTGTCTCTAAGATTGAGCTGATCCAAAGGCAATGGATGTGCATCAGCGGTCGATTGCTCTTTGCTAGTACTGTAATCCAAATCCTCTAGCATGCAAACAGGTGTCGCAGCAATTATATCTAGGATTGATCGTTTTTTTCTCACCTTCACTTTAGGCTTGGAAAACTTTGTTCCAGATTTTTTAGCATTTGACTCACCTGATAGATAGTGATCTATGTGGGCATTTAAGGCTATATTGGATGTAGATGAGAAAGATCTACAAACAGGACAAACCTTTGGTATCATGGCCTCTGGAAGAGATCCCGGATTCCCAAATTCTTCATTCTTCCCATGATCTGCGTTGCTCTTCTCCAAAGTTTGGATCTGCCTTGTAGGCTCCTGCCTCTTCTACACTACTTGAATTGGAGCACCTCCATTATGATATCAAATCATCCGCTACTATGAAATGACACAGGTCGCAGATGCTTTGATAGACTTTCCTTTTGGGCACTTCACCGCGAACCAAGTTTTAAAATGTCACAACCCACTTGATATTTATCCCTAGAAAAAGTGTCACATGTGAAGATCAGGCTTTTGATGAAGCGAATAACTTGGTAAAGAGAATTTTTGATTACTTATGTATTCGGCCCAACAATATAGATTTTGATGCACTATCATTTTTAACCATGTGCTGAAAAACATACAAAAAAATATGCTTTTAGTGAAATTTGAGTTCACAAGAATCGATGCCAGTCAAAATCTAGACCTTGCTCCCAGCTTACTGGTAAAAGGCAGTACTCATATTTCATGCAAGTAATGGAATGCCTTTTTCGTTGTTTTATCTTGTCTTATTCGAACTTCCAAGTCTAGCATCAATGATTGTCTTATGCTTCAGAAAAACAGTATTATGCTTTAGAGAAGTGTATCTACTTCTTATTATACTTCTTAACTTCCAATTCTAGCATCAATGATTATTTTATGATTCACACATAATCTAGTTTTCATTATACTCCTTGAAACAATTTTTTATTAGTTGAATGAGACAAACTTAAAAGGAGTAAGCTAATATATTAGCAAAAGGATTTCTGTCACAAATCTAAGATTCTTATAGGAATTCAATGGAAATTTCAGGCATCACCTGAGTAATCTTCAGTGTCTGCAAATTTTGACATCCAGAGAGAAGTTTGTTATAAAATTAGGCAGCTCCTACTTGAAAACATGTTGATGTTGATGCGTAGCAATCTCCTTCATTTATAGCCATGTGTTGGAATATTTGAAAATTCCAGAATAACAATGGAGAGAGTAATATTACTCTTCTCTTCTAACACAGAGAAAATATTGAAATTTCTTCACTGGAAACAGAGTTCAACACTTTGAAAAATTTCTATTCCTTAAAAAAAAAACTATTACAAATTCTTCCTCACTGAGAGGGATTACAAAATGTGACTGCTGCAAAACGTAGTGCACTCAAAATTCTTCTCTGTCTCTAAAACTACACACTGTTGTGCTCTTTAAAACACTTACACTGCTATTGTGTGTAATAATAAACTTTACAACTACATTCCGAAACAGGCTCACAACCCTTTGCTTTTATATGAAACGCATATATTAAAAACATAACAAAACTATGCAAATAACAAATCTATTAAAATGCTCCTAGGGTCCACAATTTATAAATGTTTTAATATATATATGAAATATATATATATAACATATATACGTCACATTTAAAACAAAATATTACCAAAAATAGTGTGGGACCTTAACAAACAATAAAACTATTCCGCCACGCGTTATATAAAACATATAACAAAACCTTTGTCAAAACTTCAAACGAACCCTTTAGCCATGGAGCCCGCCAGAATTCAAACGACGATAAAGCATAATTCAAACCAAATTCGCGTTCCAAAATAGCCTGTTGACATCAACCAATTTTGTGACGCGAAAACCAAATGAATTCCGTCCTAATCTTTTTCGGGTCCGAATTTGGGCTGGCGTACGGAGAGAGAGTTGTGACGCAAATTTCTTATCAAATTCGCCCTAATATTTTTCAGGTCTAGATTTCCACTGTGCGAGTGGCCCAAACAAAGATCCGCTCCAATCAATTTCTGCCACGTGTCCTCCTCTAGCTTGCCATGGTGCGAGACCGCAAAACTTTAAACAAAACCCATGCTTCAATCAAAAGTTTCCCTGTTCCCGCAATAGAAAATTTGGCCCAATTTCTGACGGCCACTTCGTTGCTATTCCGACACATAGTCGTCACAAGAGAGAAAGTTTGAGGAATGGGAAAACGTGGTTTGCCATTACGTCACAATTCTGACGCCTTGACAAAGTGTCACACTACCGACACTTTTTTCGTCGCTTCCAAACAAGCGTCGCTCTTCCGACGTTTCCCAAACCATCGCTCTTCTGATGTTTGTAAACTGTTGCAATTCCGACGAAATGTGGTCCGAAATTTTGAACGTCGCTCTTCCGACATTTTTATACCATCGCTCTTCTGATGTTTTTAAACTGTTGCAATTCCGATGAAATGTGTTCCGACATTTTGAACGTCTCTCTTCCAACCTTTTTATACTGTCGCTCTTCTGATGTTTTTAAGTTGTCGCAATTCCAACGTCGTACAAAAGTGTCGCAAGACCGACGTGTTCCAGAAGCGTCACAATACCGACGCATTCCAAAAGCATCGCAATACCGACGCAGACATCCAGCTGCCGCAATACCAACCCCAGAGGGCCCATAATATCACGTACGTCACAAGACCGATGAAAACTGAAATCATTCAAGACGTCGAAGACCGGTGGCTACAGTTACCGATATATCGATTTGCCGGTTCACACTTTTGAAAAAGAAAAAGAAACTTTAAAACAGGACAATAAATCTCCAATATCTGTTATGAATTGTGGGCATTCCAATTTTTATGAACATAATTTGACCATGAAATATTAATATAATAAACCACCCCGCAGCACTTTGACTATAACCAATCATATAAACATGGCTCTGTATTTCAATAAACAGGTTTAAAATAGAAACAGGGCAACATTTTTTTTTCTAAGTAAAGTTAATCTATTAACAGTGGGAATAAAATTACAGCATGACCGAAGTCAAAAACATTGCCCAGACTTATGGCAAATTTTTCATCAAAAAATAAAAAAAGAAGACTGCCCTCATACGGGGAAACCAGTCTTGAACGTTTTTCAGGTCGTTGCATTGCCCACGCAGGGGAACCATCGTTTGATATCTTTGACGATTACAGTGTTTACATAATTCAAAAATAAAACAGAGGTCCAGCACAGTAATATAAGCAAAAACATGCCCAATTAAGTGGGCCGCGAAGCAAGAAAACCAAACCAAAGAGAAGCAGCTACTCATCCGGTGGTTCTTCGACAATTCGGCACCATCCTTCGGCAAACATAAAAATGAAACTTTAAAACAGGACAGTAAATCTCCAATATTTGTTATGAATTGTGGGTGTTCCAATTTTTATGAACATAATTCGACCGTGAAATATTAATATAATAAACCACCCCGCAGCGCTTCGACTATAAACAATCATATAAACATGGCTCTGTATTTCAAAAAACAGGTTTAAAATAGAAATAGGGCAACTTTTTTTTTTCCAATTGTTATGAACATAATTCAACCGTGTTAATAAACCACCCCGCAGCGCTTCGACTATAAACAATCATATAAACATGGCTCTGTATTTCAAAAAATAGGTTTAAAATAGAAACAGGGCAACATTTTTTTTTTCTAAGTAAAGTTAATCTATTAACAGTGGGAATAAAATTACAGCATGACCGAAGTCAAAAACATTGCCCAGACTTATGGAAAATTTGTCATCAAAAAATCAAAAAATAAGACTGCCCTCATACGAGGAAACTAGTCTTGAATTTTTTTCAGGTCGTTGCATTGCCCACGTAGGGGAACCATCGTTTGATATCTTTGAATATTACAGTGTTTACAAAATTAAAAAATAAAACAGAGGTCCAGCACAGTAATATAAGAAAAAACATGCCCAATTAAGTGTGCCGCGAAGCAAGAAAACCAAACCAAAGAGAAGCAGCTACTCATCTGGTGGTTCTTCGACAATTCAGCACCATCCTTCAGAAGGTCCAGGATCTCCAGGCGCTATCTCCACATTCACGCCACCAATCCCCTCCCGAAGGCCCGAAAGTTGGGCTTTTTCTAAGCTCAGACCCGCTGGACGGGTGCATTGTTCCTCCACTTGGGCCTCTTCACGGAAAACCATGGTGATTGAAGCTGTGATTCGTGGGTAGTTTAGAGAGAAATTAAAGGAAAAAATCACAGTGCGCGTCGTGGGAGAAGGTGAAGCGGTGGGGAAATGAGGAGCAGGGGAGCCCATACCGTGGCCAGATCCTAGAACTCGACGCCGCCCACTTCTAGTGTTTGGATAGCGACCTGGGTAATAATCACTGGACTGGGAAGATGACTCGGTTGAGGGGATGGAGGGAGCGCGCAGGGGTTGACCTCTAGTGCTACCCCTGTGGCAACGCATCCTTTGACGCAGGCGAGGCATGGGTGCAGTCTCAGTAGTGGGCACAAGACGAGATGGAGAAGCAAGATTCCAAGAAAACGAAGGAGACAGACACAGACCAGACCGAGAGAAATGCAGATTTGCACCAAGGTCTAAGCAGCAGTTCAGCTGGCTTCTCCTTCTCGTCACAGTGAGCAAGCAGTGTAACCCAGCAACCGGAGAGCATCTGCAATTCAAAGGTTGTGGCTCATCTGAAAAACCATAGCTAAACGCCATTTTATCGACCCGACTGCAATGGCATCGAAGAACGCCCGTCATAAATCTCTCATTGATGAGAGCCGAAGGCCGGATCATATTGGAGCATGCGGAATCACTAACAGGAGTGGAGGTCCGATCTTGAACAGCGTTAAAACTTAATGTGATTGATGTGAAAACCTTGGAACTTAAATATTGGCTGATTGAACAACGTTAAAACTTAATGCGATTGATATGAAATCGCCACATCCATGTCCCATCACCTTAAACGCCATTGAATGCACCCGCATCTGGGAACAGGGCAAATTTTGATTGAGGAAACGTGGCATAAATTGATTGGAGCAGATCTTTGTTTGGGCCTCGCGCAGTGGAAATCCGGACCCGAAAAAGATTAGGGCGAATTTGATCAGAAATTCGCGTCACAACTCTCTCTCCGTACGCTAGCCCAAATTCGGACTTGAAAAATATTAGGGTGGAATTCATTTGGTTTTCGCATCAAAAAATTGGCCGACGTCAGCAGGCTATTTTGGAACGCGAATTTGGTTTGAATTATGGGCTCCACGGCTAAAGGGTTCATTTGAAGTTTTGACAAAGGTTTTGTTAAATGTTTTATATAACGCGCGGCGGAAGGTCCCACACTGGTTTTGGTAATATTTTGTTTTAAATGCGACGTATATATGTTATATATATATATATTTCATATATATATTAAAACATTTATAAATTGTGGACCCCAGGAGCATTTTAATAGATTTTTTATTTGCATAGTTTTGTTAGAAAGTTTTAATATATGCTGTATATAAAAGAAAAGGGTCGGGAGTCTGTTTAAAAATGTAGTTGTAGTAAGTTTATTATTACACACAATAATGTTGTAAGTGTTTTGAAGAGCACAACAAGGCATAGTTTTAGAGAGTGACAGAGAAGAATTTGATAGCACTTCGTTTTGTAGCAGTCTTGTTATTTTTTTGTAAATCCCTCTTAGTGAGGAAGTACTGTAATAGTTTTTTTTTGAAGAAATAGAAGTTGTTTTTCAGTGTGGAAACTCTGTCTCTTGTCAAGAATTTTTATTTTCTTTGTGTTAGAAGAGGAGAGTATTACTCTCTCCATTGTTGTTCTAGAATTTTCAAATATTCCAACACATGGCTATAATCTACAGTTTAGTGGAGATTATGCACACATCAACATCAACATGTTTTCAAGTAGGAGCTGCCTAATTTTGTAACAAACTTCTCTCTGGATGTCAAAATTTGCAGAAACTGAAGATTACTCAGGTGATGCCTGAAATTTCCATTGAATTCCTATAAAAATCTTAGATTTGTGATCAACTAGTATGAATTCTTCGTCGAAGTGTGTACGAAAGAACCACTTAAATTTTACGCATAACTTAATAGCCCTAACAACAATACTTTTAAAACATCTTCAGATCTGCAATTAGTAGTTAAAGCGCTGCAACAAACAGATCTATAAACAGAAAGACATTAAGCAGTAAAGTAAAGAGTTTGCTCCATGCATCCAACAGACAAGACAAGAACACGATTTTTGAATGAATTTTTATATTACAGGGCACCTGGGAGGAAACAAGAAGGTTTATCCAGATCTCCTCAATGGGATGGGTTCTTTGTAGTCCTCAGCACTTCAGATCTAAGCTTTCTCTCTCTTGTAGATGTAGAAAACCCAATGTAGAAGGTAGAGCTCAATGGGAGCAAAATGGCAGAAATGAGACCAAGTGTATAGATCCAGAGTGATCTAATATGCAACAAAAGGTGAAGAATGATGGGGAAAACCTTCCTATTTATAACAAAATGTTGGGTCCTTCTAGATCTTGGTGCATGATTAAAATAATGTTAATCACATCTAGATCCACCTCTATGGAATATTTTATTATTATTTGTTGGAGGGAAAGGGTGTTTGACTTGGGTCAAATCCCTTGATTAGTGAAAATAAATAAATAAATGATTTATTTATCTTTTTAAGGAAGTGGTTGGGATATAATCAAATAAATAATGATTTATTTGATTAATGGTGGTTGATTTGGTCATATTTAATAAGGAATATTATTTAAATAATTATTCCTAGAAAATAATAAGATAACTATGGGTTTATCTCATTAATTTCTTTGTTTTTTGGGTTAAACATGACTGGGAATAATAATTAAATTGTGGTTTAATTAATTATTCCTTTTGGGGTTTCTTAATTAACATAGTGAAAGCAGTTTTACTTGGGGTAAAACTGGTCTTACATGGTGTACTTGGGTCCATCTAATGATGAAGAGTTAGATGACCAAAAAATGGTGTAACAGATTGCCCCCCAGCATGCGAGTGTCAGGAGCAAATCGTATGACCGAAGTACGTTGTAAGAAGACAATCACGAGACAACAAAAGGGTATGTCAGAGAGAGAAATATGAGGTAGATAGTGTGCTGAAGGACTAGACCCTGAGGAGACGAGACTCGCAGGTGCAACAAGTCTCTGTTATGAGAGGGTACCTGTGCTGAAGGCGGCGGGGGAGGCATACCTATGCCCGCCGTGACAAAGTACAAAAGAATAGTGCGTCCAGTGAACAAGGGACCGAACCATAGAGTACAGCTGGCATAATCAAGAGCCAGATAAAAATACAATGAATAGTCTCACATACATGCTGTGCCTGGGATAACAGCCAAGACTAGTACAATATCATCTGAGTACATGAGATAAATACAACCCAAATGCCCCCTGTAAATGGGGAAGGGCTCACAAAATCTGACTGATACATGCAAATCATAGAGGTGCTGCAAGTGGCTAAGGCCAATATCATCAAAAGCTGGAGCGGCATCAAAGGCTACAATGAAGAGGTCATCCGGGCATGTGGGGGGCTACCTGCAGGGCCACCCCCTCATGAGGGCTGAGACATCTCACACACGCCCGGGAATCATCAAGAGCTGCTGCTGGGTCACTGGACTGTCCAGTATACGAATCTCGATCATGCTAAAAGGAGCTGGAGAAGCAACCAAGTCAAAGGGAGGTGAGAAATCCCCCCGCCTGATCCGAGGCACCGAACAAAAGTGGAAGCTGGAACCAAGGTACACCGCCCTCTAGACCTTGCTTCTGGAATAAATGTGCTGAGGTCGACAGAAGGAGGTCCGCCGTAGGTGAGGCAATGAGAGAACCTCAACTAAGGCACGAGAGAAGAGCAATAGAGCGACGGACAGACTGACACTAATGATGATGGTGGAAATGGGAAGGATGGAGTGGCGAATGGACAACTTCCCTTGTTAGAGCATAAAGGGCATGAATGACACGGCAGCGACTGACACAATATCGAAGGGGACAGGGGACAGTGGGACTGAAGGTCATGAGATGCGACACAAGAGAGGAACCAAGCAAAAAGAATGGAGGGCTATAGTAGGGTGTAAAAGGATGCAGGATAGACTCCATGAATGCAATGATGACTCAACTCGGATGCTCTAAGCAAGGGGGACTAGATAATGCTGCCACATGGTAAAGGCCCCAATGGGGGGGTTGTAGAAACATGAGTACAAGGTGGGCACTCATGATGAAAATCAACACGAACATGGACAAGTAAGGGGGCGATATGGTGCCCCCAGTACAAGTGTTGTAAGCGAGGAAATTCGATTTTGAATGGAAGTGAGGTAACTGCATGTTGGACGAAGATGGGTCCTGGTGCAGTAGAAAAAATGAAACAACAGATGCTGGCTATCTAAAAGAAAAATAAAACATGCATTTCCGAGGGGAAATGCTAAGGGTAATATTTCTGAAGATAGAGTGCATTGCGAGGGTTAGGAAGGGGATGGCCTTCGAAATCCTCTAAGAGGTATGCCCCCTTTCCAAGGTCCTTACTAATGATGTAAGGTCCTAGCCATAATGAGTCAAACTTCCCATGACCCAGGACATCATGGGCCTGGTCATAGACTAGAACAAGGTCGCCTTCGTGAAAAGTGCGAGGCTGGACTTTTCGGTCATACTGAGCTTTGGTGCGCTTTTTGGCCGCTTCCATGGTTTGTAAGGCAATACGGCGGTCTTCGGAGGCACGCTCAAGCATGATAAGTCGTTTTTCTAGCGGTTGGGTGTCAGGGAGAAGTTCAACGGCTAGTTGCAGAGAAGGAATTTCACACTCGATCGGTAAAACTGCCTCCTCTCCAAAGACGAGGTGGAAAGGGGTGAACCCGGTGGCGGTTTTGACAGAGGTTCGATACGCCCATAAGGCAAGAAAGAGCATGAGATGCCAGTTGGTTTTGTGCTTATTCACTGTTCGTTGAAGCATATTCTTGAGGGTTTTGTTGACTGCTTCGACTTGGCCATTACCTTGGGGGTAATAGGAGGAGGAATATTGGTGCTCAAAACCCAACAGTGAGGATAGCTCACGCCATATCTCATCTTCAAAATGTCTGCCGTGATCAGAGACCAGTTGCTTGGGAACCCCGACGCGAGCTATAACATGGTTAAAGAAAAAGAGAGCCGCGGTAGCTGCCGTGTTGTTGAACGTTGGCATGGCCTCGGCCCATTTGGTGAAATAGTCGACCGCCACGATGATATACTTGTGGCTACTAGAGGATGGCGGGCGACACTCCATAAAGTCGATGGCCCATTTACAAAAGGGACCAGTGGAAACGACCGGATGGAGGGGAGCTGGTGGAGCTCTCACCTTAGGGGCGAAATGTTGGCAACTGGGACAGTGTTTGATTGCCTCGATGCAATCACCGAAGAGGGAAGGCCAAAAATACCCGGCGCGCATTATTTTTTGGGCAGTAGCGAGACCGGAGAGGTGGCCACCGCAAGCGCCGCTATGGTAGGCATTAAGGACCTGTTCAGCTTCAGCGTGTGTGAGGCAACGACGAAGGACCGTATCAACCCCGCGACGATAGAGGTCGTCACCAATAAGAAGGTATCGGGGGGCTTGGTGTCGGATACGTCGACGAGCCTCACGGTCAAGGTGGAGAGCGAACTTTTGGGTTCGCAAATAAGTAAGAATATCGCCATACCACGGGTCATCGGAAGTAATGGTAAACAGGTGTTCATCAGGAAAATCGTCATTAACGGGAGGGTCTTGCGATCCGGTAGGTAATTCAGAAATAAG
Organism: Pinus albicaulis; assembly: GCA_034641835.2. Taxonomy (NCBI): domain Eukaryota; kingdom Viridiplantae; phylum Streptophyta; class Pinopsida; order Pinales; family Pinaceae; genus Pinus; species Pinus albicaulis. The sequence goes on from CM076584.1 coordinate 1,563,503,453, forward strand.
CTCAGCGAGGGCTAAGCCTTTCTTAATTTTTGGGGTGACAAATTCAAGGTCGAATTCCTGAAGGATAACGACCCAACGGGCGTACTTCCCAGTAAGTATACGACGACTCAGTAGGAAGGCCATGGGGTTGGAATTTGTCACAACCTTGGTGGAGCGCAGGAGGATATAATGACGAAGTTTTTGGACTGAGAACACGATAGCCAGCGCTAATTTCTCGTCATAGAAATATGAGACAGGGGGTCCCACAAGGTTCTTACTGACATAGTAGATCACATGCTCGATGCCATGGTCATCCTCTTGGATAAGGACTCCAGCGACCGAATAGGTGGAAGCGGAGATATATAGGATGAAGTCCCGATTAAAGTCAGGAGGGCGAATTAAGGGAGCAGATGTGAGGGCTTGTTTGAGGGCATCGAAAGACTCGTGAGCATGGGTATCCCAAACAAAGGGGATATGGGAGCGTAGGAGTCTAAGGAACCCGTGCGCAGTGGTGGCGTAGTCGGGGACGAACCGACGAAGGAAATTAGCTTTGCCTTGGAGGCTTTGGAGCTGGCGGAGGGTACGCGGGATGGGGAGTTCAAGAATGGCTTGAACTTTCAAAGGGTCAAGAGTGATACCGTCCTTAGACACGATGAAGCCTAGGAGGCGGCCGGCAGGAACGAAAAAGACGCATTTCAACGGGTTAAGTCGGATATTATACTTGCGACATCGGAGAAAAATGGTGCGCAAATCGTGTATGTGTTGCGCCCGATGCTTAGAACGTGCCGTGAGGTCGTCTAAGTAGGCAAGGATAATATGAGCTAAGTCATGGAAGCAATAAGACATGGCCCGGTGAAAGGTGGCGCCGGCGTTTTTTAGGCCGAAAGGCATGACCCGGTAAGCGAAAGTTCCCCACGGACTAATGAACGCGGTTTTTAGTTGATCAGCAGGACGGATAGCAATTTGGTTGTATCCGGAGAAACCATCCATGAAGGATAGGATCTCGTGCCCCGCACACTCGTCAATGATTTGGTCGATGAACGGTGTGGGGAAGTTGTCTTTGGGACAAGCTTTGTTCAGGTCGCGAAAGTCCGTGCAGACACGAATGGTGCCTTGTTTCTTGAGAACAGGAACGGGGTTAGAAACCCAAGTGGTGTATTCGATGGGGTAAATGAAACCAGCCTGCTTGAGCTTATCGATTTCAGCTTTAATAGCGTCACGTCAGGAAGGATGAATGGGTCTCATCTTTTGGCGGACTGGTTTGGCGTCAGGCCAGGTGTCGATATGATGCTCGACAATGGCAGGATCGAGTCCGGGCATTTCAGAATAGGACCAGGCGAAGATATTGCGGAATTCTTTGAAAAGCTTGGTGTAAGTTTCAATTTCTTCCGGGGTGCATTGGGCACCCAATGTGATGTATTCTTCGATTCCTGGTGTGGCCGAAATGTTAACTTTGATGGTAGACGAGATATTGGCCATGTTTCCTTCTTCAAAAGCGTCAGGTGCAGGAATGGGGTTTTTGAACCAATCAACTGCATGGGGGATGAAGTCTTTGGTTTCCACAGCGTATTGGTCGTGGGATTGCTGTGGGAGGAAATATGCGCGATGGTGCATATCATCCCAGGGAAAGTCGGGGTCGGTCATGGCTTCCATGATGTCTTCATCATATTGGAAGATGGGAAGATTGGAGGCAGAAGGGACACCCGATGGAGTAGTGGTGGGGAATGGTTCATCATGAGGAGAAGGGCTCATATGGACGATATCAACAGATCCAAGGTCGGCTGAGAAGCTGAGGGGATCGGTAGGTTGAGTGGCTGGTGAATTAGGTCTCAAGGATGATGACAGATACAAAATGGTGACTGAGGGCTCCGTTGGCTTAAAAGCGGGAGGTGGAATGTGAATGTCCGTTGGTCCGATCGAAGCGGCCTTGAATTGGCGGTACAAGTCCAAGAAGGAACGATACTCGTCAAGGCGGGGACAGAGGTGGGTGTAATGGTCGTGAAAATCGCACAAGGCACAAGGGTGGTTTGTGCGCAAGTGTTTGAGTTTTGGGAGGGAGTCGGGGATAGTGACATGGACTTCTGGGAGATCAGAGTCGGGGAATGTCTCGTTGACCAGAAGCTTGAGGCAGGGCAATTCAGGACACATGTGAGTGGCGTGACCGACGACATCACACAAAGCGCATCGAATGGTGGGCTTTGGTGGTCGTGGGTGGTTACGGGATGTCGGGGGGGCTGGATCGTTATGGGTTGCCCCCCTGCGGGCTTTGCCTGTCTTCTCGGGAGCTGGCACAACAGGAGAAGGGTCCGGTGGAGGTGCTGGGGGCACGGTGGCTATGGAGGAAGCGAGGGGGATCGGTTGAACCGGTGTCAAAGCCATATAAGGTTTGGGGAGACCAGGGGGGGTGGCGGCTGGGGGGTCAAGGTACCAGACCGGAATGCCCAAGGTCAAGTTAGGGAGAGAGAGGGTGGCCATGATGGGGATAGAAGATACTCCAGGAGGGGGAGCCAAGAAGGGGATCTGTCCAGCAGGGTAATGACCAGGAGGTACGGCTCCGAGATGGGCAAGGCCAGGGGGAACCGAGCCGGAAGGATGAAGAGGTTCGGGGATACCAGCTGTGGGGGGAGGGCCAGAAGGAGGAGGTCCGGCTGGCTGAGATGAATGGCTAGAAGCGGGTCGCGGAGGGCGGGGAGGAGGTTGCGGACTAGCCGAGGCAGGCCGCTTACGGGTGGCCTGAGACGATTGCATCATGCAAACATTCGACAAGTTGGGATCGGTAACAGGAGGGGGGGGGAGGCGAGGAAAAGTACCAAGCAGGGTAGAATCTTTATAGACGCCGGGGGAGACATTGGTCAAGGAATCGACGGTTTGCTTGTTGGCTACGGAAGAGATGGTCGTCTCGGAGGAGGTCGGAGACGGCGGCTCATGATAAGATAGCTGATCAATGGTGACTATCTTCCCATTATGTGGAAAAGACATCTTGCGGAAGACCGCGGATGGGACAGCAGACATGGCATAGGTGTAGCTTCGCCCCAATAGCATGTTGTAGTCTAGCGGGGCGTCAATGAATTTGACATCAACGCAAACGGTCTTACCGGCGAGGGTGATGGGACAGTTATGAAACAGGCCCATAGGTTGGGAGGCATGACCGTCCCACGCTCGAAGGGTGATCGTGGAAGGGGCCAGCTCAGGGGATCCGAGTTGCTTCCAAACCGAAGCGGACATCACACAGGTGAATGCCCCCTCATCAATTATACACCGGGATACCGTGGCATTCTGGATTTTGACAGGGAGTTGGAAAGCAACGGAAGGAGGAAGAGGGGGATGGTCCGATTGGGTGGCGTCAAAAACAATCATTTGGTTGTCGGCAGGATCGACGGAAGGGGAAGGATCGGAGCGCATCATAAGGATCTGGTAATCAGAGGAACCAGAAATGGACGGGGGAGTGGCTACATGGCTGTCGGGGGGTTGGGTAGCCACGAATCCTTGGTGAGGGACGGGATCAGTGAACACAGCTGGCTGGGTAGTGGCCACATTAGGAGGAGCATGAGGGGAGGCGTGTTGTCCGCGCAATGTGGCTTGAGACTCCCACATCTGTCGCATCTGGGGTAAGAGAGGACAATCGTGAGTGTAGTGACCGTAAACACCGCAACACGAACAGGGCTTGTTTGTGCGAAGCGGCCTGTCCGGCCTGGGCGAGATGCCCTGAGGCTGGTTGCTAGTGTTAGGGTCCATACCAGAATTGGGTCCTCGGTTACCGGGGGCAGATGGGTTTTGGTTGCCTCGCCGCCTTCTTTGAGAAGAAGGGGGGTTAATCGCACCCTGCTGTGCAAATACTTGCCCTGGAGGGGGTTGTATGTGCTGTTGCAGGTTGGGAGGAGGCAAGGGAGGCGGAAGCGCATATGCTGGAGGAGCTGGCGCACCAGGCTGTGGATAAAAGTAAGGGTTGGGTTGGGCGACATTGAGGTAAGCAGGAGGTTGGGAAAAAGGAGGAGGCATGCCGTATCCTGGATACATGTTGCCGGGAGGGGGAAGATTGCTTGAGGTGCTGGCCCCTCCCTGAGGGAGACCATGGCTCATAGGAGGGTGAGCAGATGGGTGGGAAAGAGATCCAACAATACCGTCGGCGGAATGAGATGCCCCCCGGGCGTTAGCGCCACCGGGCCTGGGGATGTCAGGGAGAACGGTATAAACATAACCAGATTGAGCGTAGATCAGGTCATATTTTAAAGCTATTTGGAGGGCGGCTTCTTCAGATTGAGGAAAGTGAGAGGCGACATCTTTGCCGATGGGAGACGGGAGGGTGCGAAGGAACCAGTCCATGTAAACCCGATCTTCAAAGGGAGGAGCTCGACATAAGCTCCGTCTTCGTCGCCATTCCTGAACATGGGCAGAAAGGCGTGTGGAAGAGGATTGCTTAAATGAAGTCAAGAGCTCCGTACCAGTGTCGTATCGGAGAGGGAGCTGGAAGTACGACAAGAAGGCTTGGGCAAGAGTCTCGAACGTGGTATGGGAGGAAGTGGCCTGCTCGACATACCATTTAGAAGCTTCGCCGGTAAGCGTGCGTTGGAACAACCGAAGACGGATGGAGTCATCGGTAATGGAGTTGGAGGAACATCACATGTGGAAAGACCGGACGTGATTGGTTGGGTCTTCGCCATTAAGGCCCTCGAACTTAGGGATATCGGAGGGTAACTTGGTAGGCATAGTGGGCCAGGTAGTATTATGGTGAATGGGGTCATTAATCAACTGATGGAAATCGGGGAGGCTGAGGCCTGCAATGTACGGCAGCACAGGGGTGGCCGGAGTAGTGGTTGTGACGGTTCCGCTAGAAGTAGGGCCGGCATTAGGGCCGGGAGAACCGCTAGCGTTAGGCCCTGGTCCAGACATGGTGAAGGTAAAAGGGGGAGAACCGGAAGGAGAAGGGGGACCCGATGAATCAGGAGAGGAGTCGGAGTGCGGACTCGAAGGTGGACTGGCTCGACGACGGCGGTGCGGAGTAGGTCGATCAACCGGAAACTGAGGATGAAGGCCAAGAAGTCTCCGGGAAAGGTGCCTTGGGGGCGCAATGATGATGATGTGAAGAAGGAAGAAGGTCAAGGCGTAAAAGGTGCGTTGAAAATTGATTTTAGAGTCTCAGGCGGTGTAAACCAAGCGCTTCTTCACTTAGGGTCAGTGTGTGGCGTGCGTTAATTTTAATTTTTAAACCCTTTCCGTTGTTTGAGAGCAAGAAAAAGTGTGCGACGTAGCTGAAAATAAACCTACAGAGAACAGAATAAAATGCTGAAATAACAGAAAAATAACAGCCACGTATGCATCAATCTAACCCAAGAAGGTGGGTCCTCTCACAACTATGCCGTAAAAAGAAAGGGAAAAAACTATGGAAACACACACAAAGGGAAGCTCAACGATCTAGGGTCAAAGGAGCGGAGATCCGGGAGGATAAAGTCATGCAGACAATGGGTGCAGACTCGCGCCCAAGAGACGAGAGGCAAGGTGGTCGGGAAAAAAGGGAAATCAGCAAAAAAACCGGGGGCGAAAGGCGAGAGGCCTTTTAGAAGAGGTCCAAACAAAACGACAAGAGGTGATTTGAAAGGAAAAGAGGCTGATTTCAATCGGATTCGGGAAGTGAGGTACACGTGATCCGGAAAAAGAGGGGGCCGAAGCTCGAAACCGACGGCCGAAACAACGAAACTCTTCCACAAAAGAAAGTGGAGGGTACTAAAGCCCTAAGGGGGCCGGGTTCCCACTTAGAGGAGCACAGATCATATCTTGGTCAAGACGGGCCGAGACAGGAGGCTGGAAAACCTCGGCGTAAGCCGCAAGAAACCCGGAAAAAATTGCGTAAAAAATGCGGGAAAAAAAGGCAGGTCGCGGTTCCGACCCCGATCCGAGCTGAGGTCGCGCAGAAAATGTGCCAAAAAGTGCATCCAGTGTCGGGAGTTTTGGGCCAAAAGGTGCGACCCCCCCGTTCCGACCGTTTCGGCGGCAGATTTTTTGAAAAGTTGCCGTCCCCGTCTGCGGTCGGTGTCGCTACTACGCGCAATAGGGCCGTAAACACACTGAAGTTAGAAATTTTTAGGTTTTTAGGTTTTATGTGAGAAAGATGACATGAAAAGAGAAAACTAAGCAAAGCCTAAAAAAGAAGCCCTAGGGCCCGAAGTAGCCGGATATGCGTGAATATGAAAAAAACGACAAATGGCCGTAATTTAAAACCCGTGTGGAGTCGCCATTTGTTAGTATGAATTCTTCGTCGAAGTGTACGAAAAGAACCACTTTAGCTACGCATAACTAATAGCCCTAACAAAAATAATGGTCGCAAAATATCTTCAGATCTGCAATTAGTAGTTAAAAGCGCCGCAACAAACAGATCTATAAATAGAAAGACATTAAGCAAAGAAAGTAAAGAGTTTGCTCCATGCATCCAAGTACAAGGCAAGAACACGATTTTTGAATGAATTTTTATATTACAGTGGCACCCGGGAGGAAACAAGAAGGTGTATCCGTATCTCTCAATGGGATGGGTTCTTTGTAGTCCTCGGCACTTCAGCATCTAAGCTTTCTCTCTTGTAGATGTAGAAAACCCAATATAGAAGGTAGAGCTCAATGGGAGCAAAATGGCGTAAAAATGAGACCAAGTGTATAGATCCAGCAGTGATCTAGTATGCAACAAAAGGTGAAGAATGATGGGGAAAAACCCTCCTATTTATAACAAAATATTGGGTCCTTCTAGATCTTGAGTGCATGATTAAAATAATGTTAATCACATCTAGATCCACCTCTATGGAATATTTTATTATTATTTGTTGGAGGGAAAGGGGTGTTTCGACTTAGGGTCAAATCCCTCGATTAGTGAAAAAATAAATAAATAAATGATTTATTTATCTTTTTAAGGAAGTGGTTGGGATATAATCAAATAAACAATGATTTATTTGATTAATGGTGGTTGATTTGGTCATATTTAACAAGGAATATTATTTAAATAATTATTCCTAGAAAATAATAAGATAACTATGGGTTTATCTCATTAATTTCTTTATGTTTCTAAGTTAACATAGACTGAATAATTAAATTATGGTTTAATTAATTATTCCTTTTGGGGTTTCTTTAATTAACATATGTGAAAGCAGCTTTACTTGGGGGTAAAACCGGTCTTACATGGTGTACTTGGGTCCATCTAATGATGAAGAGTTAGATGACCAAAAAATGGTGTAACGATGACATAAATTCCTTTTGCTAATATATTAGCTTACTCCTTTTAATTTTGTCTCATTCAACTAATAAAAAATGTTTCAAGGAGTATAATGAAAACTAGATTATGTGTGAAGCATAAAATAATCATTGATGCTAGACTTGGAAGTTAAGAAGTATAATAAGAAGTAGATACACTTCTCTAAAGCATAATACCATTTTTCTGAAGCATAAGACAATCATTGATGCTAGACTTGGAAGTTCGAATAAGACGAGATAAAACAACAAAAAAGGCATTCCATTACTTGCATGAAATATGAGTACCGCCTTTTACCAGTAAGCTGGGAGCAAGGTCTAGATTTTGACTGGCATCAATTCTTGTGAACTCAAATTTCACTAAAAACATAGTTTTTTGTATGTTTTTCAGCACATGGTTAAAAATGATAGTGCATCAAAATCTATATTGTTGGGCCGAATACATAAGTAATAAAAAATTCTCTTTACCAAGTTATTTGCTTCATCAAAATCCCGATCTTCACATGTGACACTTTTGCTAGGGATAAATATCAAGTGGGTTGTGACATTTTAAAACTTGGTTCGCGGTGAAGTGCCCAAAAGGCAAGTCTATCAAAGCATCTACGACCTGTGTCATTTCATAGTAGCGGATGATTTGATATCATAATGGAGGTGCTCCAATTCAAGCAGTGTAGAAGAGGTAGGAGCCTACAAGGCAGATCCAAACTTTGGAGAAGAGCAAGGCAGATCCTGGGAAGAACGAAGAATTTGGGAATCCGGGATCTCTTCCAGAGGCCATGATACCAAAGGTTTGTCCTGTTTGTAGATATTTCTCATCTACATCCAATATAGCCTTAAATGCCCACATAGATCACTGTCTATCAGGTGAGTCAAATGCTAAAAAATATGGAACAAAGTTTTCCAAGCCTAAAGTGAAGGTGAGAAAAAAACGATCAATCCTAGATATAATTACTACGGCACCTGTTTGCATGCTAGAGGATTTGGATTACAGTACTAGCAAAGAGTAATCGACCGTTGATGCACATCCATTTCCTTTGGATCAGCTCAATCTCAGAGACACCACCAAGCAGAGGCAACATCAATGCAAAGATCTCAACATTTCAAAATTAATGCAAAGATCTCGCGTAGTGGTAATGCATGTATTTCAAAAGAAACAAATAACAATGCACATTCTAACCCATTTGAATAACCATTGTAGCAAGGGTTTACATATAATTAGATCCAATCCGTATATCGATGGAAAAAAATTAATATAATTACATTTTCCGTAGCAGAGGAAACTTTGCGAAAACAGAAAAGGAATATAAAATGAGGATGTCAAGATGTTTAGATGACTCAGTACAACAATTATTTGTGCTTAGTAGACACAACACTGTATTCTTAATGCATTTTCTGTAGAATACTAAACATATTTGTCCAAAATTTGAGATGCAAACTGTAGTCTCTACTACGTTTGGAAAATTGGAGGTTTATAAAAGATAAACTGCGAACAGAATTGTACCACTATGATAAGAAGCTGTTAGAAGCATTCCTTCTTCTTCACAAACGTGGAACTACCTTAAGAATGCTTATGATTGATATAAATATTAGAGAATGGTAGTTAAATGTAGTAGTTATGCTAAAATATTGAATAACAGCATGAGAGTTCTCTTCAGATACTGTACGAATGCACCGAATTAAAGTTGTACCATTACTAAAGATAAATGGCCAAAAATAGTCAATTTTGATATCGCGAAGTTATGTCTTTCTCGGTAGAAAACTGGGGATAGGATGGAAAATATGGGAGAACTAAGTTCCAAGGACTAAAAAAACAAGGCCAACATAGTTTTGCCTTGAATCAAAGACAAAACAAAGCTGCCCAAAAAAGTGTTTGCCACTGTCATCACCCCGAGGAGCATAAAGTCAGTTGATGGTGCCAACCATTTGACGAAGCAGAGAGAAGATTCATGGTGCCAATGGTTGTAGCACAATTTGTTGACATGAGCCATCATTATAACAAAGCAGATTGACGGTGCCAATTGTTGTAGAAGTCCATTGAGGGTGCAACTACTGTAGTAGAGCAGTTTGAGAGCACCCATTGAAGCTCCTATATATAGCAGAGTCAACATTTTCCTATTGAACAAGTTTGTATAGTCAAAGCCACAGCAAGATCAGATAGCCACGATCCTAAATGAGAACTAGAGCCAAAGCTAAGACAGATCCATGTTTAGCAGAACAAGACAGCCATAGCAAAGGATTTGACCACAGAACCAGATCATGAGAGATAGCAAGATTCTTGCTTCCACTGTGGAAATGTAGAAACTGTACAAGGGCTTTGCTTCCAACAGATTTCATTGTGACAGTAATTTCTATGGTGTTGTAAGCACTCATTAGTAGAATCTTAAAGCCATTCTGGAATTCTTTTAACCTGGAGAGGGTTTTCTCTGGTTATAAATCCTCATGTTCAAATTCCATTGTGGATTGGTTGTGTTTGATATTATGTTTTTACTGTCCATAGTTGAATTTTAGCACAGAAAATTATCAGTCTAAAGCGAGCAATTTTGCGATGTTTCTTTTGCTTCCTATTGTGAAGTATTTTTCTCAGAACTCTACTCGTTGTAACAGAGGTCTTGGGCATAGAACAGGGGACTTGGGTTTTTTGGAATCAAACTTCAGGTTAAGATGCTCATCTGAAGAATGGCACAGTGAGACTTAGCATGGAGTTGGGAGTACCAATTTGAAGTGCAGGTAGGGCATTGTACAATAGACCAGTTAGATTTCTGGACCCTAATACAAAAGTTTCTTCTTCTTTCAAAACGTGTTTCTCGTTTTCTGTAACCAATGTGGGACCTGTTCTTGTTTCAATTGGGGATGGATCAACATTTGTTATTGCTCCAGATGATCACACTCTGGGTAGCCCCGGAGGCTATTTGGGGGTGATGAGTCCAATAGGTCTCAATGAACTGTTGCCCTCGCCGGGGAATACTATTGCAGTGGAATTTGATACTATTTTGGATTTTGAATTCCACGATCCTAATGGAAACCAGTACCTTCAGCTCCAGTACCTGTTCACAAAAGAGGGTGCCATAGTCATTCATGCGTGCAGAGAGGGTGAATTGCAGGCATTGCAACATGAGGTGTTGTTGTTGTTGCATTGGCCACTAGATTGTTTGTCTGGTTCTGTTACAAGCGCAGAGTATTGAAAAGGACAAACAAATTTAGTTCAGATATTGTGAAATTGCCTCGGAAATTCACCTACAAAGAGCTCAACAATGCTACGAAAGACTTTTTTTGAATGTGATTGATAATCAATAATTGCAAGCAAGGGTAATCCCCTTGTGAAACCCAAATTTCTGAGCATTTTCTAAAACATGATGACAGAGTCATTGTAATGAACAAGTGCCTAGGTCCATATTACGTCCAAATCTACCAAGCACCAAGATCTATAAAAAAAAATCCACAGTATCTGCGAACTAAGAAGAAGAGGCAGAAAATGTATTCTGCTTACCTGTTCGAATAGTGGTTGGGGTTTACCACGGAAAAAAATTGACAGAGCCCATGTAGCATTTCTTATCATTGAAATTCTGGCAGTATCATTCAACTGGGCAAGCACCTGCCTCAGAGCTCCATGACTGAGGGAAATATCCCTAAATGTTGCAGAGTCTCCAACAATATTTCCCAAAGCCCAAACAGCCTTACACGAACACCAATTGAACTCAAAGTTGGGTACTAGTTTTTTAAATCAAATTCCAAAATTACAGACATATAAAGATAGTTGGGAAGAATAATTTTATGCCTCTAAAATAAACGTGCTACCTGTTCTCGAACATTATCATTCCTAGAGGTAAGAAGTTCCAAAAATATAGGCAGTGCCCCATAATCAATCACAACCTTTGTATTCTCAGAGGTTCCTGAGACTATATTAGTCAAAGCCAAAGCTGCTTCAAACTGCATTATCAATCACAAGGTATCACCATCAAAGCTATAATTTTAAGTTAACAATTTATCTACCATTGAAACTATAATTTTAAAATAGATACACCTAGTGATATAGACACCTAGTGAGAGTAGAGGTTAGGAAATTATAATAAGAATTATTACAAGATATCACTCACAGTGCAGTTGATTGTTCATTGTCTGCTGTAACTATAACTTTAAATAAGACACACTTAGTGATATAGACACCACCAAGTGAGAGCAGAGGTTATGAAATTATAATGAGAATTATTTCAAGATATCATATTACTCATAGTACAGTTAATTTATTATTGTTTGGTGTAATAATTGTTTATTATTTATAAACACAATCAAACATATTATGAGGGATGGTGATGAAATTGACAATGGTCTCATAACAAACCATAACGGGCACATCCCCTGGCAAGATAGACTCTGAATAAGAAAGAAAGAAAAACAAAGTGATTACTTACAGGATCATAGGCTTCCTGAAGAACAAGATCCAGAGCAGCATCTGTAACCCCTAAAGCAACACCTCTCTCTGCAAGATGAATCACTACATCTTTCATATGTAGTCTAGCAAATTTTCTGAGCTCATCACGAGAAAGAGGATCAAATACAACTATCTCATCAAGTCTATTCAATAGCTCTGGCCTAAAATGTCTTCTAACCTACAAAAATATTCAAAGGCATGTCAAAGCACTGCAGCCAACTTCGTGATAAAATTATATGAAAAATATGCATACACAGAGTCCGGGAGAATGAAACGGCAGGTGTATTGGCAGTTGCTGAAATGCAGCAACTAAAATGGCAGGTGTATTGGCAGTTGTGGAAATGCAGCTACTAAAATGACAGGTCTGTCGACGGTTGCAGGTGTGTGGATTGTTGCTAGTATTTTCAGACCGATTCCATGGAAATATACTAGAAACCAGTGGTATGTCAAACCTAGAAGGTAACCCGAGAGACTGTGACCGTCATATTAAACAAGTAACAGGTGTCGTGCCTAGATAAGAAGTGTTGACGAAAAAAAATTGATCTCTTTCATAACAGAAGGCCTATCGGCCTAAATATCTAGGACATGTGGCACTCCATGATAAAGACACATGATGTGTGGATTTGAGTTTTTCAGGTGGTCAAGTGGGCCGAAAATAGGTGAAATGTGGCACCACTCAGAGATTGACATGTGCCAATTGGTACAAGTGGTAGACAATTGGGATGCTCAAACAACGAGGTGATGCAGGAATGACATGAGGGAGAAAATATCAGAAAAGCCCCAAATCTGGAGAACTAAAGCTCATCACCAACCTGAGATTGACAACTTTACATGATGTAACCTATGAAATCATAAATGGATAAATCATAGTAACAATAAAGTAACCTATGTAACAATAAAGTCGGATTCATCCTGGGAGTGGTAATGGGAGAAATCATAGTGAACAACAGGAAACATGCATAGTTGCTTACAATCAAATAGATGAAAAAACACATACAAAAAACCCAGATAATAATCATGAACAAGCTTAATATTGAATTATGAACTGTAAAGGAACTTACAAAATGTGACATTACGAACCTGGTCAAGCGCACAAGCAAAAATATCCTGGACATGACCCTGCTTGACAAGTTGTATTGCTCATGATGCAAGAGGATTTGTACCTGCACTGCCAAGTCACTCAAAATCCATCATTATCTATACAATAAATACAAGTAATTGATGTAGTATTTTTTACTCTAAGATGCATTCTTATGATAATGTTAGAACATATGTTGAAAATTTCAAAACATACCCGAATAAGCTCCTCTTCGTTTCAAGAACAATTTATTGGAGTCGCATGAACTTGGAACAAGCCTCCCACGATCTGAAAGAGTAGCAACTAAGTCAACAGTGACTTTTTTGTTGCTATGTTGGATCGAGGGAGGTTTACTCCAAGATTAAATCGCTCCAATAAATTATTCTCTACTAAACAGGGCCAACCACGTGAAGGTGGAAGCTCTTATGGCCCCTCCCCCCTCCCCCCCCTCACATCACTCTCAATTCCCCAATACCCAATCTATATTTCATTTTTTACTTTCATGAGCATAAAAAAAAATATTCAATAACTAATAAAAAACAATTCAACAAAAAGTACGCAAGGAAACATTGCAATTAATGCTTGACATAAAAATAGTATGATAAATGAGTTTTTTATATAACGCAAAAAACGTTCCAAGTATGGTAACGTTTATCTTATAATAATACAATATTTTACATTGTCAAATTTTCTTTTTCTTCTTCCTATTTTTAAAGCTCCTAATTACATCATCAATATCATCGTGCTCTGCTCTTGTTTCGTGCCTTTCAACCCGCACTGCTGACCTAGTTGCGTACTCACGATGTCTGGGCTCATCCAGTGACGGGGCATCGCCTACAAAAACAAATAATATTAAATTTTAATTGTCAGTTTTTAAATATCATTGAACTAGTTCGGTAATATTAATAAAAAAAATTGCAATGAGATTATTTACCTGGTGCACCAGTTGTCGCCATTGCGACTGTTGCCCTGTCTTCCTCTCTGGTGGTAAGATCCTCAAGGGAAACATTCTTTGTCATTTAAACAAAAAACGTTATAAGGACAACCATCAAGGTATAATTAGAAAAAATTATAAGTGGAAATTAATTACCGTCACGGCCCTCACTGATAGTAGCATTGTCGGCCTGGTCCCCACAACAATGATCAGGTTGCACGTGAGGAGCATCTACATCTAGCTCTAAAACTGGGTTATTTGCCTCGTCAGTAGTGCTGCTCCCCTGATTTAAACAAAGTTGTTAGACATTAAATTTATGGACGAAAAAAAACATATTGAAAGGTTAATGTTTTACCTTATCAGGTATTCTGGATCTTGGGACCTGCCCCAAGCTTCTGCGACGTTCAACTACGGCTTGATAGCCGAAATGGAAAGCGATATTTTTATCTTCCTCTGTAGTTTCTGTTCTGAAGTAATCACCCTACATTACATATGATTGTGTATTTTTAATCATATTTGATAGGATTACAAAAACGTTGGAAGGCAATACAATTAATTATAAGATGTTTAGCTACTTAATTACAATTCTTGCGGCTAATTTCAAGTAGCCGCCCTGGCCTAGCTTGTGATGGCCCTTTTTTTCAATCCTAGCTTTGGTTGCCTTCGAGGTGTCAGGCAACCTATCATTAAAATATTGAAGTCAGATATGACGTAGCACACTTTTATTTTAGACATAGAGAAAATTAAAGCTATTGAATTAAAGTTGTAATTTACCTTGCGGGTCCAGTTGGCATTTTTCCTTCTTTCTTTGCCCTTTCTCTTTTCCGTCATGGATGAGTGCTCTCCACTCACTCTCTGGAACTGCGAGAGGACGCTCATATCTAGGGTTAAATTGCAATTGCGTCCTATAGGTGTCCCTAGTATATTTCAAATATTTGCCGGCTACCCGAGCCACCGCTGTTCTGTCAAATGTGTCGACCCCAAAAAGGGCTTCTAGATAATCTAGAAGTTCTTTTTTCAGGTTGGAATTCTGGGAATTCCACCCTGTGCATATGGTTGGGCCAAAAATTACCAACGCATGGCTCTCCAGAAACCTGTAGAACTCATTGTTTCCTACACAGAAAAAAAGAAGAAGATATTATCATTAATTTAAAAATAAAAATAATGATAAATATGTTTTAGATAAAGTACATGAAATAGTTAAAATATTAAAATTTACCTAGGAGTTGTACATGCTTTATAGGGACACCTTCATCGTTCACCAACAACGTGCCATTAATGGTCCCTATGGAGCTGACACGTGTAGCTCCAGGAAACGTAATAATGTAGTTGGCCATATCAGCCTCATCATTGCCAACACGTTCAGCGGTTGGCTGGGTGTCTGCTTGGGCAGGGTGTGTTTCTTGGCTAGAACCTAAAGGAGTAGAAGGTGTATGAGAGGGTTGTTGGGCAATCTCTTGCCCTTGTGTCCCACTACCACCAACACCGGGTTCAGCAAATGCCAGAAAATGCTACATACAAAAGAACTTTTTGTTAGTTTAGTCAATGTAAAAATTAAAAATCAAACTATCACAATTCATCTCATGTAGAACAAAAAAAATATCCTTTTGAATTTTTATTATTACCTGATATGTTTCTAGCTGGGTCATAAGTTGTTTTATCCTCTCTTCCGTTTCAGGTGTTTGAGGTGCATCTATCAAAGTATCAAATTCTGATCTTGCATTTCGTGCCTTTTTTCGCAACAAGAGCGCTGGAGATAGGGATGAAGAAAGCTCTTCCTCATAGAGGGAATCATCAGGCGTACCATGGCTAGGTGTCTGCATATTTGAACAAAATTAATATTATTTCAATTATGTAAATAACTAAAATACCTGAAGATAGAGCAATGCTGGAACTTTACATGTTCTTCCGCTGGCCTCTTTCCGCGATCATCCCGTCTCGGGGTTGTTCCTGTACTGCCCTGATTAGTCTGCCACATTGCAATAAAATTATAAATGTAAAAACTTAAAAACAATATCTAACTTGAAAACACAAAATGAAAACTAAAATAATTTCTAATAAGACACCGGAAGAAAGAGTTAGAGTTTCAAATATGCCTTGCATTGAATTCAGTCCTGGAAACATGTCATTGCACATTAAGGCACCCAAACAAGAGACGAGTTGACAATGAAGACCTTATTGAATATATTGTTGGAGAAACTTCTAGTAAACTTGTTGTGAAGACCTTGAAGACATTTTTGGAGCAACATTGTTGAAGCTGATGGTATAGCATTGTTGGAGACGATCTTGAAGGGCCTTGAAGTGAAGCTTTTGGAGAAACTATTGAAAAATCCTTAGAGCATTTAAGTAAGGCACTTTCTATATTCCATCACCTTTTTCCTTTCAATATCCTTTAAATGATTTTGTTGATATTTAATGTTTGAAATCATGTTATAATTCCTTGATTATATGCGTTTGGGGACTTTCCCTTTGAAATTACCCAAAAATACCCTGGCAATTTTATCTTCAGGATGCATGTCTGACCCTATTGTTCAATATTTTGATTGATAGTAGTAAACATAGAGAGTTAGGGGCTCTTGACTTGGTTTGGTTGGGCCATTAGATCCCTAACATCTACTAGGGAGAACCCCCCTTGAGTTGGAGGAGAGCTAGCCCGAAGTGAAAAGAGGTTGGTGAGGTGACAATGGGGCTATTGAATTACACATGGTATCACACTTTAGCTTTAGGACTTTATCTTGAGAAGTGCAAGATTTTTCTATATCAATTCTCAAATTGTTTACAACATTATTGTTAAGAACTAATAAGAAGTGATGTTGAGGGGTTTTTGGGTATAAGAAACAATACCATTTAAAAACTAGGGTTCTCAGTCCTTGGCATTCCTTCACCTGGGCCTAGGGGCACACAAGAATAATTTCACACTAAAACCATGCAAACTTAAAAGTAACTTAACAAATCCATAAAGTAATAATACTCATAATTCCTAATTTCCTATTGTACGATATGATGCAAATTATTCAAACATGAAGCAATGAAGACATGCAATGTCTGAATTTCAAGATTGATGAACCAATACAAGAAGTTAGAAACTACAACTTTGATTCAATACTCTATGTCCTAACTCTAGGAAGGAATCTAGTTTGTCGTACAGAACATGCATCGTGCATTATCAATTCTTAATTGACAACAACTAAAGGTCATCTACCTCATCAATTCCTTCCCATTTTGTGTTTTTATGTTATATTCCTTATAAAAGTGTCAAATTTCTCTCAAAGTAAGCAACCACTAAATAAAATAAAAATAGTTGAGATATGATTGAGAAATAGTCATTTATTTCTTGAAAGGATCTTCACGATTTCTTTGGTTGTTTTTCATCTCAAGAAACAAGAAATGACCTAAGAAACTATCGTGATGTAATATAAGAAACAACATGGTGCAATGGCCATTTTCAAAGCCAAATGATGTCCATTTAGGACATGGCCTTTATTTGGTTCCTGTTTCATAGGAGTTTCGGGTAGAAATGGAACTTTGTTGTACCATTTCCAGTAGTAAAAAGGGAAAACCTTCTTTTTCCATGGGAAATAATTTACCTTTCATTTTTCAAGATAATCTAAATCACAAAAAATATGAACTATACTGCACACATTCTTGGATAATGTGAAAGTGGAAAAGGAATACCCCACACAAGTGATGCACACATGTACATTTGAACACTAATAGATTTTTGTAGTTGAAATGCAATGCTTGTTTTCATTTAAATGTAGGGTTTTTAAAGCAGGGAGAAATAATGGCTGCCAATTTAATAAGCGTTTCTTTGGGAAAAATTTAAATGTTGTATTGGGTGATGAAGATAACAGAGGGTATTGAATCTTGATTCTTGACATTGTGTTTAACTTGAATAACTCAAATGATTATAAATATCAGTGGATGAGTTCTTTTTTCAAGTATGTCACTCAAAACTCTTATGTCAAAGCATTGTATGATGGCTAGCATTTGCTTGTTTTCCTTTCTTCAGTTCAATGTAAAAAGTATATTAATAAATTGGAGCACGAATGATAACTACAATTTTTTGCTCTGCAGTATATCCAGCCCCAAGATTATGAAAATTTTTCTCAAGTGGAGCTATTGGTTATTGATGAAGCAGCTGCAATTCCATTGCCTGTTGTAATGGCTCTGCTTGGGCCATATTTAGTGTTTCTGTGCTCTACTGTAAATGGGTAATAATTATAAATGAGCCAACCACAATCACAGATTTTGTAACCATTCGATTTCCATGGATAGTGATGATGATATTAACCCTATATATCAATGACCTATATCTATATGAGAATGATCTCAACATTGACCTTGATATGGTTGTATGGATGTGACCTTTGGTATGTCATCAGAAAATCCCCAAATATCATAAAATCCCCAAATCTAGAGAACTAAATCTCATCACTTTCGATCTGGAGTACTACCCTTGTGATAAAGTTGATGACTTTCGATCTCCCATTCTCTACCACTTTTCACTTCACCTTCAATATAGATCAGACCAAGGGCAATTCGTTACTGGGTGTTGATATGGATGAGTTTGTCGAACTAAAATCCATAGCTTAAACTTCATGAAACTGGTGGAGTCAAATTCATGCAAGCACAAACACATCTTACACATCCTCTTTGAAACTCATCTGAAAGAACATTGGAAAACATCTAGAGAGAACCCTATATCCTAACACAATCCAATGGAATTGACCAAAAAAACCCAAATAGAGTCAACCCTACTATAGGAGGAAGGGCCTGCAGTAAGAACTTACCATTTTGTAAGAGCTGAGGGCGAATGCTGAGGGCGAATGCTGTTCTGCAAGAGCTGAGGGCGAATGCTGTTCTGCAAGAGCTGAGGACGAATGTTGTTCTGCAAGCGCTGAGGGTGAATGTTGTTCTGCAAGAGCTGAGGGCGAATGCTGTTCTGCAAGAGTTGAGGGCGAATGCTATTCTGCAAGAGCTGAGGGTGAATGCTGAGGACAAATGCTTTTCTGCAAGAGCTGCGGGTGAATGCACGCGTGATATCAGATGTTAATGTAGTTTTTAATAAAATCATTTTTATGTAGCGCGCATTTGATTTTTTCATTTCAAATCATTTTTATATACATTTGATTTTTACATTTCTAATACAAGTGACAAACAAATTTCTACAAGAAGTTGAAATTTTTACTAGAATAGACATGAAAGAATAATTAAAATGGCTTAAAATGCAAGTGGATCTTCAAAATAAATGTAATTGAAGGTTCTCCCCACTAAATTTTTGCAAAAGTGCTTACATTATTTAAGTTATCTAGGATATTTTTTTGTATTACACAATCTAAATTAAATAATGAAATATTTGGGTAGTCTTATTGTTTCAAATTAGGACACAATTTTCAAATGGTGATGAAGTTTCATGTGATGATTAATTGACAATATTCTCCTTTCCTATCCTTGAAAAACTATACAAGGTTCCCTGTTGCCACATGAAACCCTAACTCATGTAGCAGCATAGGACCAGTCCTCCATTTTGCCCGTCATAAGGCATTTTGCACATATTTGATGACTAGAATTTGTGGATTCCCGTTTTCCGTGAGGTGCTAGGAAGGATAGAAGACTTAATTTTGACGTTTGAAATTTTTTCAAAAACGTTCTTACGCCCTTTAATTTCCACTTACCAATAATTTTGCAACACTAGTCCTCTTCGCAATTGCAAGGTTGTACTCAAAAAGTAAGGAAAGTTACTTTTTTTGGCTCACTCAAAATTAAAAATTTAATAAAGGAATTACCACTTATCATTATTGATATTTTAAAATTAGAATCAATTTAGTTTTCCCCTTCCTATTAAAAAAAGTTCACAAATCCTTTCTTTTACATAAAACACCAAAGAAAGAATAAAGCCCGTTGCCCTGCAAACTTCCAAGGTTGTGATTAGTGAAGCTATGGTGAATATAGAGAGGAGAGAAGGCCTTAAATATTGCAATGATCATAGTGAAAAAACCGACCGTTGGAATCGAGATCCATCAATTGTAGGTAAGAGGCCTAACCCTACTCTTTCAATTAAAATTTCAGTTTAGGCACCCAGAGCTCATGAACAGGCCAGGTCACACTTTTTGTGGTTTGTTCTGGGACCTGGGTAGCAGGTACTGGGTAGAAAAATGCAACCTGTCTTAGGAAATTACCTGAAAAGTGCGACCTGTCAGAGAAAGGTGGTTTCAATTCTGTTTTTGGCTAAGATCTGGGATTTTTATGGTTGAGGGGTATAGGTGCCCCCAAGAATGTTGTGGTCATGCCAAAATGTATTTAGAAAGAGGGAATATAAACACATTTTTATGATGTGGTGTGCCATTTTTTTTTTGTTATGGTTATGCAGTTTGAGAAAGGGAATGTAGGATTACCAATCTCTTTTGGCACTGCATATATGAAGAAAATGGACTTAAGTTTCTAGGTTGGCATACATGGTGTCACTATCCCAAAGAGAGGATTTGTAGATAATGAACTGGTGCTCCCATAGAAAATCGATAGGTTAGTCAACAACAATGTCTAGGGGATTGGGTTGTTGAACTGGGGTCAAAGCAAGATAATATTTGGGTTGAACAGGTAGGGTAGCGACTGGGGGATCAAAGTACCACACGGGAATCCCCAGGGTCAGGTTAGGAAGAGATAGGGTAGCCATGACAGGTACTGAGAACACTCTGGGAGAGGAAGCTAGGAACCATATCTAATCAGAGGGGTAATGGCCAGGCGGGATGGCTCTGAGATGGTTAAGGCCTAGAGGAGCCATTCCAGGAGGGTATAGAGGCTCATGGATACCAGCTGTAGGTGAAAGGCCAGGAGGAGGAGGTCCAGAAGGCTGAATTGAAGGGCTAGGAGTAGGTTGTGGAGGGCGAGGCTGCTGACTAGCTGAAGCAGGTCTCTTGAGGGAAGCCCAAGACGATTACATCATGCAAACATTCAATGAGCTGGGATCACAGACAGGAGGAGGAAGACCAGGGAATGTACAAAGAAAAGAGGAGTCTTTGTAGACTCCAGGTGAGACACTGGTCAAGGGATCGACGATTTTATTATTGGCCACCTAGGATATTCTGGACTCAAGGGAGGTCTGAGACTTTGGTTCATAATATGTCAACTGGTCGATGGTGACTATATTTCCATTATGGGGAATGGAAATCTTGTGGTGAACCATAGATGGTACAACAGACATTGCATAGGTGTAGCTACGACCCAATAGAATGTTGTAATCTAAGGGGGCATCTATGACTTCGACGTCAACGCAATCAGTCTTTCCCGCAAGAGTAATAGGACAATTGCGAAATAGGCCAATGGGCTGGGAGGAATGGTCATCCCACGCTCAGAGAGTGATCATGGAAGGGGCCAATTCAGGTGATCCAAGTTTCTTCCAAACCGAAGTGGACATCACGAAGGTGGATGCCCCCTCATCAATGGTACACCGGGAAACGTTGGCATTCTGGACCTTGACTGGGATTTGGAAGGCGACGAAAGTAGGGAGAGGAGGATGTTCTGACCGGTCAACATCGAAGATGATCAATCAATCATCTGAAGGATCTACAATGCCCATGGAAGATAGTAGAGATTTTCGTTGTGATGGGCATGACTGGAGGAGTTCCAACGTTGAGATGGCAACAGGAGATTGCGCCAAATCATCTACTATGTTATATGAATAGGCAACTTTACCAGAAGTAGAATTTCAATGTGATGGTCCCTGAGGGATCTTGGTATGAACCTCTACCTTAGGTTGAGGGATTTGCAAAGGACCATTAGGTTTCCAGGGAAAATTTTTAAGGATGGAAGTTAATCTTAAAGTTTCGAAACTTGGTGAATCTTAATGGTCCCCAATATGTAAATTTTAATTTTTTTATGATATTTTTGTAAAACTATTTAGGTTTATAATTATTTTATATTAGTATATATAAAATTTTGGCGATTTTTAGGATAAAATAATTTTATACTATAGACTTTGGGCGAATCAATTTTCAAAAAAATGGAAATTGGCAAATCTTTTTTCTTGAAAAAACATGGAAAATTAGCCCACCTGCAAATATTAGCCCCTAAAATTTTCCATGTATGTGTCGAAAGAGGCTCTATAGAACCTAAAGAAAGTGGCTAGGGGACAGACATAGTGGGAGGCTTGTTGTACTGATGGGACCAAGTCTGAAGGTTGATGTCTATAGGTATATATTGGTTAGATTTCATCATGAGAAGTTGGTAATCAGAGGTACCAAAAGGAAGAGGTTGAGTGGCCACCTTCCCTTTAGGTGGTTGGGTAGCCACAACTCCTTATAGAGGGAAAGGATTAGTAAACATAGTTGGTTGACTAGGCCCAACATTGGGAGGGACAGAAGGGGATGATTTCTGTCCTCGCAATGTTGCTTGATTCTCCCACATCTATCGCATCTGTGGAAAAAGAGGACAATCATGAGTGTAATGAACAAAAACACCACAACAAGAACAAGGCTTATTCATGCGAACATGCCTGTCCTACTTGGGCTAAGTGGCTTGTTGCTGGTTAGTAGTGTTAGGTGTAGTACTTTGAGAATTAGGTCCAGGATTACTGAGGGAAGATTTATTTTGAATGCCTTTCCTCTTCTTTTTAGTCGAAGGAGGATTAGTCGTACCATGCTATACATACACCTGCCCCTAAGGGGGCGGTGGCTACTATTGCGGGGGTTGAGAAGGCAAGGGGGCTTGAGGTGCGAATGCAAGAGGAGATGGCACACTAGGCTGTGGATACTGATAATAAGGAGGTTGGATAACATTGTGGTAAATAGGTTGGGAAAAAGGAGGAGGCATGCCATATCCTAGATACATGCTACTGGGAGGGGGAAAAGTGAAGGAGGTGTTGGACCCTCCCTGAGGAAAACCATAGCCCACAGGAGGTTGAACATATGGATGAGAGAGAGCTCCAATGATACCGTCGGCAACTTCAGATGCCGCCGGTGCTTTGGCACCACTGGGTCTAGGAAGATCAGGTAGAAAATTATAAATTACATAACCTGACTGAGCGTAGATCAGGTCATATTTTAATGCAATTTGGAGAGTGGCTTCTTCAGTTTGAGGGAAATGCGATGCGACATCTTTGACAATGGCAGGCAAGAGAGATCTAAGGAACCAGTCCATGTAGACACGGTCTTCAAAGGTAGGGGCTCAACATAGGCTCTTTCTTCTCTGCCATTCATGTACATGATTGGATAGGCGGGTCACAGACGATTGACAGAAAGAAGTCAAAAGTTTGGTACCAGTGTCATAACGAAGGGGAAGTTGGAAATAAGACAAAAAAGCCTGGGCAAGAGTCACAAATGTGGTATGAGAGGATGAGGCCTAATCAACATACCACTTAGAAGATTCACCATTAAGCATACATTGGAACAACCGAGGATGGACAGAGTCATTGGTAATAGAGTTAGACGAACATCACAAGTGGAAAGATCGAACATGATTTGTAGGAATTTCTCCAGCAATTCCTTCAAACTTGGGGATGTAGAAGGGAACTTGGTCGGCATAGCAGGCTAACTAGCGTCATGGTGTATAGGGTCATTTATCAACTGGTTGAAATCGGGAAGACTGAGGCCTGCCATATAAGGGAGCAAGGGAGAAGTCAGGGTAGTTCCTGTTGCGGTCCCACTAGTAGTATTCCCAGCATCAGGGTTGGGGTTACCACCAGTGTTAGGTCCTAAACCAGATATGGTGAAGGTGATAGGGGGAGAATTAAAAGGAGAACCTAATGAACCAGAAGAAGAGTCGAAGTGCAGACTCAGTGGAGGACTAACTCGAATCCTACGCAAAGGAGTAAGTCTTCCTACCAGAAACTGAGGATGAAGGCCAAGAAGTCTCTGGGATAAATGCCTTGGTGGTGCAATGGTGATGACACAAACACGACAAAAAGGGAAGAGAGACCAACAAGGGCGGAGAGGTGCAGGATCAAATTATTACAATGTTGAAACAAGGGTAGGAGGTGTAGGATCAATTGATCTCAATGTTTTACAGTCTTTTCCTAGCGGTGTTAGCCAAGTGCTTCTTCACTTATAAATTTATACATTTTATGGAAATTATAGACACAATTTATAATCACATTACAAGATCATGATGTATGGATATTCCTTATCATTTCTTAGATACTCACAACTTACCAACACCTAATATATTGATATACACATCATATGGAATTTACCCCTAGAATGCCACATGTATCCTAAAACAAATTAGTTGTATGGAAATTGTTATGGTGCATATATGATGTGTATTACAGTTTATCTTATAATTTTGTTGAAGTAGCATACAAAAATTTACATAGTGATATGAGAACCACTCTCTAGAGTATACATCAATTTTGTACACATGGCTTTTCAGTTTCTTTTTAAGATATATCATTGGTGATGGTCACATGATTATATAATGAACCATTAAGTTGAACTATGAAATTATTCATCACAACACACACACACACATATTGATGAATTAATAATTTTTCTTATATAATTTTTTTAATCTATTTTGAAAAAAAAATTATATATAATTATTTCTAAGAAGAACAAGAGACAATTCCTTACCATATCTTCGTAAAACATATAATAGCAAGAAAATTAATCTATTGAAATTTCATTTCCAAACATATTCATGGAGTAAAATGAAGATTAAAAGGAGATATTCATGGATTTACCTATAACATCACCTCATAAGAATGTAAATGTACAATATTGATGATACATAGTTAGGAGAAAATTAATCTATTGAAATTTCATTTCCAAACATATTCATGGAGTAAAATGAGGATTAAAAAGAGATATTTATGAATTTACTTATAACATCACCTCATAAAAGTGTAAATGTACAATATTGATAAAATTTATTTATATATGATAAATAATAAACCTCTATCTCACATGTATCATATAATCTTATAAACAAACACATTCTATAATATGCAATAAAAGTGAAATTACACAATCCACATGGAAATAAGACTTGGTTCAAGAAAAAGAAAATAAAAAATAAACAATAACTGACACGGATTTTGCAAAGGCATATAAGTGTCATTATACCGACGACGCCCAAAGCGTAGCTATTGCGACGGATGCCTCCAAACGTCTCAATTGCGACACTTAGACATTGTGTCGCACTTACGACGTTTGGAGGTAGTCGTCGCAATAGCGATGCTTTGGGGCATAGTGTCGCAATTGCGACGTCTTCCTCCAAACGTCGCAATTGCGACACTTTTTCTAAGTGTCAGTATTGCGACACTTTTCTCTAAACGTCAATATAGCGATGGTTTCGGGCGGGATTGAAAAAATTTGGGGAAATTTCCGACATTTGGTCAAAAGTGTCGGAACCAAGTGTCGGAATTTCCCCGAAATGTACTAGCCAGATGCGGGTGCATTGGATGGCGTTTAAGGTGATGGGACATGGATGTGGCGAAGTGTGGAGACACCTGCCCACCCATGTCATGGATGGTAGATGATATTTAAGTTCCAAGGTTTTCATATCAATCTCATTAAGTTTTAACGTTATTCAAGATCGAACCTCCACTCCTGTTAGCGATTCCGCATGCTCCAATATGCTTCGGCCTTCAGCTCTCATCAATGAGAGATTTATGACGGGCGTTCTTCAATGCCATTGCAGTCGGGTCGATAAAATGGCATTTCGCTATGGTTTCTCAGACGAGCCGCAACCTTTGAATTGCAGATGCTCTCCGGTTGCTGGGTTACCCTGCTTGTGCACTGTGACGGGAAGGAGAAGCTAGCTGAACTGCTGCTTAGACCTTGGTGAAAATCTGCATTTCTCTCGGTCTGGTCTGTGTCTGTCTTCCTCGGTTTCTTGGAATCCTGCTTCTCCGTCTCGTCTTGTGCCCACTGTTGAGACTGCACCCATGCCTCACTTGTGTCAAAGGATGCGTTGCCGCAGGGGTAGCACCAGAGGCCAACCCTTGCGCGATCCCTCCATCCCCTCAACTGAGTCATCTTCCCACTCCAATGATTATTACGTAGGCCTCTATACAAACACTAGAAGTGGGCGGCGTCGGGTTCTAGGATCTGGCCACCATATGGGCTCCCCTACTCCTCATTTCCCCACTGCTTCACCTTCTCCCACGATGTGCACTACGATTTTTTCCTTTAATTTCTCTCTGAACCGCCCACAAATCATAGCTTCAATCACCGTGGTTTGAAGAGGCTCAAGTGGAGGAACAATGCACCCGTCTGGCGGGTCTAAGCTCAGAAAAAGCCCAGCTTTCGGGCCTTCAAGAGGGAGCGGTGGCGTGAATGTGCAAGAACCGGAAGCTCAGGTTCGTAGAGCTTGTGATGTGGAGATAGCACCTAGAGATCCTGGACCTTCCGTGTCTGAAGCTACTCCCACCATGGATAGTGACATGTTTGTCGAAGGATGGTGCCGAATTGTCGAAGAACCACCGGATGAGTAGCTACTTCTCTTTGGTTTGGTTTTCTTGCTTCGTGGCCCACTTAATTGGGCATGTTTTTGCTTATATTACTGTGCTGGACCTCTATTTTATTTTTTAATTCTGTAAACACTATAATCGTCAAAGATATCAAACAATGGTTCCCCTGCGTGGGCAATGCAACGACCTGAAAAACGTTCAAGACTGGTTTCCCCGTATGAGGGCAGTCTTTTTTTTTTATTTTTTGACAAATTTTCCATAAGTCTGGGCAATGTTTTTTACTTCGATCATGCTATAATTTTATTCCCACTGTTAATAGATTAACCTTACTTAGAAAAAAAAAAAATTCCATGCTTCTATTTTAAACCTGTTTTTTGAAATACAGAGCCATGTTTATATGAGTGTTTATAGTCGAAGCACTGCGGAGTGGTTTATTATATTAATATTTCACTGTCAAATTATGTTCATAACAATTGGAATGCCCACAATTCATAACAAATATTGGAGATTTACTGTCATGTTTTAAAATTTCATTTTTATTTTTTTTAAATCAAACCTACCGTCGGTATACCGACACTTTGTAAGTGTCGCTCTTCCGACGCCTTATAAGCTTTGGTCTTCTAACATTTTGAACAATTTCCATTTTCATCGGTCTTGTGACGTCCATTGATATTGCAACAGTTCTTCCTAGTGTCGGTATTGCGACGCTTTTGGAATGTGTCGGTATTGCGACGCTTCTGGAAAGCGTCGATCTTGTGACACTTTTGCAATGTGTCGGTCTTGCGACACTTTTGTATGGCGTCGGAATTGCGACAGTTTAAAAACGTCGGAAGAGCGACAGTATAAAAACATCAGAAGAGAGATGTTCAAAACGTCGGACCACATTTTGTCGAAATTGCGACAGTTTACAAACGTCAGAACAGCAATGATTTGGGAAACGTCGGAAGAGCGATGCTTGTTTGGAAGCGACGGAAAAAGTGTCGGTATTGCGACACTTTGTCAAGGCATTGGAATTGTGACGTAATGGCGAACCACATTTTGTCTGTCCTCAAACTGTCGTTCTTGCGATGAATATGTGTCAGAATAGTGACAAAGTGGCTGTTGGAAATTGGGCCAACTTTTCTAGTGTATGGTGAAGAGATGTTATTTGATCACTCCTTTAATTTATGACAATATGCAATGGAAGTGGTGTTTTTTTTGGACCTTGGAAACCCTAATGAACTAATGAAACCTTAACTGACCTAATTTCATGATGACATGACTGATATGATGACATGATGATTTAGACCTCATGACTGATGCATAGTCAACAAGGTATGAAAATATGCCAGCAAGTAATCAAATTTAAGGAAGAGTGATGTTTTTGGGCTAAGGCTACCATCAATGACTAAATTTTTGAATGCAAATCTAGTGGAATGATAAATGTTTTTGAATGAGACCCTAATATGATATGAAAAGAGGATTTTTTTATCACTGATGGCAGGATGCAAATACTAACACTAACATTGGCCTTATTGGATATGATAGATCTGAAAGAGGTGTCAATAACATCGTAGATAGAAAGCCTTATCCATTGGGTCAATACGGTCAAAAACTCAAATTAATAAACATGACTGAAAATGATAACTTATATGAAATAGACTGACTCAAGACAAACTAAAAATTGACTGAAAATAGACTCAATACTGAATTACTTGACTGAAAACTAAACTTTGAAATTAACATAAAATCAATGAAACTCCATGGCCTTCACTTCACACTTGAAAAAAAGGTAAACTGATATTTACAATGAAATGAGAAAATGTTTGAGAAATGTAATTCAGAAAAGATAGTTCTTAAGGAGATTACCATTGACTGGTCCTCCTAAGCACTCTTGTACATTAATCTCTTCAAGAAAATAAGCATTTTGTCCATGAGAAGCTGAAATCTGATATGACCCTTTCCATAGATTCTCAAACTTTCCATGCTTACCCTTATCCTCATTTCTGGCATCCCAGCGGAGTACTACATCTCCAACCTTGAAGTTGTATTCCTTTGTTTTCCAGTCATATATTCTTTATGTTGTCATGGAGTTTTGAGGTATTCTGAAATACCTCATCTCTTGTCTGCAGAAGGTGGATCATTTGATTAATCCGACATTATATGTCATTTTCCTCAACCCCTGCTTCTTGGAAAAGTTTCATAATCGGGACTGCTAATGATGAAGGAAACACAATATCGACACCATACACAACTTGAAAAGGATACATTCCTATTGACTTCTTACTACTCAACTGATATTCCCACAATGCATTGATCAGCTTCTTATGCCAATTCTTTTTATTTGTCTCAACATGTTCTTAATGATAATTATCAAGGATTTATTAGAGGACTCTACCAATCCATTACCTTGCAGATATTACATTGTAGAGTGTCCCAAATTGATGTTATATCTGTCACAAAACTCATTCATCTTATTAGATTTGAATGCTTCAACGTTATCTGTGATAATTATATTAGGAAAACCAAAACAGGACAAGCTGTTAGTTTCTAAAAACTTAATGATGATAGAATCTATTTCTTTCCTGGTTGGAATCACTTAGATCTACTTTGTAAAGTAATATGTTGTTGAAAATATCCACTTATGTCGTGCATATGATGTTGGGTGAATCTCTCCTATGAAATCTAGGCCCCACTGCTGAAATGGTGCATGCACTGAAATAGGTTAGAGAGGTAATGGGAGAAGTTTTCTTTTGCCCTGAAAAACTTGACATTCATGGAAACTCATTACTTTTTTGTACACATCTGCAAAAAGTGTCGACCAATAATATCCCACTCTCAATACTTTATTGTTCGTGGTATTCCAATATAGGTGGCACCCACAATATCCTTTGTGGAAGTCATTCATCACTTCTTTAGATTCTTCTTCGACCAAAAAGTTTAGCAAAACTCCTCCAAGATCCTTCTAGTAAAGTGCATTGTCCAATATGCAATACTTGGAAGCTTTGAGCTTCAAAGACCTGCCTTGAATTTTAGAAATTCCTAGAGGAGGTTTTAGGTGTTGCAAAACATAGATAATATCAAAATATCATGGAGATGACAAAAAGATATCAGATACATGGATGAGATTCACTTCTTCTTCATTATTGGACAAGGATGAAATTAGGTTGATATCTAAAGCATGGAGGTTTGAATCAGCCATGAGCTTGGCTAAGCCATGACCTTTGATCAGCTTGGTGGGCCTGATCTTAAGGTCATATTCTAGTAATGCTGCTATCCATCTCACTCTCCTACCTTCTGGGTTTGTTTTCATGAGAACTTCTTTTACAACATTGAATTCTTGTATTTCCCCTTTGTTGCGAGGAAAAGCAATCTGCTGAATTGCTTGAACATGAGAAGGGTCAATCCGGATCCCATCCTTGGAGATGATATGACTGAGAAGCTTTCCCGCCTCCATGGAAAAAAGGATTTTCTTTGGGTTGAGAGAGATTCAAAACTTCCTGCATCTCTCGAAAATAATTCTTAAATGATGCAAATTTTAATCATCAAAATGTGAAAACATTGTCAAGTCATCTAAATAAACAACCAAGAAAACATTTTTTTCATTGGAGAATGCTATGTCCATGGCCCATTGAAATGTGGCCCCTGCATTCTTCAAACCGAATGACATATTTGCATATTTGAACGTGCCCTAAGGTGTAGTAAATTTTGTCTTGTCCTGATCATCCTCGTGCACTAAAATATGGTTGTATCCCGAATAGCCATCCAACAGTGACACCCAGGAAGAACCAACAACTCTTTGAAGGATGTGATCCATTTTAGGAAGTGGATAATTGTCCTTCAAAGATGCTTTGTTCAAGTTCCTGAAATATATGCAGAGCTAGATTTCTCCAGTCTTCTTTCTTACCGGGGCCAAATTCAAAATCCAATCAGAAAATATGATAGGAACAATAATTCCAGACTTGAAAATTATGTTCACTTCTTTTTCAATTGATGGAAACAATCTCGGGTTGATCCTTCTCAACTTTTTCCATAAGGGATTTTTATCGAACTTAATAAAAATGGCGTGCTGAATGATGTTCTTATCATACACCTTTAAATATGCATATTCCCATGTGAAAACATCAAAAAATTCAAAAAATAAGTTAAAATATTCAGCCTTTACCTCGGGAGATAAAGACTTGGAAATTTTAACCATATTTGGTTTGTCAGTTGTCCCAATATTCACGTCCTCCACACCTTTTTTCATAGGCACCAATGTAGGATACCTTGCTACGTCATCGTGGTCAAACAATTCTTCCAAAGGTATGAGACCTTTTGGAATATTGTTGTCTTCAACTGTAGTACATCCACCTGAGTTTCTTCTATGTCCTATTCATCTTTATCACAAATTTCACCTATGGAACAATTATCGAATTTAGTCTCACCTTGGAGAAATTTATTTGCCTGCTTATCATCCTAGAATACTTGGAATTACCACAAGTTATCGGGAATAGTAGGCCGGTGTTTCAAATGAATCTCAAACTTCCTATTTGAAAAGATGGGGATCTTGAAATTTCTTGTAGCTGTAGCCAATGAATTTTCCATGAGATTTTGACTCCTTGGCACAACTAAAAGTGTATACTCTAGAAAAAATTTCAAAATATATAGTACAAAATTCATGTACACTCTCATTTTTGGATGATTAGCTTGATATTCCCATTTAACTTAATTGATTACAAGTTCTGAATCACCACACATTGAAATTAGTTTTGCACCCAGTTTCTTCAAGATCTTTAAACCAGTAATCAGTGCTTCATACTCTACCTCATTGTTAGTGCAATCAAAATCTAACTTGTATGAGCATAATATAACATTTTTAGGAACCTTACAAGGCTGATGAAAAGGGCTCGGACCCAAATTCCAATGCATGCCCCATATTTCCCCAAGTCACCATCAGAGTCCATGGACCATAGACCATTTTCATCCTCCAAGTGTTGAAACTATGATTTTTGTTTTGGCTCAACTTTCTGAACTATTTCTTCATGTGTTCTGGACTTTCTTCTGATTTATCTAATGGTTGTTCTGATTTTTTATCTGCCTCATCTAATGGTTGTTCTGATGAACTTGACAGATTCTCTTTTTCCTTTTCTATAACTTTTCTGATGCAATTATGAATCTCTGGTACATATTCTACTTCTATGAGCTGGCTATTTACATCATTTAAGCTGCTATCATTAAACAAAATAAATGACTCTAAATCTGTATGTACAACATTTATCGGATGATTGTTGGGATTTTATTTTCTTGTGATCATATATTTCATCTTTGTTTCTCAGTACAATTTTCTCAATTTTCCGAAAACATGGATGGTTGCATAAGAAAAGTCTAATTGCAATGTTCCTCTCAATTCCCCACCCCCATTGCAAAGATCTTGACAGCAAAATGCCAAACCGCGGCGGTATGTCAGCTACCACCACATCCATTAGAACATTCTTTGTCAAAATCTTCTCTAGGGAGACTACCAAATCCTTAATGAGGCCAATACAAAGGACTCTACTTGAATCGAAGGAGTACAAGTCATGGTAAGGATGAGTGATATCAAGGCCCAACTTCTCCATAATGGATTTTGGCATTAGATTATGGGAGGATTTAGAGTCTAACATGGAATTATGTGAAATGCATTGGTGGATTCTTAGACTCAAATAGAATGGGGGAACCTCATTATCCTCTAACTAACCATCAATAGCAGGACCAAAAATAAGATCGGGTTGATCATAATTGACATTTACCATGTCAAAGAAAGGATATAATTTAAGAATTTTGGCTACATGGGACTTATACTAATGGTTATTGACAAGATTATTCAAAGGAATAAACACTTTCAATTTCGATATTTCACTTTCTAGGCTGAAAGGAGTGGATTTTTCTACCTCTTTAATGATTATGTCTCGTTTGTCAGCATGGTCCTTTGATGGAGCTTCTTTCATCTGATTGTCCTTTTCCTTAGTTTTTGAACTTGTAGATGGATGATTTACCTTACTCTAATTCATGACTACAGGCTCTTTTCCTTTACTCTGATTTCCCGGAGGATTCTGCTTTATTTTAGTATCTTTCTACTGACATGCCCTTTTATAAATGGAATTAACCGACACATCTCTGCTCCTCAATGAGTACTACCTCTGCTGTGAACTGAGTGCATTTAAGTAACCCAATTTATAATCATCTAATTCGGTCTCCAACTCATGATCACTGGAAAGGATAAAATCTTCATCCTTAGGCTCATCTTTATTTTAAGAATATTCTCATCTTCCATCAAAAACATGGGCAGACCATCAGCCTTGAAAAGGAGATTTTCCTCAACAATTGTGTCTTCATCTTCTTCTTCTATTCCTTGAGCATAATTTTGCTGCAAGGGTGTCCTAATTTTTTGTTGTTGTGCTGGTTGCTCAAGAGCCCGCTATTCTCTCTACTTGATCCTTAACTGAGGTTGTTGTTGGCCTTTGAAGTTAGGATTTATAACCTCAGGATGTCTTTCAGTGATGGACATCCTGTCACCCATTCTTTCAATAGTCCTTATCAAAGTGTCCATCTTGGCATCAGAAGATGAGGTGGATGGTTCATCTTTAATAGTGACTTTTCTCTTACCTCTAGTTCTAGCTCTTTTCATAAGTATATTTTCTTTAACTCTGATTGCGTTCTTTTGTGTATCTTCCAATGTAGCTGGACTTGCTTCCCTTAGTTGGTATCCCATGTCTGGATCAAATGCATATGGATAACGTATGAGAGCTAAGCCCAGAGGAGGCTTGATGTCAATGATAATTGCATTATAAGTTCTATTGAAGTGAGTATTGAAATCTTGGACTGATTCATTGGGATTTCTATTTATATTCTCATACTTAGAAAGAAATTGTAAATGATTTTTCTTTACCTCCCATCGGGCTATAAATGCATCAACCAACTAGTCTGGAGTGGTAATGGAATTAGCAGTCAAGGATCTAAACCAAATTTTGACATCTCCAAAGAAGCTCTGGGCTATAATTCTCATTTTGGCATTGTCAGAATCAAATTCCTCCAATTCTATTAAGTCAATAACCTTGAAAATGTGTTGTTTTTCAGTTATGGTAGAATTTTCATCAAACATTGGGAATCTTTGGCCATAACCCTTAGGTAAATCATTCAATTTAGTGGGTAAGATAAGTGGGGAAAATCTGGCCATGATTCCTACTGAGTGAAGTGTTGGATTGACAACGGGATGAGTTGGCTGAATAGGTAGTGGAAAAACAATTGTAGGTACTGAAGAAGTAGGTATGAATGAGGAGGTCAAGGGTGTAGATGAAAAAGAAACAATTTATTGGGGTTGATTCGAGACAGGTATTGACTCTTGATGATAGATTTGGGTCCAAACTTCGATGTCAAGGTCTGTTTCAGGTTTAGTCTCTTCAAAAATAATTTTTTCCTCAAGTTTCAGAGAACTAAGATCTAACTCAGATAATGACTTGACCTTGGAGAGCCTTAAAGGATCAAAGACTATGTTGACTAAAGAGGTTTCAGACTTAGATCTAAATAATGATAATTCAAATTTTAGATCAAATGATATATCTTCGAGAGATAGTACATTGGTAGGCAGTGAAGTAGATCTTACAAATGGGATTTGACCTAACTCAATCTCTGTAGCTTGATATATATGCTTCCAGACAAGCTTTTGAAATATTCGATCAGATCAGCTAGATCAGGATTGAGATTTTCTCTAGTGTATCTTCTCGAAACCAACTCTACAATCTTGGCACTGCAATTATCTAGTCAACCTTTATAAAACTTAATCCTATCATCCAAAGGATCAAATTCCAATGATTCTTGTCATACACCCAGGGAAAATAAATCTTTCGTTCCCAGGCAACAGTGCCAGTATGTTATCACTCCATCAGATCTCTAGGTTGAGAAAGTGTCCAAACAAAGGTAACCACAAACCAATATTTTAGCTTGGTAGCTAGCCCTACCAAAACAGAGAGGGCTCTCTCCACAAAATCACAGCAAAGAGGGCTAGATGAATTAGGGTTTTATGCTAGGTATGAGTAAAGGGGTTTGTTTGTTTGAATTGGTTTTCTGGATGGGTGAATTAGGTCAAAGAGGCTAGGTCAGGGCAAATAATATTAGGATTGTAGTCCATTCAATGGGGAAAGGTAGGTAGGATGGCTAACACTTTAGGGTTTCAGGGTGAGATGGATTAGACTGATGAGGAGCTAGAAAGAGCAAGGAATAGCATGTATTCTTTCTAAACTGAAGAAAATGAACAAATTATGAAGATTTTCCCAAAACAGAGCATGAGAGATGTATTATGCTTATCAAATTTAAAATCAACATATAATAGAGATGAAATGGATCATGAAGTCAAATAATTCATACATATGTAACATAAGAAGAAACTATGCTAAATTTCCATACCACAGGTATCCCAAAGAAATAGCTGCAACTCTTTCATTAATTTCCTGCCAAATACTGATTACACTAAAGTCTCTAATCAATGCAACAACATCCAACCTGTGAAATGAGTAAAAAAGTACAAGATATAGACCTAAAAAAACCTTCTCCCAACCTCATGGGTCAAATCCATGAGCTAAGGAGTTGTTCCACCAAAAACTAAAATGATACCCAAAGTGTAGGGAGGTCAAACTAACTCATCCCTCACTTTTTGGAAACTGATTCATTACATCTCATCAAGAGTTTTTATCTAATGTATTTACCCTAGGTAACTCAAAAACATAATAATTACATTTACATCCATGAATTACATTGTTAAAAACACCATTTTCCAAGGTGAAAATGAAAAAACTGAGAAATTTTGGAAATATCAGCAAACTCAGAAAATTTGCAAAAAGCGCAGTGCCAGTGTAAAAAGTGCAACAACAACTTTAGCTCCACTTTTGAGGGGGTTCTAGGTGTCAAAATTGAGCTCAGGATAGCTCATTGGAAATAATGTACTGTCTAGCTTCCAAATGTATGTTCAGTTTCCAAAATGGTGTTGATTTTACCCTCCAAAATTTTATTATCCCAAGATTAGTCAAAAGCACAACTCCAGCCTCCAAAATAGGGAAAAAATGTGATTTTTGGGTGTTTTTTGACTATTTTTTTGACCCAAAAAAGTCTTGTAAAGTTGCTTTCCTGCTTGTATTTGGCCTTCTGAATCTAATGGTGCTTTCATTTTGGCCATTGGAGGTCCCTAGAAAAAGTGTAGCGCCTAGGGCACTGCGCTTTTGACAGTGTGACTATGCAAAACTACCAAAAATGCAAAAATTTCAAAAATTTCCCAAAATTGCTCAAATTTCTTCTGTGGGAGGCTGATGAGGTATGTTAGGCAATGAGTGATGCCTCAGAAAGGATATCAATATTTTCCCCTTAATTTTTCTTTGTTAGGGTTTCAAGTCTTGATTTGGCCTTTTGGAGCTTTGACCTTGCAATCTGATTTCTCTTGCAGTAGTGTTTGGCCATGTTTCTTTGTAAATAATTGTCCTTATTTTCCTTCTCTAGGAGCTTCTCACGATGCTCATTGGCCTTGTCAAGCCAATGCTCCCGATTCTCATTTACCATGATGGAAAATTTCTCATTTAAAGTGAGATCATTGGAAAGTTCAACCTCCTTTTGCCTCTAGCTCTAGAGCTCTTTTAAGTCCTCTAGTCCTAGGGATCCTTCTTGGCACTTATTATTGTTCCTCATTTTTTTGACCATACCTCTCATAAACCTCATCAAGCAAAGCCTTTTCATTTTTTTCTTTTCTCTTTGCCTTGAGAAGCTGCATCTCCATGATTCCCAACTTGGTTTGACGTTGTTGACTTTCCCACTCATAGTATGAAATCACAAACTTATATCTATCAAGGTTATCTTGTAGTTCTTTAATTTTGGCATCCTTCTCCCTGATAATCAAATTGGAGGCCTCATAATCATGTTGCTCATCCAAGTAAACAAGGTCAAAATTTGTTTCCTCATCTTCTTACATGGTTTCCTCATGCTCATCTGCTTATGTCATATTTTTTTTTTACCTTTTTGTACCTAATTTGTTGATGAAGAAGGCAAGGTCCCTTCCACTTTCCATGGATCAAACAATTTCCTGTACCCTCTCTAATATGTTCTAGCCCAATGTGCCCAATTCAACCCTTTTAGGCTTGCTGATCATAACTCTGCTAGGTGACTCAACCTGATCCTGAAATGGTGAGGATGGTGGTGAAATGTGTGTAGTAGGATGAGCTGATGAAGGAGTAGGTGTTGTGGGTTGAAATGGAGGAATAGATACAATAGGATCAGATGGAGGAGGAAAATCTTCAACATGTTGATCAGTAGGATGAGATGAAGAAGACATATCTTCAACATGTTGATCTTGTGGAGCTGTGAGGATATCATTGACTATGAAGGTGTCCCATATGAAACTAATCAAAGTGATGGAGCACAATGATTTTGATCAATGAGTGGTGGAAGAGGTTGTTCATATGCTGGTCATAGTCTCTCCTTTGTACAATTAATGCCATTTTGTCTATGCTCTTGAATAGATAGTATGGGATATTGAGCAATCTTACTCTTGTGAAATACATATGCAGTCTAATATGGTATGTGTAGAGCCTAGATAACCTTCCTTCACAAGAGAAGTACTTCATGATGATTTTTATCATGGGGGAATACCTATCAAGAAGGAAACTGAAAGGGAAGACCCTCTTCCTCTCATTTCTGTTCCTTGGTTTGATGAATGATTCATAATATTGATCCTCTAAATATTTGGATTTAAACCACCTCTCACCCATGTTTGGAATCTCTGTGGAAGTAGTAATGATAGATGTAGATACAGTGAAGGTCACACCTATAAGGGTCACCTGATTGTCTCTGAGGTTTGAGATGAAGAATCTACTCGACATAGGATGATGTTGGACCCTCTTAATCATGTTGCAAAAATCAAGGTAAACTACATACTCAAAAAAAGTGACAGTCATAGGAGAGGCCATCAGTTCATTTTTTGTTGGTGGGATCCAGCCTTAGGACCCTTCCTCCTTTTTGAGGCCTTCTCTTTTCTTTATCCTCCTCTTCCATACAGTCTTTGTCTTCCTCCATATTGTTTGGTGGCCAAGAAACCCTAGGAGATGAGGTGGATGGGAATGGGGAGTGGAGATAGGTCTAGGTAATAGGGATAAGTCTAGGAAAATTTAGGGAGATAGGGGAAGGGGTTGTGGAGCTTTGGGAGGTGATAGGAGGTTGAAATGTTAAGGGAGTTGGAAATGAAAATTAAATTACAGGTTTGAGGAAGTGGCTGCCTAGGAAATTTAGAAGCCTGAGACTTTGGGTTTTAGGGGAAAGGGATTTAGGGATTAGGAAATGGTAGTGTAGGGGTAGGGATATATTTAATAATGATGTAGGAAGGGATTTCAGGGTTAATGTTGTGTAACCAGCTTCAAAAATAGAAGAAAAGAGATATCAACGCCTTAGAAATAAGCCACTTCGAGGGGGAAACCTCCAATACATTACATAAATGAACAATTCTTGGATGATACAATTTACAAAACCTCCTTTCTATATATAGGATTTCATGTGGCCATAATGTAATCCTAGTGGGCCACAATGTAATCCTAGCTGACCTAACAATAATAATTTAAGGGCACAATAATAACAAAATGGGGTTACAAGGGTACAATAATAACAATAAGGGGGTTACACTAACAACAATAAGGGACTATACTAGTAATATAGGGACCTAACATGCCCCTCTCCTTCAAAAAAAGTGTTGTCCTCAATGCTTGAGTAGCTCTGGGTGCTTTTGTATAAAATTCTCATCCTCCCATGTAGAATCTTGAGTGGGTAAGTTCTTCCACTTGATGAGATACTCTGAAATTGATCGATTCCGTAGTTGTCGAGTTCTTGTTTCCATGACCGCTTCTGGTTCCAATATGATTTTTCCTTCCTCATCAAGTTCTGGCAATATTGTTTGAGCTGGAAGATTTTCTCCTATAACCTTCTTTAAGCATGAAACATGGAAAACTGGATGTACTCGCGAAGAAGCAGGAAGCTCCAATTTGTATGCCATAGTACCAATCTTTTGCAACACCTTGTAAGGACCATAGTACTTTGGTGATAATTTATTATACTTCTTAGCTTGCTTGAGGGACATTTGTTTGTATGGTTGTAGCCGTAAAAATACCCAATCTCCTACATCAAAACTTCTCTCGCTGCGATGTTGATCTGCCTGTTGTTTCATTCGATTTTGTGCCAAATTCAGGTTATCCTTTAAGAGTTGGAGAACTTCTTGCTGATGCTCGATGTGATCTTCCACTGCTTGAACCTTCGAATTTTCTCTTAAAGATGATGTGATGGATGGTGGATGATATCCATAAAGTGCCATAAATGGGGTCATTTTTGCTGCAGTATGGAAGGAAGTGTTATACCACCATTCAACGAGAGGTAACCACTTGACCCATCATGTTTGTTTATCAGATACAAAACAACGAAGATATCCTTCCAAACATTTATTTACTATCTCAGTTTGACCATCTGATTGAGGATGATAAGATGAGCTATGAGCTAATTGAGTACCCAAACAAGAAAATAACTCCGTCCAAAAAATTCCAGTAAAAATGGGATCTCTGTCACTCACAATAACCCTTGGGCTTCCATGTAGCTTTTGAATTCTGTCCATAAATGTAGTAGCAACTGTACTTGCTTTAAATGGATGAGATGATGCACAAAAGTGTGCATACTTGGTAAGTCTATCAACTACCACCATGATGACACTCTTTCCTTCGGACTTAGGTAAACCTGTGATAAAATCCATTGAAATCTCCTCCCAACGTTGACTTGGAATGGATAAAGGTTGTAGAAGTCTCGGGGTCTTAATTGTATCCACTTTATTCTGCTGGCAAACCAAACATTCCGCCACAAACTTTTGAATATAAAATTTAAGGCCATCCCAAAAAAATTCTTTCTTCACCCTGTGGTAAGTTTTTAAAAATCTTGAGTGTCCTCCTAAAGGAGAAGTGTGCAATTCTAGAAGAATATTTTGTTTTAGTTGGGAATTCTTACAAAGATATAAGCGATCTTTGTACCATAAGGAATCATTTTTCCAACTAAATGTATCAGATGTACTAGGATCTTGCTGCAACTTTTGAATGAGTGTCCATAAATCTTTTTCCTTCTTCCATTCATCTCTTGCTTCGGTTATCCAATCTGGTTGGATAATAGAAATGGCACAAAGCAATGCTTCCACCTCTTCATTCTTTCTTGAGAGTGCATTTGCAACAACATTAAGTTTTCCTTTTTTGTAGATTATTTCAAAGTCATAACCCAACATCTTTGTGACCCATTTTTGCTGCTCTTCTGAAGATAGTCTTTGTTCCAAAAAAGTGTTTAAGACTATCATGATCAGTTTTTACCTTGAAGTGTCTTCCCATTAGGTAAGTTCGCCATTTCTTTAGTGCATGCAGTATTGCTAACATTTCCTTCTCATAAATAGGTTTCTGTAAATACTTTCCTTTGATTGGACGACTTCCAAAAGCAATGGGTCTTCCTTCCTGCATTAAAACTGCACCAATTCCATTTCCTGAGGCATCACATTCCACAATAAAGGTTTTTGTGAAGTCTGGCATAGCTAAGACCGGTGCTAGGCACATTACCTCTTTAAGATGTTCAAAGGCCTTAGTTGCTTCAGGAGTCCATGAGAATGCATCTTTCTTCAATAATGTTGTTAGAGGTGCTGCTATTCTCCCATAATTCTTAACAAACTTGCGATAATACCCTGTTAACCCGAGAAATCCTCGCAACTGCTTTATGGTTGTGGGGACTTTCCATTGC
The DNA here is from genome assembly GCA_034641835.2 of Pinus albicaulis. Classification (NCBI taxonomy): domain Eukaryota; kingdom Viridiplantae; phylum Streptophyta; class Pinopsida; order Pinales; family Pinaceae; genus Pinus; species Pinus albicaulis. The sequence continues at coordinate 1,563,543,288 of CM076584.1, forward strand.
TTAATGGCTTTAATTTTTTTAGGGTCTACTTTAACACCCTCGTGAGATACAATATGACCCAGATATTCCACCTCTTGTACTCCAAAGAAACATTTGGATTTTTTTGCATATAGTTGTTTCTCCTGCAATAGTTTGAGCACCCTGTCAACATGTTCGACATGATCCTTCCAAGACTTGATGTAGATTAGTATATCATCAAAAAATACTAGCACAAATTTTCTAAGGAAGGGTTTGAAAATGGAATTCATCAACCCTTGAAATGTAGAAGGTGCATTGGTAAGGCCAAAAGGCATGACCAAAAATTCGTAATGACCCTCATGAGTTTGAAATGCTGTTTTTGGAATATCTTCAGTCTTCATTCTAATTTGATGATATCCTGAACGAAGATCCAACTTGGTAAAATAAATTGCTCCATGTAATTCATCCAATAATTCATCAATCACCAGAATGGGAAATTTATCTTTAATGGTGAGCTTATTGAGCTCCCTATAATCCGGACACATTCGCCATGATCCATCCTTCTTGTGTACCAATACTACAGGAGCAGAGAAAGAACTTTGACTAGGTTGAATTATGCCCGCCTCTAACATTTCTGCAATCATACGTTCAATTTCGCTCTTTTGGAAGTAAGGATATCTATAAGGCCTGATGTTTGGAGGAACACTTCCTGGAATCAAATGAATAGCATGATCATGATCATGAATAGGTAGGAGTCCTTTGGGAGTTTCAAACACCTTGGAATGATTGTCCAAGACTTGTTGGAGATCTGCAGAAATAGATGATTTTGATGTTGTAACTTCTAGTGAGCATAATTGTGCAATTACGCCTCGTTGTTCTTTCTTTAGAAGCTTTGTCATGCCATTAGAGCTTATTATCCTTCCTGGCTTCCCTTCAATACCCCGTAATTCGACTTCCTTTCCTTCTGAAAAGAATTTTAAGAAAAGTTCTTGAAAATTAAAAGCTACCGTCCCCAAAGATTGTAACCATTGTACTCCTAGTACAACATTAGCACCTCCCATAGGAATGGAAAGCATTGGACTAGTCAATACATATTCCCCCATGGTTAGCTTGTATTATGGCATTTTCTAGAGAAATTTATAGTTCCTCCATTTGCAACCATCACTTGACATTCTGGTGCTGGGTATAGGAAACAATTCAATTCCTTGGCTACCTTACAATGAATAAAATTATGGGTACTACTTGAATCAATCAGCACTATTACCTTTTTCTTCTTGATATGTCCTTCTATCTTGAGAGTTTGAGGAGTGGTAATTCCTGCCAATGCATTACATGATATGGTCGGACTCATTTCTTCTTCTTCTAGGGTTGGTTCCTGGTGTATATCCTCTTCTTGTTCATTTTCTTCTTCCTCTTCACAATCTATGTAAATAATTTCTTCTCAGCACACTTATGACCTTTAGTGTATTTGCTATCACAACTATAGCAAAGCCCTTTTGCTCTTTTTTCTTCCAATTGTTGTGGTGTCAACCTTGTAGGTTGTGGAAATCTAGGCGTAGCAACACTTCCTTCTTTATAGAATTGAGTGGTAGGCTTCATTGTCACCATAATTTTACATTCAACTTTTCTTGCCAACCTGAATGCCTTCTCCAATGAATCAGGTTCCAAAACGCGAACTTCATGTTGGATGTTATCCTTCAAAGTGCCTAGGAAGAGATCAATCCTGTGTTCCTCTGTAAGATCAGTTACCCTTATATTCAATTTTTGGAAGTCCTCAATGTGCTGCCCCACTAAACCCTTTTGTTTGAGATTTATCAATTGGCTAAAGAAGGTGTTGCTCTTTGTATCCTCATAATGTGCTATCATTTCCTTCATAAAAATTGACCAAGTGACAATTTTTTTACGAGAGCAAAGCCATCGATACCATACAAATGTATTTTGTTCTAAATGTAAAGTTGCAATGCGTACCTTTTGTGTGTTTTTCACATTATGGAGATCAAAATATTGCTCCATCTGTAGTATCCATGTTACAGGATCCTTTCCATCAAACTTCCTCATATCCATTTTTTGGAATATGGTGGTTCTTCCGTCCAAAAGTAGAGTTTATGAAATCACGATTAACATTTATTTTGTTCTCATCATGAGTTTCCTCTACCATCTTTTCACCAGTAGGAAACATTTCATGTATCAACCTTGCCAAACCTTCGATGTCTACTTTTAGATCCTTCTTCATGTTTTCCATGTTGTCTTTCATTTTTTCATCGATCTTAGCTTCCATGTCATCCATCTTAGCTTCCATGCCCACTTCCATGCCATCCATCTTAGCTTCCAAACCATTCATATTAGCTTCCACGCCTTTCTTCAAACCATCCATCTTAGTTTCCACGCCTTTCTTCAAAACTTCCATTTCATTTTTTGTTGTTCTTTGCGAGAGTGAAATTTGCTCTTGTAATTTTGATATGTCATGTTGCCATTCTTCATCTTCATGAGTCATAGTAGAGCCTTCTGAAGGCTTAATGGGTGTTGAATTCTTTTTAGGGGCCATTTTAGAATCCAATATTGATATTTATTCTACAATATGCCCTTGGAATCAATTCAACTTGATTCTTCAAACAAGACTTATGCAATTCGGAAAAAAAAATACACACCTTTTACTAGCTTTGAGGAGCTCGATATTGAAATTGAGTTATCTCTGTAATTGAAAATCTTCGATATCTAAAATTCAGCCCTGTAGTAGCCCTCTAAAGCTTCTTTCAAATTCCACAGGTCTGACCTGATTTGGATTCTCCAAGACAAATTTGTGTCCAATCTCCCACAATGACCTAATTCTGGACTGGTTCAGTAGAGCGAACTTGTACGACTTGCCATGTGTCACTGTTTTGTCCTTTGTCTCTGAAATTGATAGCCAAGAAACTAAATTCCATGTACTTGTGACCACTTTTTACGACACTCAAATCCACTGCCCAGAGAGATATTTATTGAACTTTTCCCACGATCACCTCTTTGAGATGAAATTCAGGAGCCTGAAAAAGCACTACTTTCCACAGATCATATCTCCAAAAATATTGCTAACCAAGCTTTGAAATTTTTGAAAATTCTCAGATTTCAGGCTTCAATAACTTAGAAATTTCGCATTCGAACCTTAGCAAAAAAATTTATAGTGCAAATTCCACGATGACTTGTTTAGGAGCCCCGAAAAAAGACCTAACTTCCACAGACTATATCTCCAAAAATATTGCGAACCAAGCTCCGAAATTTTTAGGAAATATTACTTCAGATTTCGCTTTCACCCCTAAAATTTCCACTTCGAAACTTCTGGAAAAAATTTATAGAGGAATGCCACGATGACCTGTCAATACATAAACCTAGAATCCAAAGCTCTGTACTAAAATGTTGTGTAATCAACGCTTCAAAAATAGAAGAAAAGTGATACCAACGCCTTAGAAATAAGCCACTTCGAGGAGAAACCTCTAATACATTAAATAAATGAAAAAAATTATTGGATGATACAATTTACAAAACCTCCTTTCATATATAGGAGTCCATGGGGCCATAATGTAATCCTAGTGGGCCACAATGTAATCCTAGCTGACCTAACAATAATAATTTAAGGGCACAATAATAACAAAATGCGGGTTACAAGGGTACAATAATAACAATAAGGGGGTTACACTAACAATAATAAGGGACTATACTAGTGATATAGGGACCTAACAGTTAAAGGGCATCAAATTGGGAATGAGGAATAGAATTAGGGTTTCTTCACTAGACCAAATGCCAATTTTACTTAGGAACAAGAACACTATGAAATCAATGCTTAGGTTTGCAAGGAGGCAATAAAAATGATGTAATTACTTGATAGAGGGTGTTAGAAGCAATTGATGAAATTTTGGAAGAGTTTTCTTGAGTCTTGGTGCTTTTTGGGAAAGTTTGGCAAAAGCGTAGCGCCTTGCCCAGAAGCGCAGTGCCCTTCAATAAAAAGCGTAGCGATATTTTCTAAAAGCGCATCTCCTATTGAGAAAGCACAACGCCACCCTCCAAAAAGCGCAGCGCCACAAAAATTTTGCATCTTACCCTGCAATTCGAATTTCTAAACCAAGGGAGTGTGTGATTGATGGATACAAGAGAAAATTAGCGTATTTCTTGTCTTGTGGTCATCTTTATAATTGATCATTGAATGAATTGGGCCTTGGGACCCACTTTCTCTTATTTTCATTCACTTCTCACTTTGAAATTATACCTTTTCATTTGACTTTTTGCTTTGACATCTGATCATCTGATGAGATTAAAGAACAGTAGGATTTGATATTTTGATGCTTTGGCATGTTGGAACTCTGAATTAGCAGCTTTGGGAATCATGAGCTTATTACATTTTAAATGACATAAAATTACATAATGGAAATTAAAAATTACATCTTAAAACCAAAATTACATGCAGAAACAAGAATTTATCTTTATAGATCATCTTCATATGGTGAACATATGTTATTTGATCACTCCTTTACTTACTAAAATTATACGATGGAAATGGTATTTTATTTCGACCTTGGAAACCCTAATGACCTAATGAAACCTTGGCTGACCTAATTTCATGATGACATGATTGATATGATGACATGATGAATTATACCTCATGACTAATGTATATTTAGCAAGGTATGAAAATATGCGAGCAAGTAATCAAATTTAAGGAAGAGTGATGTTTTTGGGCTAGGGCTACCATCAGTGACTAAATTTTTGAATGCAAACCTAGTGGAATGATAAAAATTTATGAATGATACTCTAATATGATATGAAAATAGGATTATTGATAATCTATGGAAGGATGCAAATACTGACACTAATAATTGTTATTTATCATATTTGAACATTTCATGAGGTTCTGGGCAGAGCACTGGGTTCTGAACCTGAAACGGTGTCTCAAATCTAGGGGTCGATGGCACAAAACTGAGTATTTGGGGCCCTGGCCACTAGCATGCAATTTTATGCCTAAAACTATAGCCTCTTGGTTGCTGACATGAAGTGTTATGCCTGCGACTATGGCTCAAATATGTAAAAATGTCAGTGTGACTCAAAGAGGCCTAGATGGTTGGGTTACCTACTAGAGGTGTTCTTATTGTTGTACAAGGCATGTAAGTTATGTTTCGTCGGTTCCACTTCCTTAAGGTCACTAGGAGGTTGAGTATTATTATAGTAGCCTCTCGTTACATGTTTTCTTTGGTTGGTTGGGTAGATGTGGGAAGAGGTTCTTATAGGGATTGGGCTCACATGAATTGTAATATGAAAAAGGCATCTACAAGGAAAAGCAAGAAATTGTATACATGAATAAGCTTAAGTCATGATATCAAAACCAACAACTCTAAATAATTAAATACTACTAAATAAAAAAATGAAAGTTGAAGGATTTAAGAATACTCAATGTATATAAAAGCATAGATCATGATTGTATGTCTCTCATTCATCTATTGGATGCATGATTTCTTGAAGAAAATTTTCCACCATAGTTTTAATCAAATCATTGATCGCATGTACTGTAATCTCCATTTTTAAATTTTCATTGGATATCTCCCTCTCAAGTTCCCTAGCCTCTTCTTGCAATTGCACAACCAAGGCAAACTTCTATTCATTGATACTAACAAAATTAGTTAGTGATTTTCTAATTCATTATATAGTAAAATGATTTATGTAATCAAAATCCATAGTCTTTGATTGTTTTAGCTTGTCCAATTCAGTTGTTAGCATGTCTCCCAAAATTAATTTAGAATTGTGTATGATGCATAGACCATGTAGGTCATGAACAATATTGTATACCTTGATAAAGGCATCGCCTCTTCTAATGTTTATGCTTTCACATTCATAAATGATTTTCTCTACTATCTCAATTCTCTTAGACCATATAACTTCCAATTTCTTCATTTTATTAGCATCTGGAAGTCATTTTTTTTCTTTCTCTATATCATAGAGTAATTCAATCCTCTAATTAAAATTAAGTAGCTCATTGTCAACGACTTTCCTGTCTAAATTAAGATTAGTTTTAACCAAATCGAAAAATAACTTAATTTCCTACGCTAAAGACAGTAAATTGAAAGTTTCTTTCCATGCATGATCAATAGTTTCCAATATTTTGCATATGTTACTGATGATATATGATTTCACAACATTAAGGAGACTGACAACTTTATTAGATCTATGCGGTGTAGAAGGGGTAGAAATTTTCAATGGTGGTGAAAATTATTGCCATGGAGTCATTAACAAAGGAAGTGGATTTAGAGTGTCTTCTATTTATTATTTATTTATTTTTATTTAGTCTTGGGTTCATTGCTTCCTATTCACTAATAGACTATGCAAGGGCCTCACTAGTAGATTGATTCAATATCATAAGCCTCGTGGCTCCAACACCATACACATCAATATATATATTTTTCCTTTATCAATAACATTTTTATTATGAATTTTTACTTTTTCAATTCTAATTTTTTACTTCCCTTGTCATAATTTGCATGTTGTAATGTGACAAGGTGTTCATCAAAAATAGTGACTTCTTCTGCAATTTTCTCCATTATTTTCTAATTTTCTTCTAAACAATAACTAGCCCAATCAGGGGGTACAATTTTGTCAACTTCCACATCTATCTCTTGTTCAATTCTCTCTTTTGGGGGGACTTTTGGATTTGGTTGATTGAACCATATGCGCTCTATCTAGAGTGAATCTATGAAGAGGATCTTCATCATCACCACCACCCAATAGCTCACCATGAACCATTTTTCCAATCGCAATAGACTTTCTCTTCCTTTGAATGGATGATGAAGTCACATCAATATTGAGTGTGGAAGCCAAAGATTGTTGTGTATACTTTATACCTCTTTTCTTGTATTTTTCTTTCGTGTTAACACTAGTTTCTTCAACTATTTTCTCAATATCCATTAACAGTTCTTGATTTTTGGTTGGAGCACTTTGAGTCTCATCACTTTCCTTTGTAACCTTTGTAAACAAGTTTTTATATTTAACAGTACCTAGGTGCATGGTAAATAGATCCTCTAGATAAAAGCCTCGATATGATTCAACTTCTCTTAAGTTACAAGCATCCAAAGACATTGATAGCTTTGCAACGTAAGCCACATTCTTCACAATAACTCCTCGAACAATAAATGGAAAAGAAATAAATTGTTTTTCTTTTTTTGTTTAAATATAACTAGCCAGTTATGGTATTTCCTATAGACTTCGGCAACAAAATAACTATCTATAACAAATTTTGGCTGCATTAGTGGCTTACATTTAAATACATAAATTCAAATAACTTTATTATTTTCTCTTTCTTAATGCGTTCCTTTTCCAAATAGGAAAACTTGGGCTTACACAGATATTTGATGGGGTTTGTTATCACCACGTTGGAACAAGTTGGGCTATGTCAACCTCCAACCCAACATAATTATTTCAAACCACTTTTGATTGGAAGTTAGCCCTTCCAATCTGAGAGGGCTCTCTCAAAAATAACTTATAAACTTCAGATGAATAACTATGGTTTTATTTTATGTGGTTTTGAAGGTGAAAGAGTATGTGATGGCTACCACCATTGGGCATGGAGTCAAATAAAATAAATTCAATTGCAGAGAACACAATTTTAAGGAAGCAGAGGCATTTTATGACTTGAAATTGATGTTAAATAAGTTATACATAGAAAAAGAAGGATGTTAAAGCAAGTTAATTAATTCTAAGTAATAAAAATTCTATGAATACTTATAGAAACATAAACAACATGGTAAGCAATCACCAAGTCAAAACATGAGTCTCGGGTAGAAAAATAGAGTTACTACAATAATCTATTAGCTGGATCAAAATTTTACACAGAGTGGCCTCCTCACATAATTGATCCCCCTCAAAGTGAAAAAGCTCCCCATTTATAGAGTAAGGCCTATATTACAATGGTCTTCCACCTAGGCTAGACTCGATGCCTGTTAAAGATCCCTATTTCTAATTGATTTATAAAACAATGGAGTCTTTTTGGGATATTTCTGTTTTAAAAGAGTTTGTACACAAAAAGGATTTTATCACCATTTAAGAAAATTAACCACCTTTGTTAATGATCCTTATAGAATATAAAAAAATTCTAAGGTGATGGATGTTGATGTGTCATCATGCCACGTGGATTCTGACCTGTTGACCTGCTGAGTTGTCTCCCCAAGTCGAATTTCAAAATTTCTGCACAAATCTAGCTAGTAATTTTTTTGTAAAATAGGTCTCAAAGATAGGTGCGTATTTTCCAAAACCTAATGGATGTGAAAAAACCGAGAGAGGATTTTTTATATGAGCCAGTGCTGAAGAAATATCTCCTTAATATTTTCAAAATTCATTTCCATTTGGTCAGAAAGTGAGCTTGAAGTTTACTAATAAAACAATTATTTCCAGAATTTCGGTAGCAAAAATTTAGTAGCAAATGCCAAAAAACATTCCTTTGCAAGTTATTTGATTTCTTTGACTTTTCTAGGGTCTTCTATGAGGTTTATAAGTTAAAAAAATGCATTTAACCCTCCCATTGTTGAATTTTATATTTTTCTTTGCCTCCATGGAAAGCTACAATAGTTTCGTAGAAAATTTCTTCCTTCAAGATGGAAAGTTGCTACAAAAGTTCCTGGTTTCTGAAATTTTTTTCCCTTTCATTATTTTTGCCTAAAAAACACTTATAAAAGCATGTATGAGCCTAATAATATCTTATATGAGCCTGTATGTGACAAAACATGTTGATTATCCATAACATACGAAAAATTTATGATTTTACCATTCTTATGGAGTAGCATCAGTTTTAGTGACAATCTTGAGACCTTTCTTCATAAGCTTGGTGTGCATCATTTATATTTGTGCTTATAAATATTTTAATTTCCCCTGCAACATTCTTTTGTCTTCTTGTAACCATCTATTCCTCTTGCACATGTGCTTCAACACATAGTGAGTTGCTTCTTTGAAGACTGCAAATATCCTAAAGACAACATACCAACTCTTGACACTAAGTAACCTGATCTAAATACAACTAACAGACCCCATGACAACATGACCATTACTTAGAAAAAAATAGCATCTCGTAAGGAGATGAGAATAGGTTTGTGCCAACAAATCTATTAAAAAGCGGAAACGGAACAAAATGAATGATTAGTTATATGGTGCATGCATTTTGGGAATGGTATATAAAGACAAAAAAGTGTAATCATGGCCCAATAACCTTTGACCATACTAGTTTTCAAATTTCGGTACCGTTTCCCTACCGTTAACAAAAAAAAATACTGTTAAAGTGAAATCAATGTTGGGGAAGGAAAATTTGCTACAGAAGTGTTCGGAACTTCCATAGCAAACCCTGACCAGTTTGAACTAAAGTTGCTGCAAAATTTGGATAAAGTGTCAACCTAATAATCATGACTAGATAGTCCTGAGGGACAGGAATTTTTTTATTTTCCATTAATGATGACACACACTAGAACTCATAATGAACTTGCAGAATGATTGAAATACCTTTATATGTGATTATTTAAATATAAAAACTTAAAGACCCTATTAAACCCTGACTAACCTATCCATATTGACTTAAAAACAAACCTAATGGTTATCTTGGATAACAGGGCTCTTGTTTAGTTATCATGTAAATGATTTTCTTTACAAAGACATCTTGTATTAAACAAAAATTTAAAGGAAATTTCTACTTCCACATTATAGGATACTATAAAGTGAAAATGACTCTTGTGATATGTAAATGAAAGTGAAAGTAACACATTCCAAAGAAAATATAACATGAAAATAACACTAATTAGAGTGAAAGAAATCGAAAGCGATAACTGAAAAAATGAAAATGACACTCGTGAAAAAAAAGTGTGCAAAAGCGACATTTTTCAAAACTCACCGAAATAGAAGTACAAACGATGCTAGAATGTGAGAAATTATCATTGTCAATGCCCATTGACTGTCAAAATGGATTGGACATCCCAGAGGCATAGTATTGATGGAGTGTGTTGTGTTTTTCCAAGATTGCATAAAAGAATGCACAAATGCACTTGTTACGGTCTCAACATGTGATAGCAAGTAACTTTGACACTTCCAATCCAAGAAGGGAGCTCAAAAAGTATCAGCTGACCAAGAGGTCACTATGAAACAACTGATCGCAAGATCCACAGTAGGCTCAAATATTCAAGTGTATGCAAAATTTTGGAGTGTGTTTGTCGTAGCGACAACACAAGGTAAAAATCTAGACTAAGTGCTAACAATGGGACAATGGCCCACTATCACCATAGACAAGGTCCCTTTATCTTTATATACTTTCACTAATGGGAGGAGTCCTGGTAATATAATAATCACCTTTAATAGATATAATAGGGTTTGATGTGTGATCTGATGGATGGGGACCTCTCAAAGGATGTTGTAAGTTATGGTATAAGGCTTTAAAGGGTACTTTTTCTTCCTATGAGAGACCTAAAAATGGATTTCACAAGACCTAGGGTTTTGCGAATTATCTTGGATAAATGAAATTCCAAGATCAAGGCAATGAGGATAAAGGGATTCTTATGATATACTTCAACAAGTACCAAGTTCATATAACCCTCAAATAAGTCCCCAAGTTGAGGAAACTAACTAGGGATTCCCTCTTAGGGAAATGCATAGGGCCAAATATTTTATGGATGAAATCCAGGTGGACGCCCACCAAACTTTAGGATCAAGTAGTCAAAAACCTATTCTTGATATTTAGGCTCTTTGAATCCCTCAAAACCTCCTCCTAAGAAGTTCTCTCTAAGCCCTAGCCTATTTGTCCTACCTTAAGAGGGTCAAAATTTAGAGAGGAAAATGTAAGTAGAAAAATTAGGTTTGACCACCAAGGTATTGGATTAGTGCCTTTTCCTTTAGGCATATGGAGTCTTAGGAGGCTAAATATGAGCTAAATCGTTTATAAGGAGGCATAAAATTTTATGCCCTAGGAACCGATTTTAATCATTTAACCACTTCAAGATATAATGGAGTTTGATGGAGATTTAAAATATTTCTCCATTAGGAACATTCATTACATTCCATACAATGAACTATATATGCAACACCCTACTAGAAAGCCTTTACAAAAATTATTTTTCAATAAGTAGGGTACAATTAGCACATTATAGAAGTAATAACATCAAATGATTTCAAGAGATAAATTCTATCAACATAAAGCACTTACAAGATGACATGCAATATATCCATTCAATATCCAAGAAATAACTCCAAAGATAAAATTGAATTGACTCCCATACATCGAAATGCATCCAAAATATTCTCCAATAACCAAAGGGAAACAAGTGCACTTTCTCCTCAAGGGATCAAATTCAAAGTGTGATGATGACGAGAGACTCAAAGAGGTCTCTTATATTTATATATGTCCAATCAAGTCTAATATTATCCTAAAGCCCCTCTTAGTTATCAAAATGGAGGGAAAAACTAATTGTGGTTATAAGACAACCACATAGCCAATGTAAAATCATAAATATAAACCCACAAGAGGGCTGAAGTGATGACATCATAATTGCATGGGCCTCTTGGAGGCATGCATTGATCTCTCTTGGTGTTGAACTGAAGGAAAAGGGCTCGAAAAATCATCCTCTAGGGGTTGGTGTAGAGATTGCAAGAAATTTGTTACTGCTAATGAAATCAAACTAAAATCAAGAGACACAAATTTCTTCTATTATTCTACGGAAAGGAAAACACACTATAGAAACACATGCAATAACATGAAACCATAAAAACACAAGGAAAACAATTATTTTACAAGGGAACCCAACTGGGAAAAATGCCTTCGCTTATTTGCATTAATTCATATGAGAATATGGATCAATTACAATTTGTTTCTTCAATTCTTAATCACACCCTACACTGAAATTCTAATCTCCTACTCACTGACTTGATTTGACCAACACTTAGCCAAAATAGGCCTCTCTTATCCTCCTATTTCTTTATGCAATCGTTGAGGAAATTAGCTCCTAAAAAAATAGGAGAATTCCCCATTTCCTTGTGCAACTCCTAAAGGAATTGATCACCTACTCCATTGCAAGACCTGTACACTAAACTAGTATACAAAAATAAATAAAATTATGTATTTTCCCTCCACCCAACTAGGCATTTTGAATTCCATGCATGACTGGACTATTTTTAGTAAATTTACCAGTTAATTGAGAGATCAGTGAGTTAACGACTATTATAACTACTCAAGTGAACTCCTAATGACTCCACTAAACACTAGATCTCAGTTAACTTAGTTTAAATAATAATAACTCCACTATATTGCTAGATTTTAGCAATCAACCTATGCACAACTCTACTTCTAGCCTACAAACTTGAATCTACTTATTTAACTAGGATACAAATCCATATCACTCCATCTAACTGCAATCCAAGTGATCTTGCTGATGTAGAAAATTGAATTTCTCCATTTGACTAAGGCACAAGTCGCCTTTTCTTGGTACAATTCTAACACTCCCTCTTAGCAAGAAAATTATTTTTCACAACCCCAATCCTACTCTAGTGTAATGTACTGTACACAACTAGTACCCCTTATAACTATTGCTTTTTCTATTGCAACAACTTCAACTAAGAAGCATCCAAAATATTGAATCATCTGAGTTTATGAGCCACAATTGTCTCTTGAGTCTTTGACTACTACTAGCCTGCAACTGTCGCTCAAGATTTGACTGCATCAATTGACATTGAACCTTCTTCTGTTGAATATTGTGGCCCCCTGTAGCAAGGGTAATGATCAATGAGAAGGGTATAATGCAACTATTTTTTCTCTCCTATGGACCCTGCCCAAATATTTGCAACTCTAGGACTAAGGCTCTACATCGCCCCACCTCACTCATGGAGGTATAACTGCATCCATAGCGAAATATACCTCTAGGTTGTATAGATTTTTAACTCGAACACCAATTTGTTTTACTTGTCCATTAGCAACATTATTTAGAAAAACCATTAGAGGAAATTTTAGCCTAAAAGTGGCCTCCTAAGGAAAAATAATAAAATAATAGGAAAATAATAAAATAAAAGTTTTGAATTTTGGAGGGAAAAGAAAAAAAATTGTTTTAATTGTATATTTGTATGATCTCCTTAGAGGTTTACTCAAATTTCAAGCGTAGATAATCGTTGGATTTAGAACTCAATTCCACATCCAATGAGTGTCTACGCTTGAAATTTGAGTAAATCTATAAGGAGATAAGTCAAAAATACAATTAAAAAGGTAGCCTTTTAATTTTCCTGCTAAAATATTTACATGCACCTATTTTTAAATTTAAAGTATTTTGATTGGTTTACATATTATGTACGTGAAAATTTCATGGGCACTCTTAGGCTAAAATTCCTCCAATGTTTCTCTTTACTGAACACCATATCATATCCTTGATCTTCAAGTACAACTACATAAACTAATTTTTTCTTTAGATGAGGCACATACATTACATCCTTTAGGTGAATATGGGAGCTTGAATCCCTCTTAAAGGTGACAGTAAAAGTCCCTTTAGTAATATACCTTCCATCATATCCAAGATCTATGTGTAATTGTTAGTTCTTGTCCTCTAAGATGCTGAAGAACTCCTTCTTGTCATATGATATGAGGCACCAAAGTCTAAGAACCACTCACTCCCTATTACTATGCTTTCCATGCAAGAAATGATGGTGAAATCCAGCTCGAATTATGATGCAAGATCATCTCCTCCTACTCCTGCTACAAACTCCTTACTAAATTTCTTGTGTAGACACTTTGTTGCATAGTTTCCATACTCATGGCAGTGAAAACATTTAATTTTACTAAGGTCTTTCTTATTTCCATTGTTCTAGATAGATTATGCCTTGCCTTTGGCCTTCTTGCCTTTGGAATTATTTCCTTTTCCAACTAGAGAATAATATTCTTCCTCATTATATCTAGACGTGACACCATCTCTAGTGTTTCTTCTGATCTCCTATTGTACCAACTCAAACCAAAGTCTCCCCCAATCTGGTAGCTTGTATCTTCCATTAACTAAATCTTGATAGTTGTGCTAGGATTTCAGAAGGAAAATGAGGGTTAAGCTCACAAGTTCATATGAGGCCATATTTTCTCCTACTCCTCCAATTTCATCTCGAACCCGAGTGAATTTGGATAGGTATTGATGAATGGTTTCAATTTTTAGCATGGAAATGTTCCTGAGCTTGTCTCTCAATGCCAATTTACTGGCATCACTTCTGCTTTAGAATAGGTCTTCGATAGTTTTCCACATTGTAAAATGATCTAGATATTTTAACTTCAAGGATGCATTTAGAATTTCATATAACAGAACATGTTAACCATGTAACTTAAACCACATTAAAATAAGTGGAAAAACATAAGAAAACATGAGATCAAAGACACAATGATTTGATTACGGAGTTCACCCAATGTGGGCTACGTCTTTGGGCCCTACTCAACAGTGGGGAGGCCTTCTTTTATTAAGTGGCATCAAAGAAATAAGTTACAAGCAACTTTACAAAAATGAACCTTATACCTCTAATATATATGATGGCCTACAAATGGAGAGCTAAACTATAGACATAGACATCACCACTAGATTAGTGTTGTGAAATCGTGCAAAATCAACTATAAATTGTCTAATTCTGTCACTGAAACCTTTGGCCCTCTAAGGGCATATTTTTGGCATCTTGCATATTCCCCAACTCATGGTTTCCCTGCCTCCTCTGCTCAGGGTTATGCTCATCCTCTGCCTTTCTTCCAAGTTGAATCATCAAACTTGGTTCTTATATAATGAAATGGACAAATATTTCAACATAGGTTGTTTGGCTCGTTGGAAAAGTGGTAAGTTAGGAATGGGTTAGTCAGGGGTTCCAACCCTGCTGACCCCCCAAATGGTATATGTGTTGTATTTTTGGTTTGAAAGTTAACATATGTCGGCCAACGATTTGGTGTTACAATGATTTTTTTGGGGTCGCCCATTGGAGGCCAACCCACGTGGGGCTGGTGGGTTCAACCCCTGGCGACTCCCCTTTCCACACGACGCCTTTGTGTTGGGTGATGCGTATATCTGTTGGGCGTATTGTTTCAATATATATATATATATATATATATATATATATATATATATATATTAATGTAATTAGTTCAAAAAATCCGCTAGAAGATAAGGGATATTAGGAAAATTAAGTAGGCGACAAATTATCTTGTTCCGATGGCCGGATTTTGTGTCAGGAAGCTGCCAAATTGTTGCCTCGTTAGTACTGTGACTTGGAAAATTTTGACCAGAACTTTGACCATCTATAACTTGAGCATACAAACTTGGTTTTGACCATCACACCATTGGAATCAGGGTGACGAGCACTACAACTTGGTCCTGGCTTCACTTCCAGATGATGAATTTGACTTTTGAGTTATTTTCAAGGCCACTTGTATTTTTGGATCCTCCAGAATCATTCCTCCCCACTGAGGAGATTTTGGTCCTCCAAAAGCATGAGAACATCCTACACACTACATATTTCTTCATCAAGCCACACTTTCAACATCTGCATTGCATGAAAATATGGTACATTCTTTGCAATCACATACAAAACCACACATGACTCAAACAAATCCATACTTGCCAAGAGTTTATAACACACATTCTTTGGTCAAGTTTACATTATAATAGAAACCAATACCCCAGCTATAAAAAAAGGCCAAAAACATCATCATTTCTTTAATAACTGATGGAAAACACATCATCACTTTTACAATTATTCACAACACATGATTTACAAAATGTGGCTATGAAAAGCTACTATATCTAGTAAAACCATCTCTTACTCAATAAATTGGGCTACCATCAATGCAACATATTCATTTTTTGAACATCTTCGCTAGTTGGATTCTTTATCGGTTCTTCTGCGCATGGAGCATATGACACATGTGTAACACCCCCTTCCCACATCTACCCAAATAACCGACCAAATGGGGTAAACATGCAACGAGAGGATACTATAATGATATTCAACCTTCTATGTGACCTTAAGGAAGTGGAACCAATTGAAAACACAACATACATACCTTATACAACAATAAAAACACCCAAAGGAGGTAACCCAACCTTTCAATCCTCTTACCCCTGGGTCACACTGACCTTTTTGCCTCTTTGATCCATAGCAATAGTCATAACACAACATGCCAATAGCTAAGAGGCTATAGCCACAGGCATAACATTGCAAGCCAATGACTAGGGCAGGCCCAAATACTCAATTTTGTGCATGTGGCTCTGGTATTTGAGCCACCTTTTCAGGCCCAGAGCCCAGGTCACTATCCAAAACTTCATGAAAAATTAAGGGGTGATAAATAACAACAGGACAATGATACATAAGCAATCACATCAACAAGAACTCATCTCAACCCCTCCTAGCCATGACAAGAATTTTTTTAGCCATGGCACAAACATTGAATCTACAGGTGTAAACAACAGATTTAAGCATAGGGGTCTCATATTTATCTAATAATCGCCAATAAACAGTGCTCCCTTACATCATTAGATGCAATACAATCTATTTGACCATAGATAAATCGTGCATTCATTTACAAGTAAAAACGTAAATAAGACCATACATCATCACTGATAAAATACATTCTTATTTAACCATCATAGTAACAACATAAATACAATGGATACAAAAACAATAGAATACACATAATAACCAGTACATTTTCATACCAAATACCAAAGGAATGAGCTTATCATTTATGGATATAAAACCTACCATATATGGGACTTCCACGTTCCACCCGACCATAGATTGGATGGTTCAAATCACTCTTCATCCAATCACCCCCGTGCCATATTCCAAGCATGAATGTGGGACTCAAACCGAAATAACCAACTAGGCATCCCTAGGATAAATGACCTCGCCATCATTAATAGAAATAAGGCTTTACCTTGATCCATCCCGGATCATTAAGCCAACACAATAGACATGTCATAACTGGCTTTTCTGTGATCTACACCCGATCACTATGTCAACACAAGCATGGATATTACGTGATTCTTCCACCTAAACCTTGAGTAATTTTCATGTCTCGTAGTCTCTTAGGCTTTACCACAACCTATAGTCTGAATCAGGGGTCACTAAGCCCTAAATTGAGACATACTCTCCAGGCTTTACTGTATATCCCAAACCTGATATTATTAGGCTTGATGGAGAGAAAAATACCTCTAGGATTCACTGTATATCCCTCCATTCACTAGTCTAGGATTCCTAGGCCTACCAAGGCAAAACACTATCTAGATTTATTGTAACCCATAGTACGGTTCAGGATTTACTAATTCATGCATTATATCAATTTGGAGATCCACCCCAGTCAGCTTTGAATCCATCCGACAATCCAACTAAACCCAAAACATGAGAGCTCCCAAAACATGAGAGCTCCAAAACACCATGGCTATTCAAAAATGGCAAGGCTAGGCTGAGAACATTGTCACACCTAGAAAAAACCCATATCAAGACATAAAATAACCACATGCAATGCCATGCATGCTAGATCTAGTAAGGAAAACATACATGCAAATCGATACCTTCCAAGAATCCTACTGTAATTGCTTGATTTCTGCTCCTTCTTGCTTGCTTCCTCCTTCTTCCCGCTTTCTTTCCTTTTTTGGTCCAATGCCAAAGTGCTCCAAGAAAATCTAAGCGTCCAAGCGAGAGAGAGAGAGAGAGAGAGAATAATGAGAGAGCTCCAAAAATGCATTGACAAAAGGTACCAACTGATTCTCATAAGCCTTTTTATTGATGAGGCCTCTATTTTCTTCATTTTCCATTATTTTCCTTCATTTTCCTCCTCACATGCACCCTGTGACCTTTCATCTCCATTTTATCCTAATTTCCATTATTTTTCATAAATAAATGTGTCAAATATGCCATTTTTCCTTTCCAAAGCCTTTTCCTTTGCCTTTGCCAATTTCCTTAGCCATAATAACCGAAATAAACAACCTCTAGGATATTTTTCCCAACATTCGGCTTTAAATAAGTGTCCCATCAATCGTGGTTATTATTTTTAACTTCATTACATGTAATTTTCACCAGGGTTGTTAAAGAACCCTCCCCCTTTGGGGAACACCATCCTCGGTGTTCAATGACACCTACAAACCAAAAAATCATTGAAAATAGAGCATACTTCCCATGGAGCTTTATAACAAAACTTGTTGCAATATCTACAATGAATAGCCTTCTCAAAAGAAAAAATCATCATGCTAATCATACTATGTACTATGTATTTATAAAACAACTCGTTACAATATTTACAATATTATACACTTATGCACATTTTCTCAACCAAAAAATAAAAGGATACGATGCCCGTATCAGCAACAAGTGAATCCAGAGGCTCACACCTCCACCCTCAAAGTAATACTAGTATTTGCCTCCTTCCCAAGAAGTTCAAAATCCACTGCCAAGTCAATATTCATCTAGTTTCCAACGCTATAATCCTACACCACTATACCCTCAACAACAGAGTGTCCCCTCTCATGGACAGAGAAGTATCCCTACTAGGCTCAAAGACGGTCTAGCAACACCCAAACACGCCACAAGGTGTTCCCACTGTAAAGGAATCGACTTAAGCAGGGAAGCCACTCGGGCCAACACCGTCGTTTGTAGAAGAGGTGGTGCCCTGCCTTTGCCTCGCGCATCACAATCCTCGTGATCTCCGTGATCGACACCTGCACATGCAAGAAACAACACAAACACAAGCATAAAATCTAGTATATACAACTATATGTCAGTCGAAGAGGACATAACTCATGAACATGACCAAGAACAAGAGTGGAACCATAACCAATAGTCTCTTAATATTAATGAGTCAAAAAGAAGAATACAACCAAAGCTTCGACGTTGAATTCTCCTTTGGCAGGTCATCAGCAGAACATGTCTCGATAAAGCCTATCAAGGATGGGACAAGCCTCTCCCTTCGGATACTTGGAAATAGTCTCCTTGCTTGGATTTGGCCTTAGGGAATCAAGAAGGCTTTTGCAGCATGAAAGCTCTTGGGAACTTGGGGATTCTGGAACTAGCTTGCAAGGGAAATGGGCAAGCTTTTATAGAAGGAGGAAGGGAAGTTGGGATCCCTATAATTATGGGATTGGCCCTATCATCAAGGAAGCTTCCATGAGAGGTGGCAAACCACTTCCTCTCTATGGAAATCCGTATCCAAACCACCCAACTCAAGATAGATATCAGTCCAGGAATTTGTTAGGACGAAACTTCCTCCATTTATTTTTAAAAAACACCTCTTAATATGGTTGGCGCGGGTGCGGCTCTATGACAGAGCGCCAATTGGCGCGCCCTCTTTGGAGGATTTTCCCCCTTGGCGCGAGGGCTGAACTGTGGAACCGCGCCAATGGAAAAAGAGCTATTTTTAGGGTTTTTTGCAGGGAGATGTCTTCAGGGCAATTAAAGTTCATATTCAGAGGGATGCAATGAAAGTATTTTCAAGTCTTAACTCTTCCCACAGGTCACGGAATGAGCCCTCCAATGTGCGGGATGGGGATTGTAGGGACGGTGACAAATTGCTGTGTAACAGATGCCCCCTAAAGCATGAGGCCCAAAAGAGAGAGAGAGGGGTGAAATTCTTTACGAGAACATGCCAACCGAAGACACCGCCATTGGAAAACCTACGGAGCGAAGTAAAAATGATGTCTCAAATACATGATATATATGCGTGGTATGGGCGCAACCATCCATAACAGAGTGTACAATAATCTAGATCCAAGGCATGGACGCAGCCATCCAGTGAGGATTGATAAATAGACTCAGGTATGGTCGCAGCCATCCAATCAGTGAGTCATGTAAATAATCATAATAATCCACAATATCGCAGCCTGGATTACAACAGACACAATCCAGGGTCTTGCACTCCATCTCGACCCGAACAAAGTACAAGTTCAAGCATGCAAATATGTGAGCTGAAGTCGAACATGCAAGAACATCGTCTGATTACCAGCCAATGATGAAAGTTGTTAACAGACGCGAGAGGAACCACCAATAATGACAATGGCCCTCAAGGTACTACAGGTACAATCTACGGCGTGTGAATCAATGAGTTGGCGTCGAACACCCGCAGAATCACTCGATCAGAGGCCAATGATGAAAACCTCACGTTGAATGCGACGAACCTGCCATTGAGGCATGCAGGCTCCAAGGTACCATAAAGGAGTCTCTAGATCATCTTCCTAGATAATGAGCTGAAGTCGACAGGAAGTGACCTTGATCGAAGGTGGGCCATAATGTTTCCCACATCATCGACACAAGACAGAGGAACATGATGTTTTTTGTGAATCAGGATCATATGAGAATCAGAGGAAGGTTGATACTTGTAGAGGTCAGTTTCTCTTGAACATGTAAACGACATGACAGTGGACTTGGCAGTATTTGACATCAACGGATCAGAGGTCATGGTGACGAGGAAATGAGCAGATGAGAGGTCAAAAGGGATTATCCAAACCCATGGAGGCAAAGTGAAGAACGAGATGAGATGTCCCCAACCCGACACGAATGCAGATAAGTGCCATGTTCAAGAGCGACATACTGCCGACACGACAACGATACTGGTTCCATTTTCCCCCACCATTTCTGGCGAGTACCCCAATTATTTTTGATAACAAGCTTGAAGGGGATAGCATATGCTTGTAATATAAGTCCGCCCTTCGGGAAAATCCATCCTAGTACATTTAACGAGCCCTAGGAAGGAGAAACTCGGAGAACGTCATTTCGACTGAATCCAATGTCATCAGGGTTTAACGAGTCTGACAAAGGAAGAACTCGGCGTCTTTTCATATTTAGAGAGTTTGAAAAGATAGCAGAAAAGTAAACTCCAGCGGTCCCTTTTCGTAGATAGTTCCTCGGACCCGAAAAGGTAGAAAACAATATCCGAGAAAACCTCCTAGTCGCGAGAGGCTAGGGTATTCCTTTTTCGTAAATAATATGTCCCAGCCCGAAAAAGGGGTAAACGTATTCGTGTCCATTTTAACGAGATCGAAACAACAAGGGCCTCGACAATCTTTTCATGTTTAGAGAGTCAGAAAAGAGCTGAAAGATGACTCCAGAGTGAATTTTTTGTGTATTTACCGAGTCCGAAGAAGTATAAAATACAACTCGTTTCACCGTCTAAGTCGCGTAAAAGGCCTGTTGTTGCACAAAAAGCAAGTGTAAAACCCATTTTCGACACAAATATATTAAAATATTCAGAAAAATAACATTCAAAAACCTATTTTGAGTTCAAAAAAGTTATAAATTTGTCCAATGGTAAAAATAGAATTACTTTTTACTATTTACCTCACCAAAGAGCAACAGTGGTCCATTTTGGTGTGCAAACTTCCAACAGCGATTACGACCGATCCGGGCTACCATTCAGAGTTCTGTCAGTTCCAGGTAAGCGGCGTTTCTCCGTACTCCATTTCAATCCATTTTTTAATAGTTTTCCATCATGCATTAGATTTTTGTGGCAACTTTTTAAATTTTTAGGGCTCCGCTCATTGGCGCGGGTATCGGGCACGGACCCGTGCCAATGGGCTTTTATATGTACAGGGCTCGCGCCAGCTGGCGTGACTGTTCAGGAAATAGCCGCGCCAGCGGTAGAACCCTAATTTTCACCTAAAAATTCGAGATTTTAATTAATTTAGATGAATTTTGAAGCTCAACATAGATCTAATTAAGGGTTTGTGACCATGTTGATGCAGGAAACCGAGCAAAATGGTGATTGAGTGGAAAGAGAGGGAGCACGGTGAAGAGGATGAACAAGCCATGGAGAATGAAACTTGCATGAATGCCCTCAGGAACTGTGGGCTAAAAAATTTCTTCCTGACACCTTGTTTACGAGCTCAGCCTGAGCTTCTACAGTACTTGATCAATATGTGGGACGCAGATGAACAAGTATTCAAGTTGCGGGATCAAGTGTTAGAACTGGAGGTTGCTGACGTGTACTTCATAACCGGACTATCACGCAGAGGTCCGGTGCCCATATTGACAGGGAGCAGACCGTCTGGTGAGAAGATGGAGCAAGTGATGGCACGAGTGTGCCGAGGGGCACAACTGGGATCTGGAAGTGGGAAAGTAGACATTCACACCATTCCTGATCTGGAACTGAGAGTGGTGCTGCATACCATCACGCGGGCTGCGGGGTTGCAGGCACCGCATGAGGCCACAAAGGCCCAACTTTTGGTAGCCTCAGAGTGTATGACTCCCCTATTGTTTGACTGGGCCACAACAATGACGATAAACATGAAGAGATAGCTCACGAAGTGCAAGCAGGCCAAACTGAAACAGTTTGGCTACGGTTCCATCCTGGTATCGTTCATTCTGGAACGATTACCAATTTTCCAGGGCCAAGGGGCCATAGTAGCTGAGCCGATTCCATGAGAGCCAAGAATGGCTCGCTGGGCAGCACTGATGCCTAGAGCTGGAGGAGGCCAACATATGTCCTGGAGGCCGGAGTTTTTTGGGTGGTTGTGGCGTCAGTTGATCGTAGTGGAAGACTGGCCATATGCAAGAACCGATTTCACTAGAGACCCAGATCTCCCACTGCCGGAAGGAGATGATTGGGATGAGGAGTTGGGTATGACCTCTTCTCTTTTTTATTTTTGTGTTTTATGATTTTTTTGTTAATACATTTCCATCCTGACACATTTTATATGTATGCAGACGTGGGCCCAGAGAGACCAGCCGGTATGTCTCCTATCGCGTGGAGGACTCTTCCCACACCTGATCCTTAGGTTGAGGGTGCAGAGGGGGGGGAGTTAATCCAGAATCTCGAGGGCATTGCCCGAGGGATCCCAGACTATGCCCGGTTGGCGGATGTACCGATGGCATACCAGAGACATACGGTGGGAGTGCCTAGTTGCCTCCATCGACTTTTGAGACGCTTAGTGCGTGCAGTCACTTGTTATCATGAGCACCATGCGGATTAGACTCCTAGGGATTTTATCATGCATATTTTTTGAGAGACATGTCGTCTCCGGATGTATTAAGATGAACATATATATTTTTTGATTCTATGCGACGCACACTATGTAAACATTTCGATATCTATATATATACATATCTATTTCTGGATGGATTTTCCTTTTACATGTGATGATGATTTACAAATTGCGCAAATGTCTATCTAACACCAAATTAGCTACCGCATCTGTTAATGTATTCATATGCCTGGGTATATGTTGATATGTAATATAGTCAAAATTTCTTTCCAGTAAACGAATACGCAGATACAGACGTAAAATGGATGGGTTTCTGACCGAATAATGACCGTTCAGTTGTAATACTACAAGTTGTGAGTCTAGATACACAAGCAATTCACGGATACCAAGGTTTACAACCTCGGTTAATAATTCTAATACAGCACTATATTCCGCGATGTTATTTGTAGTATGTCCCAGACACACACCTTGTAGGTTAACCAAATCACCAGCAGGATCATAGATTACCCAGGCCGCCGAAGATAGGTTCCCGGTACTGCGGGAGGCACCATCCGCGAAACCAACAAACGGACGAATGGACATCTGCACAATCAGGAAGACCCGATCAGCAAAAAGATGTTTACATCGCACACCACACCACACATGCAAACAAATGAAAAACACACACTTATGTACACACACCACACCAAAAATGACTTTAAGCGTAGTATTTTTTCAGGTACAACCCATTCCTGGGCTGCACCAGCGGAACTCCTTCATAATCTATAAGCTCATAAGCCCCATTCTTCAAAACGCGTTTTACTATGTAGGGCCCATGCCACATAGGTTGGAACTTTCCAGCCCCAAGATTGTCATG
Organism: Pinus albicaulis; assembly: GCA_034641835.2. NCBI lineage: Eukaryota > Viridiplantae > Streptophyta > Pinopsida > Pinales > Pinaceae > Pinus > Pinus albicaulis. The sequence continues at coordinate 1,563,567,051 of CM076584.1, forward strand.
TGCTTGATCGTACAGGAGGACGAGGTCCCCTTCGACAAAGGAACGAGGAGAAACCGATTGATCGAAATGAGCTTTGACCCGCTTCTTTTGTGCTTCAATAACTAGAGCAGCCAAGCGGCGGTTTTCATCTAACCGTTCCAGATACAAAAGACGCTCTTCCTTAGCAGAAGTGTCGGGTAGAAGTTCCACAGCTAATTTCAACGAAGGAATCTCGCATTCAACCGGAAGAGTTGCTTCCAGACCATACACCAATTGAAATGGTGTGAACCTAGTTGCACTCTTTGCAGATGTCCGGTATGCCCATAGAGCTGAGAACAGTTGGAGGTGCCAATTGGATTTGTGGATACCAACTGTTTGTTGAAGCATAGTGACCAGAACCTTGTTCACTGCTTCAACCTGGCCGTTTTCCTGTGGGTAATACGGCGTTGAGCTATCATGACATAAGCCCAACTTTGAAGTCAGCTCAGCCATCATATAATCTCAGAAATGAGTACCGTGGTCAGTAACGATGGCTTGCGGGACCCCGAAACGTGCAATGATATGGTTGAATATGAATTGGGTAGCTGTCTTACCGTCGGCAACTAGTGTAGGCATCTCTTCGGCCCACTTAATGAAGTAGTCGACAGCGACAATGATATACGCATGCCCCCTGGCCGAGTGAGGGTTACACGTCATAAAATCCATGCCCCATTTCGCAAAAGGGCCGACGGTAATAACAGGATGCAAAGGGAGAGGCGGCGCGCGCATCTTTTGTTGAAACACCTAGCACGCGTGACATTTACGGACTACAACGATACAGTCTTTGAATATTGACGGCCAGAAATAACCTGCTCGCAGAATCTTCTGGGCAGTAGCATATCCGGACATATGTCCACCACAGGTGCCACTGTGGCAGTCATTTAGAACCCTTTCAGCCTCTTCCAAGGTTAGGCACCGACGGAGCACCGAATCTACTCCAACACGGTATAAGGTATCTCCTACGATGCGGTAGGGTTGAGACTGATGCCGAATTCGACGTTGGGCATCTTTAGTCAACTCAGACCGAAATGTGGAGGTCTGAAGATACACGATTATGTCGCCATACCAAGGGTCGCGAGTACTGATGAGGAAAAGAGTTTCGTCCGGGATATGATCCTTGGAGTGTGAAGGAGTGGAGTCTGTCGGGAGTGAGCATATAAGATCCGCGAAAACAAGTGATTTGGTTGACTTAGCAGTGGTGAACTCTAAGTCAAACTCCTGCAGGATAACGATCCATTTGGAGTATTTTCCCCCCAGTAATTTTCTAGAGAGAATATATGTCATGGGGTTGCAATCCGAAACCACTGTTATCGTACGCAACAGGATGTAATGGCGAAAACGCTGCACAGCGTGTACTGCTGCTAATGCCAACTTCTCGACATGAGCATAACGCGTTTCCGTATCGAGAAGGTTTCGTGATAGATAATAAACAACATGTTCATTACCATCATCATCATCCTGCACCAGAACCATAGCTATGGTGCTAAACGCGGCGGCGAGATACAAAGTGAAATCACGAGGATAGTCCGGAGGACAAAGCAAAGGAGCATTAATGAGTAACGTCTTCAGCTTCTCAAAGGATGGTTGAGCAATTTCGTCCCAATGGAAGGGAACATTCTGCTTTAATAGGCGCGTGAATCCTTTGGCCACCTCAGCGTAGTTCGGGATAAAGCGTCGAAGGAAGTTCGCTTTTCCCTGCAGACTCTGCAACTGATATAACGAGGAGGGTGATGGGAGGTTGATGATAGCCTCGACCTTTAAAGGGTCAAGGCAAATTCCGTCTTTGGAGACTATGAATCCCAAAAGACGTCCAGAATCCACGCAGAAGACGCATTTATGAGGATTAAGCCTAATATTGTAGCGCCTATAGCGAAGGAAGATCTAGCGGAGGTGTTCAGGGTGATCCTCTCGCCTAGCTGAGTGAGCTGGCAAGTCATCCAGATAAGGCTGAACGATGTGGCGAATGTCATGGAAAGTGTAAGACATCGCGCGCTGAAAAGTGGCTCCAGCGTTCTTCAAGCCGAATGGGAGATTTTTATACGCGAAAGTACCCCACGGACAGATGAATGTAGTCTTGTGTTGATCCTCAGGTGCAATATTGATCTGATTATACCCTGAGAAACCGTCCATCAAGGAATAAATCTCACTTCCGGCACATTCGTCGATAATCTGGTCTATGAACGGAGTGGGATAGTTATCTTTCGGACAGGCGCGATTAATATCGCGGTAATCAACACAGACCCTAATAGTACCCTGTTTTTTATCAACAGGGACAATGTTGGAAACCCATTCTGTGAGGGGGATGGGATAAATAAAGCCCGCGTTCAGAAGTTTTTCAACTTCTGCCTTGATTGCAGCGGCTTTCCGAGGATGCATGGGGCGTAAGCGTTGGCGCACGGGCTTCGCACCAGGGTAGGTTGGAATCTCATGCACTACGATACTGGGATCAATCCCCGGCATTTCCTCGTAGGACCAGGTGAACACATCTCTGAATTCTTTAAAAAGATCAGTATAGACTTGAATCTCATCAAGAGAACAAGTCACTCCCACGTGTATATTCTCAATGATCCCCGGTTTAACAGAGATGTTGATCGGGATGGTTTGAGTGATATTACTCAGGTTTCCCTCCGAAAAAACCTCATGCGTCAAGATGGGCGTTTGGAGAGGAGGAGTAGGAACCTGAGATGCATAACGCTCTAGACAATCTGTCATTGCCCCCAAGCTAGGCATGAAAGAGGAGCGATGATGTCCATCGCCCCAAGGCAGCTCCTCAAGAGACATAGTTTCAATGATGGCTTCATCGGAAGGAAAAGTCTCTTTGAGAGGATCAGGTGAATCGGCCTGACCAAGCCAGGGGGATTGAGAGTAGACGTCGAGAGCCATTCTCAAAGGAGCATGCTGAGGAGGTGGAGGATCAGATGCGGCAACAATTTCACAGTAGCTGATCTCTATTGGAGTCAAGGGCATTGATTCTCCAAACTCAAACACCTGCTCAGGCGTAGGAATAAGCCAGGGGTCATCGGACCTGGAAATCATGTTAACTTGAGCGGTGTGCGGTGGTGGTGCGGGAAAGATACCCATGAGGATGGGGTCTTTGAAGAGACCGGGTCCTACACTATCAGGGGGATTCGGAATCTGATCCACGTATGGTACGTTGTTCTCGGAGGTGGAGGTGAAGAAGGACAACTGGTCCACCGTGACGATTTTGACCTCGTGAGGGAACTTAAGAAGTCGAAAGACGGTGGACGGCACGCAGAGCATGGCATGAGTCCAGCTGCGGCCAAGAATTATATTGTAGTTGAGCTTGGCGTCAACCACTTCTACTTCCACGTTGACAGTCTTCCCCTGTAAAGTGATCGCTAAACTCTCGAGAACACCCAGGGGTTTGGATTCCCGACCATCAAATGCCTCGAGGGCATTGGGAGATGACGCAAGGGCTAGAGAGCCAATGGCCTTCCAGCAAGCGGATGACATGACGCAGGTAGAAGCACCTTCATCCACAACGGCCCTATGGATGTTAAGACCGTTAATCCCGACTTGAATAACAAGAGCTATCTGATGTGGAAGTCAGGGGGAGAAATTCTCTAAATCGAAGGTGAGAAGACTCGAGTCGGCGGGATCAATGCCACCGATTGCAAACAATAAAGCCTTCCGTTGCGAAGGACAACTTTGAAGAACTTCTAGCGCAGACATAGCAGAAGGTGCCTGTGCCAAATCCTCAACAATGTTGTAATGTTGAGCGGCACGAGCATTTGGATTATAAGAAGATCTTCGAAGAACACCTTTAGAAGGTGGCTTCACAACGGGTTCAGGAGTAGGCTTCTCGATTTCCAACGAACCGGAGACAGGTGGGGGAGGTGGTCCATCCGCAACTGCCTTCCCGGGTGCCTGCCGCGATTCGTTGTAATCCTTCGAACGCGTAGCGACAGAGATAGGTGCAGCACCATTCATCATAAAAACTTGGGACCCAAATGGTGCAGATGGTGACGGCTGTTCAACCATCTGGGTCTGCTGAGACGGGAATGGCTCTTTTAGAACTGCCAGAGTCCCTTTGGAGCCTTTGAGAAGTTGACTAACTTCGGATCGTCGTGGACAATCCTTAGTATAATGGTCTCCTTCACAAATGAGGTATTTCCACATGCTGAGAACCATCCTTTACGAGACGGATTGGGCTCCTACGCTTTCGTATTTGGATTGCATTTTGTTCTTTTTCCCTTTGGATGTTTTCTCCGTAGTATTGGCCTGAACGGCGTTCACCTCCGCGGTTTTGCCAGAATCGAATGGGGTAGGATTAGCAGGAGTATTGTTGGAAGAATTAGACTTCTGCTTCCCATTCGAAGGTTTCTTCGAATTTTGAGATACGGAACCAATGACACCATCCACCGCAGGGGTAGGTGGAGCCTTAGAGGTTCCGGACGGTGGAGCATCAAGCAAGATATCATAAAGCGTGCCGGACTGAGAATATACAAGATCCGTATATTGGCACGCGCACGAAGCTGTTCCTTTCCGTCACACACATGTTCTTACCCGCAATAACACGTCCAAGCATTTTATTCACAAAGGAGGTGGTGAACCAGTGAGTCAATATCTGATCAGGTATGTGAAACTTGATCAGTCTACGATGGCACCGCCACTCATGAATGTGATCTGAGATGTGAGTGGCTTTATCCCTGCCTTAGAAGCCGGGGGAGGTGCACCGGCTTGCGCAACGAACCCAGAATCGAAAGTGTGTTAGAAAACGGCTGTACTGCTGAATTGGAAAATGCCACGGGATAATTCTATGTACCACTTAGCAGCAGCTCCAGTTAAAGTACGCTGGAAGAGGCGCAGACGAATCGAATCGTCGACCCAAGAGTTAGACGAACACCAAAGATGATACGTCATCACATGCGCCTGGGGGTCCTCTCCAGCTTTTCCCTCAAACTTGGGGAAATCACCGGTATCTTGGTGGGAACCGGAGGCCAATACGAATTATGCAAAATCAGATCAGTGGTCAGTTTCGAAACATCCGGAAGCTCCAAGGTAGCCAGGAACGGAAATGGTGGATTAACCGGCATGCCAGGCCCAGGATGAGGACCGTCACCTGTACTCCACAATGGTTGTGAATATCCTTTCCCCCATGGGTTCTATCCCGTAGGATTCTAACCGTAGGGGGTGTAGGTCATATAACCAGACTGATTTGGATGCTGGTAACCAAAGTGTGGGGCTTGATAACCAGAGTACGGACCCTGATTATGTGTCGGCCTGGTGTAAGCAGCATTTGGATTTGGCTGCTGAGTGTAGGTAAAACCGGTGAGGAGGATAATACCGTACTTCGTGCTGATTATACTCCGTTGAGATCGACCATGAGAACAACAACTACCCGAGGATGAGTTTGCCATCGATAGGTGGAACCTTGCGAGTTCGACAACTAGGCGTGCCCTGATTTGTCATGATCGACGAATCGGGTCAAAGGTGGTTAATGCAATGAGCGGGTTGCCCGTGAAGATTTGAATCTGCACTGGCCGAGAGGGTCGACCCACCCGAACAAAGGACTCAGCAGACAAAGGCGGCGCCGGCGTCTCATAGGCTGACCGGCGCAAAAGAGCTCTCATGTTGCCCCGATGGACCCGTTGCCCGGAGGCGAACACCAAAGTTGTACCCTGATGGGCCGGTTGGCTCCTGCGGGAGGAATAGGCTGTGTGGCGGTTGCAGTTGCCGGATTTCATGCAGGGACCACAGGATGGTCCCTACCGACATGCAACGTTAGAAACAACAGGACACCGTGTCAGACAGGTAAAGAAGGCCGGACTTGCCCCCCAGGACCATAGACCGGTCCCGGTTGGTACCCCGGCTGAGGCTGTACAGGTTGACCAGAAGGGCTATAATATTGTCCTTGCAGACCGTACGACGGCCCTTGTTAGCCCGCAAGATAGCCTTGCATGGGCTGCCCCTGTGGGTCATAAGGATAGCCAGGTTGGCCTGAAGCTTGGCCTTTGAAAGGTTGCCCTTATGGGTTATAAGCCTGGGTATAAGGTAAACCTTGAGCATGGAGGTAAGCCTCAGGAGCGGGTAGACGTAAAATGTCCCCGTGCTCATCATACTGACCTGGAAAAACATACACGGGCATACCATCCTGTGCATAGTGCGAAAAGTAAGAGCGGTTGGGATCTTGGGAGGATGGTCCAACCTCGGGGTTCGGTTGTTGCAGAGACAACTGATACTCCTCCGGAGAGATTTTCTCTGGTATAGCAGTCGCTAAATAAATGTCTTCAGGAAACGGCATAGCCCTGGCGGAGGGTGCCGTGACAATGGGTGTAGAAGCAGCCACACAAACAGTGGGCTAGACGGGTATAGAAGTAACGGATGTCTGAGGGGACACCCCCGGTGAAGGAGCAGCTGGCCTCGGAGAAGGAGATGATACTCCCATAGAGGCTGCGGCGGAAATGATCTAACCCAAAGACCTGTACCCCAGCGGTAATGAGGGACTGGACGTTGACATGACAGCTGTTTTAGAGTTGTCTCCTGAAAATAATTTTCGTGGGAAGAGCTGATAGTCTTCACCAGACATTGGGATTTCCTCACCAGAATCACTCATGTTTGAGCCTGCCGCTAGATCTTGCAATAGACGGCGAGGACTAGGAGGAAAAACAGCAGCTATAAAAGGCGAACCCGATGTAAGAGAAAGGAAATCAGATCCTAATCTCAATTCAGACCAAGGGTCAGAAAAGGGCCAATTGAACTCAACTGGTCCCCCAAAGGGTTGCTCAGAAAGAACCGGTCCCCCGTCAGGAAACTCGGAGACAATGGGCTGCTGTGGTTCAGCAGAGGACTGGGAAACCTCTGATGAATCGTCCGTATAAGGACTACCAGTAGACGAAACCGAGGGTTCCGCCACTGTGGCAGAAACGACAAGAGAAAAAGATCAAACACACACACGGGCTGAAAAAGAGTCAAGACACACGATCAAACGGTCAACAAGCAAAGTCTAACAAGGCGTGTAATCGTGGGTGATTAATTTTTACCACATTGAAAAATAGGAAACTTCACCGTTTCATGTTTTAAGAGTCGAGAAACGGTCAAAAAGGTGACTCTATCTCTTTCAGATTTGACACAAGCGTGAAAGGACAAGTGCTTGGTGATCCTTTCAAATTTAAGGAGTCAGAAAAGATCAAATGACTGCTCAGGAATACTAGGCAAAAGGGTGTACCAAATAACCGTGAACTGCAATATACACCTTGGTTTCAATAATGAAAGAGAAATCAACCAAGGACTTCCCGTACGTGCAGGCAATCTCCCCGAATGTTGTGTCCGGTGTATCACGGGTATAGGGCAGCAGACTCGGCTTCCTATGGATAAAGGATTGAAACCTAGAGGGGTCTCCCTTTATATACGCAACGGTACGGGGAGCACAAGTCCGTACTAGCACTATCTAAAGCCAAAAGGCGAACGACAGCTACTAGGTTTAAAGACGCCGGAACACGTCTCTAACCTAGACCTCTAAATGTGTTTCGTTAGATTTCAATGCTGCCTTAGTGTAAATTGAGTAGATTTTAAAGTTGATCTTCAATTACGTTTCAGTTTTCAGGCCCTAACGAATGTGTTGTCTCAAAAATATCCTAAATGCAAAACTACATGCCACAGTATATCATTTCGTTCGATGAAAGCTAGCTACAGAAGAGTTGAGAGATTTTTACACAAACAAAATGATCAGAAGACAATCAATAATATCTCTAATGCAACTAATGAAACTAAAAACTTTTCTTTCAAATTCACTAATTACTAGTAAAATCGAAAAGATTTCAATTTTCACTAATCAACCAAAAGCAAAAGAGATTTTTTTTTATTTTCAATGTTTGATAGCTAGATGCACTAAACAAACCGAAAACAAATGAGAAGCAATTCGAGAAATGATATTAAGAGAGAAAAACAAACAGATCTCACTCAATGGCACGAACAATCAGATCCCAAATCAACCAAAAGTCTCTCAAAATAAAGAAAAGTCCCAAAGACACCGATGAGCCGTGTAATCTAGGCCCAGAATGAAGCAAAGCGAAATTCGAATGAAAACGAAATCAGTCACTCAAAAAGCGCAATAAGATGATAGACAACTGTCAAACGAATGCAAGGAAGCAATCCCAAAGTCGATTGAACGAACGAAAACCAAAAACTCCCAAGGGAGGCTCGACTCACAAAGGCACCTAGATGCCCTAGGGCTCGTATGCAAAATCGAAAAAAATAGGCAAACAACCAAAGGAAGGAGGTTCCAACCAGTCAAACTAGGCTCCAGTGCACTCAAACAGCCGAAAAAACAAGATCAAAATCACAAGTCAGCCTCAGAAAGCATGAAACACAGCAAACCCTAATAGCTCACAGGATGGGCGCGACTGTGGGCTTGAAATTAGTGCCAGAAACGCAATGGCGCGGGTGATACACAGGCAACCTGCGCCAATGGGCGCGACTGTCACGCTGAAAAGCGCGCCAGCCGAGTTTACTATGGAAAAAATAAAAAACAAGCAATCTCAGGCACAGACAAGTGATGACAAGGCTAAAACAAAGCCACACAAACAGGAAAATCCAGCCCAAAGAGCTGACCAAGCAAGCAAGACCAAGAAGTTGACCGGAAAGAGAAGACAAAACTCCAAGTTGTTCAGTCCGTAAACCAAACCGGAGATTGACTGAAGCAGTGTTGATCTACTCCGCTAATGTAGAGCAAAAGCGTTTCGAAGGCTATTTGGCTGTGCTTCAGGCTCCGTCTATAGTTTACAAATCAAACAACAAGCTGAGTCCCCAGCGGAGTCGCCAAATTGTTGAGGAGGTAAATCCCCTCTGCGGACAGAGGCGATCCCTACTAGCCCAGATCGGGTCTAGCAACAATCAAACACGCTACAGTGCAGGTTCCTAATTGCAAATAAACCGACTTGCGATGAAGGCTTACCTGGAATCCAACGCTGTCATTTGTAGAAGAGGTGGTGCTCCCGTTCCTTTGCCCTGGCAGATCACAATCCTCATGATCTCCGTGATCGGACACCTGCACATGCAAGAAAAAACACAAACGCAAGCATAAAATCCAGTATATACAACTATATGTCAGTCGAAGAGGACACAACTCATGAACATGATCAAGAACAAGAGTGGAACCATAACCAATAGTCGCTTAATATTAATGAGTCAAAAAGAAGAATACAACCAAAGCTTCGACGTCGAATTCTCCTTTGGCGGGTCGTCAACACAACATGTCTCGATAAAGCCTGTCAGGGATGGGACAAGCCTCTCTCTCCGGATACTTGGCAATAGTCTCCTTGCTTGGATTTGGCCTTAAGGGAATCAAGAAGGCTCTTGCAACATAAGGATGTGAAAGCTCTTGGGAACTTGGAGATTAGCTTGCCATGGAGAAGAGAAAGCTTTTATAGAAGGAGGAAGGGGAGTTGGGATCCCTATAATTATGGGATTGGCCCTATCATCAAGGAAGCTTCCATGAGAGGTGGCAAACCACTTCCTCTCTATGGAAATCCGTAGCCAAACCACCCAACTCAAGATAGATATCAGTCCAGGAATTTGTTAGGACGAAACTTCCGCCTTTTATTTTTTTTAAAACACCTCTTAATATGGTTGGCGCGGGTGCGGCTCTATGACAGAGCGCCAATTGGCGACCTCTTTGGAGGATTTTACCCTCGCGAGGGCCGAACTATGAACCGCGCCAATGGAAACATTACTTTAGGGCTTTTTGGCAGGAGATGTCTTCGGGCAATTAAAGTCATCTTTCGCAGGGGATGCAATGAAATGCTTTTCAAGTCTTGTCTCTATTCGCTGTGTCACTTAATGAGCCCTCCAATGTGTGGATGGGGATTGTAGGGACTAAGGACAAATCGTCGTGTAACACTCACTTTCAGTCAGCTCACCAACCTATTTTTTCAGACACTCCCAATCTACATTTGATTCCATCTGGAAATGCTAATGAAAAAAACAAATCCATCCATGACCTTCCCTTCTCTGATACACAGTCCCTCAGGAAATCTGGTCATCACCTTTCGTGTAGTCACTCACCTTCCAAGTTCCCCGACATCTCATATCTCGGGCGATCCATCACTTGGCAAGGCTTCCTTGCATCGGAAGATACAAAAAACCAAGGCATATTTTTGCCTCAAAACCATCATATGGGTCATATCATGCTCATGGAAATCAATGGACACTATTGGGTACTCGTGTCCCATAATGGCCCTACTCCTTGAGTGCTTTACCAACATACTGTTGCATTTTCCCATTCCTTTTGCTAACGCTGCTAGTTCTTGCAGTCAGTGTTAACCATCCAACCAAGCATTGCATGCTTTCCTATACCAAGCACATACTACCATTAGATTGAAAATAAATTGAGATAAATTCACATCATATCTCATCGGTAACTTGTTAATAAGTTACACTTGAAATTATGTTCACTTTCTGTCACAACAAGTAAAACTAGTTGTTTGATCAATCATCATGTATAAAAAAAATCACCTCTGGTTCGCTCAAAACACAACCATCATAGATCAAAATTATTAATGGCATGCAATCATCATAATCCATAATCATAAATCACATGTAACCATCATAAGTTAGAATCATATATCACATGCATAATAATACTGAAATAAAATATCGATACTTATCCTTCATCGATCCTTACTTCTGCCTTTGTTATTTTTGTACACACCAGATCGGTTTCCACACTCGGAAAGCACCCAATGCCTTTGTTTTTCTTCAATCACATACACTTACATCCAGTGTACAACACATACATCCACACAAGGTGTACAACACCACACAATACATACACCCACACCTAGTGTACAACACAACGAATACACATGTCACGATGCCATGAATACACCATGCACATACATAGTGCCACATTCCCACAACACAACACATGTGACATGCACAAAATACCACTTGTATAATAGTACCATATGCACAACATGTACATAGTACCATCGGTACACAACACTACCGACACAATGTGTGCACAACATCCCATGTGCACGACACCACCTACACAACATGTAAACAACGCCAAATGTACACCGCACCACCTGTACAATGTGTACACAATACCACATGTACACGGCACCACATGCATGACATGTACATGAAACCACATGTACACAATGCCACATTCACATGTACATGACACCACCTTCACACAAGATCACATGTACAACATGTATACAACACCACATGTACAATCATGCACACAACACCACATGTACAACACGCACACAACACCATATGTACATAGCACATCATATACAACATGCGCATAACACCATATGTACACAACACCACATATCCAACATGCACACAGTACAATATGTACACAACACCGCATATCCAACATGTACATAGCACCATCTATACCTAGCATTTCATATGCAATATACACACAAAACCATATATACAACAAGCATACAACATCATAGGTACACAATACTATATATGTTACATGTACACATCACTATTGAATATACAACATGCACAACACATACACAACAATTGTATTTCACATCCATAGACCACACATTGACTCCGCAAATAAACATATCTTCCAGTGTCTTTCCATTATCTATGTTTATCCTAGCATGCCACATATCACACTACTTTCACTTCATTGATGTACCCCTCAACATTACCTATCCATAACATATACATAGTAATAATACAGGCATGTAACACTAAATCTTACCTGCATGATATTGACCTTGTAGATTTGTCAAAGTTACTCTTCCCACTTGATTCCTCATAAGACCAAGAACCTCTTCATCTCATTCACATGCATAAGAAATCACTCGTCCACAAGAATGATCCTTGAAAACCCTGTCATATAGTGATATAGATACATATGTACATACATATATATAATCAATAACATAAACAATCATCATCCTATCAGACAATGACATACATACACACATATATTTATATAAATATTTGCATTAAACAATCATGATCCATGACGACCCTATCAAGCATGACATACATACATACATATGTGTATACATATATAAACATAAACTTAATCATGATTAAAAAACAATTTCTAGATATCATAAGGTCTAGGGTAGTAGAACTTCATTTATTCGTGCAAAACATGCGCAACGTTGAGAACAACAATTCCCAACGTAGCAAAGGAATTTGACACCTTAGATCCATTTTCTTTAACTTTTTTGTTGCCTTTCTCATGTATGTAATACCACCATCCATTTACCACAACGGACCCAACCAGTGTAACCAAATTTCATATTCCTACCTTCCGCTACGCTTACTCATGCATCGAGCTTCATCCTTGTCTTTCATTATCTATTGGGTACCACACAACTCTCCCTAATATCCATTAAATTTCCTCTTTCCCAACCAATTCCCAAGACCATAAAAACATAAAAGGAAAGAACAAGAAACAAAAGAAGAAAAACATGAGAAACCAAAAGAAATAGGACACCACAACAAAGTGGCATGGCCATACACTAGAAATAAACACAACCACAAATCAAGCGCAACAAACCACAAGAGACAAAAAACACAATACTGGAAACGAACACCACGACTCAAACCCCATTGGTCCCCAGTGCTTCTGAAGGAAAAATCAACCTAATCCTTCTTCAATATTTCATTTCAGTCTCATTTTCCATGAAATCCCTGCATCATACTACCATAACCACACAAATCTCAATGCATAAATAAATATAACAATATACCAGTTATCTTACCTTGTTGTGCCAATGCGCTGCCTTGTAACTAAACACATACACTTCTCAAGGAACTCCAATTCCTTTATGAATTCGTCTGTAGATGGAAACCATTTTTTATACCTACCAAATACATGTTCTCGAATATAGCATATATCCACATAATGTTAGATAAATTCAAGGTCAAGAAGAATTCCTGTATGCAGAGAACTTCATTCGTTTGGAATTAGGGTTTCCAAACATAACCAAGGAATTATTACCCAATTCCTTCCTTTAACCATTTACCTTGCTACAATTTAGTCTTATTACATGCTATCACATCACCCTGTTGTTAGTTATATAAACAATTCAACTATTTCCTTGTCATGCCAATTCCAAGTATGCTTTCCTGCAACTGCTCATGCGTGTCGACCACATGTTCCAAAGATCAATACAATTATATCTATCAATTGAAATCAACCATTACAAATACTAAAAATCATGTCATAATCCATATTCAACTCATAGTCATTATACATAATGCTACAACTGTCACCTACTTACACTCAAGTACATGCCAACTATCTCAACACATATTTCGTTAGTACAACCATCTTGAAACCAAATCATTTCTTCATGCAATATTATAGACACATACTCATATCATGTGATTAATCAAACATTCAACAATAAATAGATGATATAATAGACACCAAAACTCAAACACGACATAATTAAACATTCAAGTACAAAGTAGACAACATAAGCAAGCTCATACCTTAATGTATCTCAGGGGATGCTATCTTGTCTCCATAATCAATCTAGTTAGCATGATATAACTTCACAAAACATCAGCTCAAACACAAATAAGATCATGATATCCATAATAATAACTAACTAACATGTTCACATCATAAGCTCATAAACATTTGTATTTCATGTATAACAATCACAAATACACAGTCAACCTAGATTAGTAGGACATAATAGCACAAATAAGTCGACTCAAAACTGAATGTCATAACCCTAACCATATACATAGGTCAATCTACATATAACAACAAAGATCTTAAATTCCATAACCCTAATCATCAATTTAACTAACACATAACAATTAAAAGTTACTCATATAACATAATCATCGAGCTAACTAACAAGTTAGCATATACCAGATTTCATCTAATTTTACAAAGATCTTGGTTTGGGTTTAAAAAATTTTCTTCAAAGTTTGGATTTAAGAGCATTTCTTGGAAGCAAACTGATTTTGCAAAGAATTGTTTTGGGTTTAAAGAATTTTTTTGGAAGACATTTCTTGGAGGCGGCCTGATTTTGAAAAAAATTGTTTTGGACTTAAGAAATTTTATTGGACGTACATTCAAAGGACATTTCTTGAAGGTATGTACGTGTTTTGAGTTGAAGTAAATCTTTTGAGCTTCGTTTCATTTTTATAAGACATTTTTCTCTCGAATTTTTTAAAGTAAGTGTTTTGGATTGGAGTATGTATTTTTTACAAAAAATTTAAAATGAATTTTTTAAAATTAAATCTTTTGTAATGTTTTTTGTAATTGAGTTATTGTCTAATTTTTTGAAGGAAATTTTTAAAAATTCATATCCTATTATCATGGGAAATCGAAGAACTTGTGCAAGAAAATATGATCGAAAAAGAGACCCTGAGGAACGTAGAGAAGAGACGAGACAATCTCACAAAAGAAAGTTAGAAGCCCTATCAAATATTGAAGAGGAAAATCAACCTCAAGCAAAAATTGAAGCAGGTATGTAAATGTATATATTATGATCTATTGATATATTTAAAATTTTCCTAATGTAAAATGTGAAGCTTAATTTTTATTTGATGAACTAATTTGAAAAATATTTTGTTTAATGTAAACAGACAGAGATATTCCTCAAAACATTGATGATGAGATACAAAATTTTGAAAGAGATATTGAACCAATAATTGAAGATGGTGAAAATATTGAAAGAAATCCAAATAAAGAAATTGAATCACAAGATATATATATATATATATATATATATATTAAACACATGCACATATCATTGAAATTATAGATATATTTATTAATTTAGTTATTTATTGAATATGTACTATTTTTTCGAATATGTACAGATGAAATCACTATCGATAATGAGATGTTAGAAAATGTTGACACTCACACATATGGAGATAAAAAACCTGACCATGCTATACGATATCGTGTTAACTGCATTTTTGAAAAGTATTTCTTAAATGAGCGGGTGACAGTTCAGGCTCAAATGTTGAAAGGTCTCCTATCATTAAGGAAATTAAAAGAAGCTACGACACTATTGGGTGTTCAAAAATCAACCAAAGATAAAAAAATGGAGGAAGATGTGATAAAAAATATGAGTAGTGCTATAAAGTCAATTAAGAGATCTAGAGAGAAAGATGTTTCAATTGTACGTAGAGGAATACAGATGGCAATGGTTTCATAAAGTACTCAAGAAAATCGTTTGGTAACATCTATGGCACAAGCACTGGGAACCTCGCAGAAAACTTTGCACAAACATCGGAAATTTTGGCTACAAATAGATGTAAATGATGAACTCGCTTGTTGGAGAGCTATTTGTAGGAAACCATACAAAGATAGACTTGGAGAAAATGTTAAAAAAATAATATATGAATATTGGAAGAACAATTCGCGTGTTTCGCCAACTGCAAGGCATGTGATGCGAAGAAGAATAGCACGAAAACAGTACAAAGAACATGAAAAATATTTCTTGGAAACCACTCAGATAGATTTATTCAACAAGTTCAAAGAAGAGAATCGTAAAATTCATGTTTCACTCAGTGCTTTTGTTCAAAAAAAACCATGGTATGTAAAACCTATCACCGTACGTGACACTTGTTGTTGCCGTTATCATGTGGAATTTGAGTTATATTATGACACATTCCTTGATTTCGGTAGAACATTATGGAAGGATTCACCTCCTCCTTCCACTATCCGTGAATTCATACCTCAAATTCTATGTGAAAGAGAAAGCGATGAACTATTTTACAAAAAGAAATGTGTTGGTGGTAAAAAATGCGATGATTGTGGAAATTTGACTAAATTTCAAAATAAATATCGTATTGATATAAATGATCAATCATTGTCCAACATGAAAGTGAAATGGAAGAGATATGAATATATCAGTACATCGATTCAAGGTGCAGATAGTGTTAAAAGAATCGAATTACAAGAAGACAAAATTTTTCTGATAGACTTTTTGAGAAAGTTTGAGGCAGAAATTTACAAATACACCAAGCATTCCCATAGAGCTCGATGGAAAGACTTGCAATTCAAAAAATCTCGTGAATTTTTTCCACCAGGGACCATTTTGTCAGTGATTGATTTTGTAGAAAACTACACATTTGTTCCACAAAAAGAAATTCAAAGTGAATACTATCATTCTAACCAAGTCTCCATGCTCATCCATATTCTATATAGACATGCTGAACAAAATGTTGATCATATAGAAAGCACGAGTGAAAATCGACATATCATTAAAGAATATCACTTTTATATCAGTGACGATCATACACATGATACATGTTTTGTACAACATTGTTTTGGAAAAATTTATGATTCATTGAAAAATCGTGGAATAACATTCAATGAACATTGGATATGGTCAAACAGATGCGCAGGTCAATTCAAATCTACACGATCATTCTTTTGGTTGTGTTGTCTTCATAAGAAAACCTGCATTAAACATTGTTGGAATTTCTTTGAGACTGGCCATGGAAAAGGAGAACATGACGGTGCAGGAGCATGCATAAAACGAGCACTTCGAAGATATCAAATGAACCACTCTGCAAGCCGACTTGTGAATGCTGAAGAAGTTGTTCAATGGTGCATCGCTACTCTAAGCCATGAGAGAAACCCATCAAGAGAAGTGTGAAGGTACATTCAATTTAATTTATATTGGAAATCTAATTTTAAACATTGTACATTTATCATGCAATGATTATCTTTGATTGTATTTTGATATCATATTTATAAATTCTTCTTCTAATTTTCCATATAAAGGTTTTTCTGGCATATTGGAATCGAAGACGTAGATAGATCAATTGGAAGTGACGTTGAAACAATAAAAGGGACTCGAAAATTGCATTCAATTCAAACAAAGTCGTCCAGAAATGTGTTTGCATTGGATAAAAGAAAATATTCTTGTTTTTATGATGTTTGCATAGACAACACAAAATCCAATTACGTTTGTGAAAACAAAATGTATGTGAACGATTGGAAACATACAGAGCTAAATACAAAGGGCAAAATGTCTGTTGCAATGTTTGAAGAAATGCAATCAGAGGAAACTACAATATCATCCGATGGTGATAGAGTTTCTGATCTTGTTAGAGAAGGTAACATTTGAATTACTTTCTAATGATTTAAAGATCTAGAAATAAATTTAAATATGCATAATTTTGTTAAATTTATTTTATTGTGCAGGAGATGTTTTTACTGTAATTTCACCTATTGACAATGATGAAAATGTGAAGTATTATTTTATGCATTGCACTGAATGAAAAATGAAATTATTTCAAAACTATAATGATCACGGATTTCAATATGACAGAGGGTCTATTATACTAAAAGGTTATTTTTTCAGAAAAACTCATCAAACTGGAGACTTTGTTTACTTTGAAGACTATGAACCTAATTCCATAAGTTGTCAATATAGTCACTTGGTGTGTGCAACACGCATAAAGTTGATAGAAGTTCAATCAAAGAAAAAATAAAAAATTAAGAGATGGAAAATGTCAAAATCCGATCATGAACGGATTATTGAAGATGGAATTCCATTAGAATTTTTTTGAGTGAATTGTCCAACAATTTATTCTCTTTGGATTAAATATGTTTTAGAACTTCCAGTACTCAATTAAAAATTGAGCTTCTTATGTTATTTGTGCAAGTGTTTGCACATGTACAAATTGTTTTGGTACAAGCACGTGCTCTAGTATCAACTGAAAGTAGCTTTTCTATACATGTGCATTGATGAAAAATGTTATATGTATTGGATATATATGTGTGTGTGTGTGTGTGTGTGTGTGTTCTAGAATGAAATTAATTGTTCTAGTTTTACTATGTGCATTGATGAAAAACTAGTTGGATTTTCTGGTAAAAAGTATGGACACAATGTAAATAAATCATCTGCAGTATAGTTTTGTACGAAAATTCCTTTCAGACAAGAGACTCGGAGCACTTCTCCGACTTTTGGTGGGATTTGACCCACATCTCTAATCCTGATTGAAAATCTAGTACAAAATTTGTTTGTCCAATGGTCGAATATGTTCAATGTGCATTGATGAAAAATGTTACTTGTATTGGATAGATATGTTCTAGAATGAAATTAATTGTTCCAAGTAGTTTTTCTATGTGCATTGATGAAAAACTAGTTGGATTTTTTGGTAAAAAGTTTCCACAATGTAAATAAATCGACAAGGCTACCTATTTGAGTGCATTAACGACATTGAACCAAATTCAAAAAACATATATATGTACTAGACTTATATTTCCAATCAAAATTAAAGGGATAATTTGTACATATATCTACTTCTTTAAACTCTTTTTTCAATTAGAGCTCAATTGATACATGGTTAGTTGCATTGAAAAGCTATGTTCTTCCTAAACATTGTTAATGGAAATATGCAACATGGATTGGCATAATCATGCCTTCATCAATGAAATTTCATCATACCATTGAACAATTGTGCGCTAGAACAATATTTAAATAAGTTAAAAGAAAAAATTGACCTATATTGTACAGTTTATGGGACAGAAATCAATATGTAGAAATATTCACTTGGTTTTTATAATTGGATAGAGGAATGACTTAAAATTACCTTGTATGTCTTCTCGTTTTAGAGCTCAAATTTTTAGGAAGGATTTAAGTATCCACATTTCAAGAATCACTAGAAGAGGTTGATAAAGAATATAGGAAGACAAGAAACTAACCAGTGGTGTAATAAATGGATTTCTTGGGAGGTAGATTGGCATGTGGACTTTTGGTAGCTAGAACTTTTCCAAATAAGTGAATGTATTTGAAAACCAAACCTCTAGTTTATTTTGGTTTAGACAAGGTCTAGAATTTGAAAATTGAATTCCCTCTTTCTTCCTCTTACATGTCCAATGATCGGAATCTGGATTGAGGGAAAAAAAATTCCAAAATAAAAATTTTTCATTTTATTTGTTGTACACATGAGTTTTTAAAAGCTAATTAACTCATAAATTTCTCACAAAATACACTTAAAGCTTGACACATAAACCCCTTCCCAATTGGCTAACTTTAGATGATCCTAAACACATTTTTATTTAATTGATGAGGGAGATAGCCCAACAAAACTAGTTTGTCCATATTCAAATCAAGTTGGTATCAAAGTAAAATTTAGCTCATTTTAGTCAAGGTTAGTTAGAATAATTAGCTATTGGTTTCTGTCTTGAATTTCCTCTCAAAATGAATGTGTGCGTGCTTTTGAGAGACACACTAGAGGAATAAGGTCCAAATTTTTGATGAAAATGTGCTATGAAAGTAAAGGGTTAAAGGAAAACATGTACAAGGCATAGTTGAGTACAAGGCATAGTTGAGCCAAATGTTGTTGAGGAAGGGACTAATTATTTGGGTCTTGGTTATGGAAAACATGATGGAGAATGCTCCAAAGCCAAGGAGGCACATGAAGTTGTTCCAAGAAGGAATTTTATTTCGTGTTCATTACCTCAAGCTTGTGAAGTTTGTGTTATTGATTAATGGAAAATTTTGACACCCACTTTGCAAGAAGATGTTAAAAATCATGCAGCTAATGAGAATGTAAAAGAAGAGGATGTTGAAATCTCTAGAGTCATTGAATTCATTGCTAGTATTCAGAGGAGAGCCACTACCTCATCAAATTCACCTCCTCAAGAAGGCGACAACGGTGAATGTTCAAGGTATAAATTTTCCTTTAATCAAATTGCTTTTGATTATGATAAAAATGGTAAATATTCACATAAGATTTGGAAAAGAACTTGCACATGTTCCTTGTTGTGGTTATAGATGTGAGC
Organism: Pinus albicaulis; assembly: GCA_034641835.2. Lineage (NCBI taxonomy): Eukaryota > Viridiplantae > Streptophyta > Pinopsida > Pinales > Pinaceae > Pinus > Pinus albicaulis. The sequence goes on from CM076584.1 coordinate 1,563,586,810, forward strand.
CAAATGTGGATATTTAAAAAGAGTATAGGTAATTTTAAGATTTTAAGTAGTTTTCAATCATATTGAGACCATAAAATATTTATGTTAGAGCATAAAATCTAACCATTTATGTCAGACCATATTGAGCCCCTAACATGATTTGAATATTTTAAAAAGGCGTCAAATTAATATTTTTAATATTTTGAGTAGTTTTCAATCATCGAGACCATAAAATATTTATGTCCAAGCATAAAAATCTAACCATTTATGTGACCATATTGAGTCCATAACATGTAAAGTGATTTGAATATTTAAAAAAGCGCAAGATTAAAATTTAAGTAGTTTTCAACATAGTTACCAAGTTTGAATAGCTTCCTTGGGCGTCTTGAATTTTCAAGTCTTACATTTCCAATAAGAGGTTGTATATTAGCTGGAACATGTTATAGTTCTAAAATGACACGAACAATTATTTTCTAAGAAAATATTGCACAACTTAATAGACCTTTTATGATAATTGTTTCTCAAAGGCCAGAAACCTACAGCAAATGGAAAGAAAAAATGTTGGTCATTTCTAGAGAATCAAGAAACAGGTAGTCCTAAAATGTAAAATGGAGGGCATCAAATGGAAAGAAAAAATGCTGGTCATTTCTAGAGAATCAAGAAACATGTAGTGTAAAATGGAGGTTGTTGGGCCGTTAATATGCCATTATTATTATCACTTGTGAATGTTTATTCCACCCATTTCTACCATTCTTCATCACGTCATTTATTATAATTTATTATTTAAATCCATTTTATAAATGATTTATGCTCTTATGGATGAATATTATTTATCTTCCTTTATTTCTAATAAATTGATGATTATGCATGATTTTATCAATGATAGTTTTAATAAATCAGTTGTAACATTATTCATCATTTTTAGCCTCCAAGATAATGTCCAGATTGAAGATTTGATCATTAAAAGTGCCAACTCAGAAATGCGCTGGAATAAGGAGTGACAGTTTTGCGGTTGAGATTCTGAGCAAATGAAACGAATCTGGAAAATCCGGAACATGGGTTTTGTTCAGAACGGACCCAATTAACTTTATTAAAGAACGGTTTGCCCAAATGCGGCTTGTACTGAGAGAAACGCAGGGTTCTTTGAGCACGATTTTCTCAGATCTGTGGTTGCGGCCGTCCTCCAAATCTCAGCTACAAAGCCAAATTCGACTTGCTGTTGTTGAAAGAGGGATGTAAATCTATTTTATTGTTGATCAATTGGTTGGAATAAATTCAATATTATTATTAGAGATCCTATTTGCTATTTAATTTCTCCACCTTCTAATTATAAAAGGAGAAGCATGTATTGTGTATGGGAGGATGGAGAGACTTTTCTTATTGTAATTTGCAGAATTGTGCATCGGCTCTTGTTAAGAGAGTGTGAGCTGTTTGTAAACATTATTAATGCCTGATTAATAAAAGAGTTCGCTGTTGTTCCATTTCTCAAGCCCTGGAGTAAAGCACAGCAACGCTTCACTGGTGGTTGAGGGCCCGGCCCTGGTGGAGCGATCTGTTGTTTGTATTTCTATTAGTTTATTTCTGTTGTGTGAAGTTCGTTTATTACAATTAAAGAATTGAGTTATTGCTAATTGGATCAAATACAGAGTCATTTTTATTCCATTCTTTACAAGAAGCATGATTCATGATTCAATTGTTATAAAATGTTGTTTTTCTGTATCTAATTCCAGTTGTTGTTCCTTTTGTTTATGAATTACGATAGTTGATTGTTGCGTGGTTGTCGACAAGATTAAAGAGTAGAAATCTAGTTTGCTTGGTTATGAATTGAATTCACTGTTTATTTTATGCTGCTATTCAATTCCTGTTCATTGCTTTTAGATTGTTGTTCCTTTCCAGTTTGCGTTTTAGATTTCATTTCCTTTGAGTTGTTTTCACTTGCTTTGAGATCTCTAGACTGTAGAGGGCAGAGCTAATCATTCCAGGTCCCCAGATTTGGTCATCTCACATCGATTTCTAGGGGAAAGAGTTATTACTATTGCATCCCTAATCGATGTCTAGCAAGGTTGCTGTAGTGTAGTCTTTACATTTCTGTCATTTGTAATTAGATTTCTTTTCAAGCAGATTTCTTTTCAAGCATTTATTATTTCTGCATTTGTATTTCTATACTACATCTTCAAAAACATTACTCTTGAGTAAATAGCCGCCTCAGACTGAGTACACTCTTGAAACAAAAATTCGTCCATGGGTTGATAATTAATGTGAAGGTAATTAGGAGTTAAAAAGACACCTTTTTATCACTCTACATTTTGGCGCCGTTGCCGGGGAGAGTGTAGCCATTTTTAAAGAGTAGTGTGAATCTGATGAGTGCCTGCTAGGGAAGAGTTGGATCTTAAAAACGGAAGGTAAGAACCTACGTGCGGAGCATGTAAAAGCCCTGCTCCACTATCCGCTTTCCTAACAGATTTTTTGTTGCTTTGTTGGGTAGAAATAGATGTTTGAATTTTTGTGTGAATGATTAGGAAAAAAATAGAAATTTTGAAAAATGGATCACATGATCTCATGCAAGTGGTGATGTAAGCACCACCCATTTCACTAACCGATTGACAAGAACATTTGAAGAAGGAGCCTCGAAGAAACACATGAAAAACATCTTATATTATGGTAAGAAATGGCTCACGTTTCTACTTTTGAATTTCCTATCAAAGATCTAGGAGGAGTGATACAAATGCACATAATTCCCCCATCTTTACCAAATTTTCATGGTTTAGCAAATGAAGATTCAGATACATTCTTATTTGAGTTCGAAATACTTTGTAGAGGATATGATTATTGTACTAATGATCAAAGATTGAAAATGTTTCCTCTTACTCTAAAAGGAGCAGCTCTCCGATGGTTCATGAGCCTAGGTGGGAATTGCATCCAATCATGGGAGGACATGAAGAACATATTCTTGAAGAAGTACCAAGACTATTGCAAATCCAATGAAGATATTTTCGGTATAATACAAGGGGAAGATGAAAGTTTGGAGGATTATGTAGATCGATTTCATTATAACCTTCAAAAATCAAAGCATAAGCATTTGGAAAAAGAGATCTTAAAAACACTCATTCTTAAAGGAATCAAAGATGAATTTTTAGAACTCTTAAATATGATAGGAAAAGGTGATGTTTTTCAGTTATCATATGATGATGTTTGTGAGTTGTGCATAAGGTATTCAAGAGGAATCTCCAAGGCTGGTAAGAATTCTAGAGATGTTTGTTCTTTGTTTTCCAAATCTGCTACAAGAATAGAGACATAAGAGCTGAAATCAATGATTTATTTGAAAATTTTAAAGTTGATTTTATTAGCTCTCTAAGCTCAAAATTGGACGTTTTGCAGGTTCATAAAAATGAAGAATTTGATGAAGTGTTTTTCCCTCATGACCGAAAGGAGCAGCCCATAGATACTCACTCTTCCTTATCTAGGATGGAAGTAGCATATCAAAGAGATAAGGAAGTTACAACAAGGTCAACAGGTATGGTTCAAAACACTTCTTCTCCATTCTCTTACTTGCATAATCCATTATGGAATACTCATGTTCTAGGGCAGCCATGTCAATTTCAATATAACCACCAATCTTATCTACAAGTTTGGCATGGTTCACCTTATGATTGCATGATTACTCTCCCTCATCTTGTAGCACAAGCACATTCTCCATATTCTCCACCAGCTCTTTCACAACATCCTGCTTGCATATCAAATTTATCCACTCAACCCAACCAAACACATCATCACAATGCTCCATTCCATACACAATTTCCTGCTCAACTAATTCCACACCCTCACCACAATAAACCAGTACAACATGCTTACAATGTTGAATTGCAAAATTTACCCATCCTTCCCACCCATTCTATCTCACATGCACCAATGGAGAAAACTTACAATGAGATTCAGAATGTTTCAAATTCAAAAATTGTAGAAGCTATGGAAGAAAATGAGGTTTCTTGTAGGTTGCACCAACAAACCATTTTAAAAGCTCAAGAACTTCATGGTATGATGGGAAATCAAGAAAGTAATGGATATATTGAAGATTGGTTTCACTCCATCACGTGTTTGCATCATCACTCTATGCTTCAACAATTTTTGATACCATTTTTTCAAGGGAAGTTGGCTTCTCATACCCTAATTTTCATTAATATGCATTTTTCAAATTTGGGTATGTGTATACATGAAGCATTATTTCGAAAATGGCTCCACTGGAAGTACTCATATACGTAGTCATATTCATTTTTCAAATCAAAATAGGTTAGTATAAAACATAAAATAAATAAGGGAATAAATAAATGCATTTTGTTTTTTATGTAAAACTAGTTTTTTTTTGTTGCAACATGCTATGCAAATCAATATTGGTGATAATTTTTTAATTCATTTGTGTATGTAGATGACTTATAATGGAAATAATAGCTCTACAAACACTCATATTCATTTTTTATCACCAATTTGAAAAAATGCTTGAATATCATTTTTTTGGCTTGCGGGCTTGATGAACTTTCTGAAAAAACAGTCGGGACAGTCATGTTTTGAGGGACCAAAAATGAATATTTTTAAAACCTGTTTCTACCCTAGATAGCCCTTGATGTCTACTTTCTAACCCAATTTGAATCAGTCAATTTGGATTTGAAACGAAAAAGTTAGAACCAAAACATTGACCGGATGTTTAGCGGGAAGCTCAGGAACAGAGTTGGGACAGTCAGTTTTTGGAGGCCTAAATGACCATATTTTTAAAACCTGTTTCTATGGTAGATTCCCCTATGAATCTAGTTTCCAATGCAATTGGAATCACTCATTTTGGATATCGTATGGGGAAGTTATGATCAAAATACTGACTGTCTATCGTAAATCAGCACCCTTAAAACTCTGTTTTTCCGGATGTTCCTTACAGTGTTTGACCTATCAATTCTTCTTTTCTTCAAAACCTGTTTCTATTGGAGATAAATAAATGAATCTACTTTCATTTCCAATTTGAATCATTCGAATCCGACATCAAACGAAGAATCTATGCTTAAAACATTCACTATTGTTCTAAGTGGGGTACGCGAAAATGACTCTATTATGCAGGTTGTTCTAAGTAAAATTGACATATCATATCATTGAATTTTTAAAACCTGTTGCTATTGGAGATTAACCTTTGAATTATCTCTCATTTGGCTTTGGAATCACTCAATTTGGACGAAAAACAAAGAAGTTGTGACTAAAACACTGCAGGTTAGCATGATTGGCCACTGCTCTCCCGCAAGTAACAAATAAATTTTACTTTGTTATTTTCTCCGTGGATTTGTTTTACAGAGTAACTACTTGTTAGTTTTTTGCATAATTCTTGGATTAGGGGAGCCCGCGCACCTCTCTTTCTCCATGATTTAATGTTTTCTTGCAGGTAGACACTCTTTTTTTGCAGGTCTTGGGAAAATAAAGAAGGTCAATTTATGGACGAGTGATTTTTGAAAGAAATTTTATGAAACAAAGGAATTTCATCTAACTCATTACTCAACGGATTCGTAATAGAAGAAATGAAGAATTGATTTCAATTTGAAGATTCATGTCTTATCACTACTGCCAAAACATTTTTCAAAGAGATCATTTTTTTTTTTGACATAACATCATAGCTGTTGTAACTTAATTTATTTATTTACATACTGTTTTTGTTGTTTTTTTTCTAATTTCTCTTATATTTTGTGTTTCAGGTATTGCTTCATTCAAAGTGTAACTCATCCTCAGCATCAATACCGTGAACAACTAATTTGTTTTTTTGCATGTTTGCATTGTATGACTGTCCATTTTGCTTTTCCTTTTCCAAAGGAATGGCACTTGCGTTTTTGCTGTTCCTTTTTCCAAAGGAACGACATTTGCATTTTCACACTTTTTTTTTGTGTGTATTTTTCTTTTTGGTGTGCATTTCCTTTGTTGTTCCCTACAAGGAACAACACTTTTTTTGAGTGTTTTTGCTGTTCCTTTTTCCAAAGGAACGACATTTGCATTTTCACACTTTTTTTGTGTGTATTTTTGTTTTTTTGTGTGCATTTCCTTTGTTGTTCCCTACAAGGAACAACACTTTTTTTGAGTGTTTTTGTTGTTCCTTCAAAGAAGCAACACTTTGGGAGCAACCCTTCCTTCCTCTTGTGGGATTATTCCTAGTTCATCTCAACCACATTTTACTGATTCCCTTTCATGGCATGAAGTACACTACTTTTATGAGGACAAGAATTATGGATTCTATTGAAGCAAGTTAATATCATTCACGTTATGATCTTTAACAGGACAGCTCCTTGATGATAAATTATTTTAAAAAGAGACACAATTATTTATATACTACTTTACTGCATTGTTTTCTGTTGAACATGATATTGATTGATCATCTTAATACCATGTTGGTTCCACCCTTCCGGATTATAATCTTCTCTGTCTGTAATAAATGAGATTATGGGTATATTTTTCTATTGACATGTTCAACTTCTTCCACCATCCCTGCTCTTAAGGAGTACTGAGCCTCCCTCTTTTTATCATAAAATTGTGTAATAACAACAAAATTTTGTTCACAGATGGAGGATAGGGGGTCTCATTATGAGCCAACGTACCATGTTCATAAGGTTGTAAGAAAGTGACATTCCCATTATGGCCACCACACCAGGGTTATGATCCATTGGATAGTCAAATTATCCTTGGAACAAGAGGTCTCATCACGAGCCGGCCTGATCACTTTTGCTACATCCCAGTGAATGGCAGTGTGGTTATCTGGTTACCACGCCAGCACACTGATCTCTTCTGTAGAACAACACTGTAACTCTCCATTTATAAATTGAGAATCCTGGCTCATATGGGTTAAAAAGCAACCCCGCCGAGGCTATGGACGCCTGCTGGCAGCAGCGACTCTGCTTATGGTATTGAAGTTATATCTTATCGTCAATTATTATTATAATACCATTTTCTTATTTTTTTCTTTTTATCAGAGAAGTTATTTCCTTAACTTTTTCCCTGTTTTGAACCTTTATGCATGAGAAATTGTTTTATGATCAATCGCATCATTTTCAGCTAGCATACTATCAGTAAAGCATCTTTTGGCATATTGTTGTTCTTTTTCTCTTTTTCGTAACTTATCATCAATCCAAAGCGTCCTATCTCTTATTCATAACTATCTTTACACACTCTGCTCTCATTATAATCATAACCCTCGTTGTTCTATCATTGATATGTGTACTCTACTGTTGTATTGTTCATTCCCTTGCCTTGCCATCAGTACAACACCTCTCATATGCTTTATGGTCATGGAATTCCTTTTCCAATTGGAGGGGGGAATGTATGCATTATGGGATTGCATGCGATATGATTACTGCACTCTGCCATCACTTGTTGATTTGCCAAAATATTAGTATTGCATGTATACATAAGTTTTTCTGATTGAAATTTTTGCATGCATCTTATCTATTGCTTACACTATGGATTCAAGAATATTGTATGCAAAATAGTGCTTTGTTTACAGGAGAACAAGTATGGGCAGAATTCTATTCACAGCATGACCACACTATTGCAACTAACAGAAGAGGCTCGAGCAACTTGCGCACGTGAACAATTCTTTAAACATGATGTGCTTACCTGGATTCCACCTTTTGTATCACTTTCAGCACCAACTCTGCCTACATCAGCTTCAACAAATGCCAGTCCATATATGTCATTCCACATTTTTCTTTTTGGAGGTAAAACTTGAGGTAAAATCGCATAATTTTCTGATTTATTACGAATTTAGGAGAATTTCATAAAAATCCATTTTGAGCATCATTTATCATCCTTCACTCCACATCTATACCACTCCCTATTTTTCAGCGGCATATCATTTTCGAGTATGGGGGAGTGTTCCTTTCATTCATTTCTTTCTTATGACCATGTCATCCATATTCTTTATCATCCATTGTTATTCTTATTCATTCTCAACACCTCCATTATTCCATGTTGTTTTACACCAAGCATAGAATTCAACAGCTGGTAGCAACCACCTCTATTTGTTTTCTAGCATCGCATGAGGGCATGCTAATTTTCAGAGAGGGGGAGGAATTGCTACGCATGATGGATGTTTTCAATTTTCTTTCTCATTTAAGGCATACAATTTCAGTGCAGAAATTGATTTCCATAATATTTTTAAAAAACTATGAACTCAATTCTTGTGATTTTTGGAAAATGCAGATGTATCATTAATACAAACCCAGACAATTTCAAAAAAATATTGGTTTATAAAATTTCGGAAATCATGCACTCTCACCTACAGCCATTTTGTTTATATCTCATGATCCATGCATCAAAACAGTCTGATTTTTGGATCATAAAGGCATTCATATATTATAAATTTACTTGCCAAATTTCAACAAAAGTTGGTTTGTAGTTTTTGAGAAAATGGTTAATGAAGTTCGTTGTTACTTATATCATATTTTGTTGCAACTTCATATATACATATAGTTGAATGTCAATATAAAAATTGTTATGCCTTCATCAAGATTACTAAAAGTGAATATTCATTAATTAAGGAAGAATTCATTTGTTCTATCCATTTCATGAGCCGAGATGAACATATTTTTTTTTATTGCTTGGTTAACACATGGGTTTTTGTCTTTGGGTTGCATGAGGACATGCAATATATTCAGTTTTCGTTGCATGAGGACATGCAACATATTGAGTGTGGGGGTATGTTGGGCCGTTAATATGCCATTATTATTATCACTTGTGAACGCTTATTCCACCCATTTCTACCATTCTTCATCACGCCATTTATTATAATTTATTATTTAAATCCATTTTATAAATGATTTATGCTCTTATGGATGAATATTATTTATCTTCCTTTATTTCTAATAAATTGATGATTATGAATTATTTTATCAATGATGGTTTTAATAAGTTGGTTATAACATTATTCACAATTTTTAGCCTCCAAGATAATTTCCAGATTGAAGATTTGATCATTAAAAGTGCCAACTCAGAAATGCGCTGGAATAAGGAGTGACATTTTTGCGGTTGAGATTCTGAGCAAATGAAGACGAATCTGGAAAATCCGGAACATGGGTTTTGTTCAGAACGGACCCAATTAACTTTATCAAAGAACGGTTTGCCCAAATTCGGCCTGTGTTGAGAGATTCGCAGGGTTCTTTGAGCACGATTTTCTCAGATCTGTGGTTGCGGCCGTCCTCCAAATCTCAGCTACAAAGCCAAATTCGACTTGTTGTTGTTGAAAGAGGGATGTAAATCTATTTTATTGTTGATCAATTGGTTGGAAGAAATTCAATATTATTATTAGAGATCCTATTTGCTATTTAATTTCTCCACCTTCTGATTATAAAGGAGAAGCATGTATTGTGTATGGGAGGATGGAGAGACTTTTCTTATTGTAATTGGCAGAATTGTGCATCGGCTCTTGTTAAGAGCAAAATCTTAAAAGATAAATCAATCTTGCAAACAGAAGGGTATTTAACTAGACAGAAATTTCCATATAGATTCAGTCAGAAACCCAAACCTGGAAACCTTTTTTTCAAGTAGAAAAAAAATGTTGATGTATATTAATCAGTTCATATGCATATAGACATATTCTCAGCTATACAGCGAGAAAAATGAGACATATCATCCAGCAGTATACTTTACCTATCTAAGAAAGAGAGGCAAAGAATACAGTGGGAAACATATTACGGGGGGTTTTAACCACATCCCATCATGATCAGAAAACCATACATCCCTGTAGAAAAAGAGGAAATGATAGAGATATAGAAAAATATGTTATACATCAGCAGATAGACATTAGGAAAGACATATGAAAGTTCAGGAAAATATTCTTTCTCTGGTAGAAGTAGGAGCGACCGCGGCGGGAGTCTCGATTTCCTATAGCCATGGCAAAACAGACTGAGAGAGATTTTCTAAAGCAACCAAAATTCATTCAATTTCCAAGAAGTCTAGGAAGGGGAAACAACCTGGAAAAGGTGGCAACAGATTTTGGAAGAATGTGGCAACAGGCTTCAAGACACCCAAGGAAGCTATTCAAGGGACCTGAGGAAGTTGAATATAAGTTGAATACGATCCCAATTAAGCAACTCTTTGAAATTTCAAGGACACCATAAAGCCTAACATATCATACCATAAAATATTTATGTCAAAGCATAAAATCTAACCATTGGCATGTGAGCCAATGATTTGAAAAAAAGAGTATGGGTAATTTTTTAAAGATTTTGAGTAGTTTTGAATCATGTCAGACCATAAAATATTTATGTTAGAGCATAAAATCTAACCATTTGTGTTAGACCATGTTGAGCCCCTAACATGATTTGAATATTTAAAAAGGCATAAGATTAATATTTTTAAGATTTTGAGTAGTTTTCAATCATGTCAGACCATAAAATATTTATGTTCAAGCATAAAATCTAACCATTTATGTGACCATATTGAGCCCATAACATGTAAAGTGATTTGAATATTTAAAAAAGCGCAAGATTAAAAATTTTAAGTAGTTTTCAACATAGTTACCAAGTTCGAATTAGCTTCCTTGGGTGTCTTGAATTTTCACTGGTACTGTTTCAATAAGAGGTCGTATATTAGCTGGAACATGTTACAGTGCTAAAATGACACGGACAATTATTGTCCAAGAAAATATTGCTCAACTTAATAGACCTTTTCTGATAATTGTTTCTCAAAGGCCAGAAACTTGCAGCAAATGGAAAGAAAAAATGCTGGTCATTTCTAGAGAATCAAGAAACAGGTAGTCCTAAAATGTAAAATGGAGGGCAGCAAATGGAAAGAAAAAATGCTGGTCATTTCTAGAGAATCAAGAAACAGGTAGTCCAAAAATGTAAAATGGAGGTCAGTCATGGGTTTCTGGTATCAAATTTGTTTCAGGACAGGTTCCACAACCGAGGCAGAATAGGTGGCAGTAGTTGAAACAACAAAGGAAATTGTGTGGCTTAGAAAAATCCTAGAATATTTGCAGATGAAACAAATGAATTCAACACCATTCATGTTCGACAACACTTCTGCAATAAATTTGGCCAAAAACCCGAAGTTCCATGATCGAACAAAGCAGATCAATACAAAATACCATCTGATTTGACATCATGTTGAGGCCCAAACTATCCATCTACATCATTGTTCCACAAATGAGAAGTCCGCATACATCTTCACCAAAGCGCTTGGAAGATAAAAGTTTGAAAAGTTTAGAACGATGCTTGGACTCACCAACATCCCTTCAAATTAAAGGGGGGAATGTTGACACCTAATCCTAAGGGATTGGGTGCAATTGTATTTTATTGTAATTTAGTAAATAAGGAAGTCCAAGAGACATTGGGAAGTGAATCCCAAGAGTCTCACCTCCATGTATAAGTACACACACAATATCCATCTAATGCATCTTCAGTTTTTCAGAGTTACCTCCTCGTCTCACAAAAATTATACACACATATATAATTTTAGTGATTTTAGGTAAAAAATTATTTACATGGAATTTTGAAGTATCCTAGAATGTTTATTATTTATCACTACTAGCTTTGGTGATTTAGTTGTTTGTTTTGATGTTGCTTGGTTACCCATATTTAATAGTTGTTCATGTTTAATTCATTGTTAAGGCTTTTTATTGGCCGGTCAGGATGTATTTTTCTCAAATCCATAATGGCTAAAAGAATGAAATTTAAAAGAGAAAAAGAGAGGTCATATGGAAAACAAATTGTTTGCAAGTGTTCTTTTGAACCCATAGAACTTGCAACCCCAATATGGATACAATACTAAGTAATACATAGCCTCCTCATCTAACTTATCCAGGGATTTGCAATACTATATTTGAGTTGGCTAGCTCCATTTCAAGATATTATAATGTTAGATTATTATTTCTATAGATTTTGATTATGGTAGTAAAATGTTACAAAAAAACCGGAAACTACAAATAATATTATTCTAGATATATGTAAAAAGGACATGGTAGAGAAGATCAAACAATATTAAACTTTTCATAAATAGTTTAAATAAAAATATATTTTCTAATTTTGATTGTAAATTCTAAGGCTTAAAGCAATAATTTTTCTAATAATTTTTTTTTAATTAATAAATAAAAAGGAAACATTTTCAATCAAAATCACATCCAACATATAATAAAAATAATAAAAACAATTTAAAACTTCATACGCTATGACATTACTATGACAAAGAGCATAAAAATATACAAGCAAAAAATCCTTTTCTATAATAATGGAGAGCTTCAAATATACAAGAAAAAAATCTTTGAGCCTCCTTGTATCCCAGAGAAAGAGTTGCTCAAACAATCATATTTTAAACAATTAAAACTTGGAGAAAATCATCTGTTTTTGAATTTCAATTTTAGAAAAAATTAGTCAAATATAAGACAAGATTTACTCATACTATAAAAGTTTAAATAATATTAACTTT